>JAQQZR010000011.1:14279164-14289786 GCA_030068235.1 Notoglanidium macrostoma
GTACCAGAAAATTTAAATTTAAAAAAAATTTAACCCCCCCCCCCCAAAAAAAAAACAAAAAAAAAACAAAAAAAAAAAACAATATGCATGCAATTCTAACAAAATAAATCTTAAACAAACTTCCCAAAATTCTCATGCAAATGATGATGTAAATCATGCATCTGTCATCCTGTTAATCATTGTTTTACTTAAATTGATTCATTTCATATACAGGAGATTAATATGTAGTATATCTGAGCGTTCCTTATAGATTTAACTAAATTAATATAAATAAATGAATTACACTAGCATGCAAGATATTTTTAAGTCCTTTTAATGATACATTTATAATAATAAATACAGTTACTTATATATATATATAATTTAGGTGATTTGGCTATTTTAATATCTCTGGGGGTATTTATAATTTAATTTAAAGTCCATGTTATCTAAGGTTTCAACAGTGAAATCTCTGATTTAAGTAGATGACATAACATAGTGTAAAGACATGTACATACTGTAGGAATAACACCTACAGTATAACATTATTATCAAAATTCTATTGCTTAACATGGTGACAGCTAAAATGCACTGTAATGTGATTAGAAAGCTTCCGTGTGGACTAATGTAGAGGTGTGTTTAGGGCCTGGGATCCAGCAGGACCCAATGCAATAGTCCCGGGAGCACATGGTCATATATGAAGCTTGCAGGATCAAACAAAAGACCATGTAAACGAACATGAAAGCTTAGTGCATGTGGCAAGGGTATAGTGCTTAGTGATGCATTTGTGCTTCATTCATTCATTCATTCTTTTTTAGTAAATGCATTACCCTGGCCATGGTCATTGTGGTTTAAATGACTCATTTGTTCACAATTTGGCAAATAGACCCAACCGTGTTCATTTGAAAATGATAATTATGAGATTATGAGGTGGAAAACAACAGTCCTGTACACACCTCTAGAATAAAACTCATGGAAGGAATTAGATATCAGGCAACTACTCAAAGGTTATCTATCCATTAGTTGAAAGAAAGTCATGATGTTACTGGTGCTTAACTAATCAGTTCAACAGACAAGCAACTAGACAAGAGGAACGGTGTTGGGTTTCGGATCACCTCATTAAGGTTCCGCACGTGGGCAGTGAGTGAAATCTAAACAGAGGGATGGCCACCACAGACGGAAGACAGACAAAACAAAAACAAAAGCAAACAAACATAAGACAACGCCACATTTGTGTACTTATTACAAATAAAATGAAAACCAGTTAAATTATATCAACTGATTAAAATACACCACAGGTCAAAAAAATGCAAATGAAGAATAAAGCATAAAAATCCAAATCAACACAGGGTGTCATTAGTGGTGGGTTATGGTGATGATGTTGAGCATGCTACGGTCATGCTAATACACTCATGCGATTATCAACATGCTTACCAGCTTGAGAGAGAGCTTCTCGGGGAGAAGAGAGAGAATGATGAAGAAAGGAGCAGAGAGAGAAAAAAACAACATCAGAGGAGCCATATCGCATCACTGTTCAAAGTTACACAAGTATGCATCCACACACACACACACACACACACACACACACACACACACACACACACACACACACACACACACACACACACACACGTACAGCTAAGTTGGGTCATGAGGTCACTGGTGAAGGTCACTACTCAAAAAGTGCTCCAAAAGCACCATTTTGCCAAATGACTGCATATGTTCAGTTCCTGTGATAACTGGAGACTAGTCACTGTGTAGTGAAGCTAGTTCACAATCTAGGTTCTCTACAGACCGATATGTGTCCAAGTTGTTAGACAGTTGTGTTTTTTTTTTTTTTAGAGGTTTAGAAAAAGCTGTTTCCTAAGAATGAGAAGGAACTGGAGAGTAGGCAAATATATTAGATATTTACTGATTTCAAAAAATATTCCAAATGATAATTAGTTTCAGTACTTCATGCAAGCATGCACACCTAAGGAAAGCCGCGACACCACATTTGTAAAATTGTCCGTTTGCACTTTGGCTTCTGATTTCTTCTGGTCATAGCAAGCGTCACACGTTTATGTTTTGGGCTGCTGTAATGTTCAGCAACATTCCAAAAGGGTCCACGCTGTCTAAATACACCCACATCTGTGAGCTCCACAGCCTGTCCTTTAATGAGCTTTTAGCTGCTGGAGATCAGAGCACATGATTAGGAGCTCACTGTAAAAAGCAGTCTTTATTTTTTCACCAATTTTAACAAATTATTCGCTAAAGATTCTCTAATATACAAATACAATTACTTGCATATTAATGCTAATAATGAAACAAGTTAGTTCCTGTTATGACTTAAGGAATTTATGTCTGTCTTTTTTTCTCTCTTGAAGTTAATAAGACCAAAATTAACCACGTTTTGTAACATCACTGGGAATCCGTCAAGCTCTCCAACCTGAAGTCGGAAATGCTAAACGAACCTCTGACTGCTAAATAAATGCTAGATGAACAAATCTTCACAGAAAAACTCACCATATCAATGATAAGGCAATCAATGACAATCTTTAAAGCCATGTATGTGTAGCGTCTGCTATACACATCCCTGTGTAAGTTGTTACTATAGAAACATAATGTATCAGAATGGGTGCATTAATATAAACCTGTGATTTGCCTGGCAGCCAGCAATACTCTTAAAGACGTGCTTTTATAGAAAGTTAATCAACACATACTGACCAATCAAACTTGAGAATTCTAGAGCATTGTGGTATAATTAAGCAATATCGCACAAGCAAGAGTGCAGTTATACTGAATATCAGCACGTATGCAATTGCTTTTATACAACAGTTCTATAAACGAGGAATTAATATCGAGTAAATTAAAGGCATTAAAGGCTCTTCTGGTAAAACTGGTGTCCCTTCTTCCTTTTCATCGTTATCTGATGAGCTTTCATATTTTAAACCAAAAGTTATATTCCAGATAAGTATAGTTCACCATGTCACCTGATGATGTCGCAAACTCTATTGTAGTAACCGATTCAAACTAGGAAGTGGAATTCCGTGTGGTGAACACAGACGGGCGGAGTGATACACACAGTGAAATCTCCCAGTGCAGTTATAGGAAATATAGGCTCAAGCAATCAAACTAGTCAAGCAGATGTAACTGTTGTATGAGAGCTGATCATTCTGCACTGCCACAGACACTGAATATCAGAAATAGAGCGAAGTCCATCACATGAAACTTCACTTTTTTAAGCATCATGAAGGAAATCATTTTTCACTTTCACGTTTCAGATGTTTGTATTCATCTACCCAAAGTAATGTTCTCCTGTTGCTGATTTGAAGCTGTAATAGCTTTCAAACAGAAGGCTTTATTCCGAATTTGTAACATCAATGTATCTTTTTGAGAAAAAAAATATTGTGAACCATGAAATTTGGAAGTGTTAATGAGCATTCCAGAAGCCTAACAGGAAAGAGTCAAGCTTGGCACTGCATTTTCACTGTCTGAATTGTAGTGAACTTCAGCAGGTTTTAAAGAAAAAAAAAAGAAAAAAAAAGATATATATATATACATATATAAAAATGATTACAAAGAGGTGGGGGGGGGGGGGGGTGTCTAAAGCACTAGCCAGACAAGCTAAGAAAGGAAGCATAGCTGGAATAAGAGAGAAAATAGATAATGACAGAAAAGAATTGAATGAGGACAGGAGAAAGAGTACATTAGCAGCGCACAGTCAAAATCATGAAGAAATACACATGGGGATGAAAAATACTTTACTGTTGATGAGACCATGTTCATTTTCATTCCATATACATGTTCTTAACACACTGTGGCACGATAACACGAGACAGTAAGACACTAGCCGTGTTTCCATTAACCTGCTTAATTCACAATTCGAAACTGCAAACTAAAAAATGAGTAATGAAAACATGTTAATTTCTAAAAAACTCGTGAAAAACTAGCATGTTGCATGAAGTGGATTTTCATTTAAGTCGCATAACATGCCATGAGCAAATGGAAATGCTACCTTCTGAAAAAAGAGCGCCTGTAGGTGCTATCGTGAGAGGAGAAAGCTCAGCTTTAATCGCATATCATCACTCAATGGAAACACAGACCATTAGGAATTTTATTTTGGAAAAATGTGTAAAATACTGCTTCCATTTTGTGCAAAGCTGCAACGGAAACCCGGCTACTAGTGCATTATTACAAAGAAAGCCTTTATTTGAATTACAAGGCCAGAAATTTGTTACAAAATAATAATAATGCCAAAGAAAAATTGGAAAGTTTGTCAATAAAGAATAAAGCCCACGTGAGAAGGAGTGACTTATTTAAGAGCAGTGTTGACATAGCATGTACTCTATAAGTTCCGATATAGATAGCTCAAACTAGTAAAGATATAGACGGTATCATCCTGCTGTTCAACTACTGAACGTAATTGTTGAAAGAAAAATAATTACTCACAATTTATGAAACTTTGCTCAATTTGTCTGGAAATATACCTACGGCAAAATTCTGCAGTTGGAGGTTAATGTTCTGCCACTAGGGGAAGCACGTATTGTTTAATGAAGGCTCGTCCTTCCAAGTTCTGTAGCTAAATATTGCTCATTTTGTTGAACTCATCCCATTCTACGTTGGTGATTATGACACACTCTGATGAACACTTTAGACAACTAACATAATGACACACATTTTTTATACAGTAAGTACAGATATATAAATATGCATGTATTGAAGCTACAGGATGGAATTCAAACACACAGCTATAATCTTCATAAGATTACGAAGGAACGGGGTAAATTCTGAGACATGTCCACACATTGAAGTACCAGAAAGGTCAAAGTTCACAGAGTGCTTGCCTGGTCTTAGGATCTAGCCATTCATATCAGGAATTGCACTTGTGACACTTTGCGAATTAACCCCTCCCAAGCAAGCTGATTCACAGCTAGAAAGCTCTGAGTGGAGAGCTCCAGGGGAAGTGACAGTGACAGGGGGCGGGGTCATAAGCAGACATAATAATATTGCTGTATTTACTTACATGATTGAATGAATGATTCCATTAAAGTTTATCAAAGACAGACTCCAACCTCATTTATGAAATGCAGAAAAACCAACGTCTTCATCACCTTCTCATTTGCCATTGTGTTTGTTTTACAATACATTAAAACACTAAATGAGGTTACGTCTGTACATCAGACTTATGATTTCATAACTATAGATTCATTCCAACGTGCACACACACACACACACACACACACACACACACACACACACACACACACACACACACACACCCACCCTTGCACTTCTCACCAAGACCAGTTAGTCTTGGTTGAATAACAGAAACATTCTCACCCACTCACACACATACCTACACACACACTTACGACATATTGCCTGGCCTCAAAAGCATAAGTAGGCCGGCCAAGAGTCCTCTTCATCAGCTCTTTATCATAGTGAAGGGACTGTGGAGACTGCAGCAAGGAAGATATTCTTATCAAGCCAATGTGTGAACATGCACACACACACACACACACACAAAGTAGTGGATACATAGATTAATTTAGATGTTATCTAATGCAGAATTGGAACTAAATGAATGCCGAATGTACAAGAAGATCCAAAGATTGAGACACTGCCAGAAGCTGTTTTTATTTAATCAGTTCTCAAAGTGATTATGTTCATAAAATTATTTTAACCAGATTCCATGATTCTTCAGTAATAAGGAACCTGAAGCTGAGTGGCAGCAAACAGGCTGTTCATATATATCCAGCTGCAGGGTTGATTTTATCAAATTAACTATTTAAGGTCCACTATGTAGGACTGCAACCTCCTGAATGACCCTACCTTACCCCTCCCTTTCCAAGTGCACATTAGAACATACAGTGGCCGTCAGGTACCCGTAGTGTGCTTCCAAGCTTTTACATTCCCACTCCCTTGCTTTTTATGTACTAAATATTTTTCTTCTTAGCTGCACCAGCAAACACGGATTCCTCTTATTTCTTTTACTGTCATCCTTCTGGTGCTTCTTTATGGATTCACACTGCCACGTGTAAAAATGTGAAACATGGAAGGCGCTCTCTAGAGCTTTGGCCGGTCTGGTTTGCTGTAGCGGTGCAGCATGGTGGCTCTGTAGAAGTGGCTCTGCTCCATACGGAGATATAAAGGGCTCATTCTGAGCTTACGAGAAGATGATTCGTAGTTACACCAATGAAAACATACGTACGAATACAACATTCCATTTCTCCTTATAGATCCACCCCTAAATCCTACACAGTGGACCTTTAATTATTAATTTTAAATATACAGTATCCATGGAACTGCACCGGAGGGATGGGACACCGTTATTCCAAAAGACATTCCCTCAAAATACAGACAGCTGTCAAATTAAAAGAAAAACAGTGGCTCAGTTCGGCTGAAGGGAAAATTGTGCTGGCATGGTTTTGGATCCTCTTCTGCTCTTAAAGGGAAGACTCACTGCAAATCAATATTAAGTTATTCTGAGTGATCTCATATCCTTTGATGAAACATTTCTATGCTGATGGGAGTGCTGTCTTCTAGGATGACTCTGCCCTCTCCAAACGACACAAGTGCTCACTGAAAGGTTTGAGAAGTATGAAAATGATGCATATATGTTATGGCCTACACAGTCAAACAAACTGAGCTCCAATGGGACATTATTGAGTGACGTGTTAGACAAGGCTCTCTATCACTGTCCTCAAACCACCAACTGAGGAAATACCTTTTGGAAGAATGTCGTCTCTATAGCACAGTTCCAGAGATGTAGAATTGATGCTATGGCACAGTGAAGCCGTTCTGGGAGCTTGAGGTGTCATAACACCTTACCTCATTTTATATGAATACAGAACAGACTCATCTGTATTGTTTATATATATATATATGCACACACACATACACAGAGACGGCAAAATATACTCTAAATACAAATTATACAGCTTTCATACGTATGTACACACACTTACATATACTCAAGTGATTATGTGTACATATAACTTCTGTTTTCTGTGGTTTACGTCTATTCACTCGTCTTGACAACAAAACACAAACAAATACAAATAAACACTAACCTTTAACACTATAGATCAAGGGTTTTCAACCTTTTTGGGTATGCGCCCCCCAACTTTTGACTCACTTAAACTTGTGACAGTGACTAATCATGTAGTGACAGTAGCTAATGGTGGCTGTCTTCAAGCTTATGTATGTGGAAGAGGGTAGATAGCGCTCTGCTGCCGACATGCTTATTCACAGTGACTTACACATATCTCATTTATACAATTGAGCAGTTGAGGGATAAGGGCCTTGCTCAAGGGCCCAGCAGTGTTAGCTTGTCATTGCTAGGATTTGAACTCACACCGTTCCAATCAATAGTCCACCAGCTTAACATGTCTTGTAGGAAGCATGTGTTATCATGGTAACTGTCATATGATAGGGAACAGTTTGCTGGTGGGTGGGAATTGGCAGGTAACAATTGGAAAATGGAAATAAAAGTGTTATTTGAAAAGACAATTGATTAAAAATGTAATTAACTGTGCTAAATTGCATTTTATTGTGTGATGCCTTTTTAATTGCATTTCCATTCAAGAATATCCGGGGATCGTCTTTGGGAGTCATAGGTGAAGTTACCTGTGAACGTTGACCCGAGCCAACATACATGACTTGCCTTTAACAAAAAACATTACTGTAACCTTAACTTAACTGGACTAAACGGAAAAATATAGCTGCTTTTAAGGCCGTTGTGTTTTGTATAAACAAGTGCTGCATTCCTGGTATACTTGTTATTGCTCAGTCAGAGAGACTACCAGTGAGATCGATGAACTCCCTCTAGTGGACACATAATGAATTTCTAATGACTACAAGAAGGACATGTTTACTGTAGTTTGTATCTTTTTTAGCTTACATGCTTAAGCCAAAGACATGCATTTGCTAGCTTTGTTTTGCTCACTCATTTATAAATGCTGACTCTCCCTGGGGGCCTGGGCCACAGATTGAAAACCCCTGCTATAGATAACAACAGTAGAAGCTTAAAGCTCGAAGCTCTGATGGGTGGATGAGGGAGCAATTTAGCATGTGGGATGATAACATTTACAAAGCTCTCTTTTATTTCTGTTTTATCTTCCTTTAGTTCTTTGTCCCCAATATACTCAAAAATTATTATCTCTCACTGTGAAACTTTCCATCCTTATTCTGTTTGTCCTCTGCTCATAAGGACACCATTCTGACCTGTTCTGTAGCACCAGTTCTTCAAATTTAACAATCTGTGTGACCCTGATCCCTACACAGCCTGTGTTTTTTCTAGTGTGTGTGTACGTGTGTTTGTGTGAGTGAGTCCAAGCATGTGAAAAGGGGGAAGCAATACTTCAGAAAATTTTGGTCATAGGACAGTCCACATGTTGAAGTGGTACTGCAAACCAGCACACTTCCTTTTTCTGAAATATCTACTTCCTGTTCGATAACTGACAAACAACAATATCTGAATTTCCTGTTTCACTATTTTGGGTCCTTGTGGAAGCACGTTGTTTTGTTCCGTTCGATAATCTTCATTCTGTGATTATATGATAAATTTAATATCTAATTAATATTTGTTTTCTTTATAAAGAAAAGCAGCTGCTTGTATTATTAATGCACGCAAAGACACCTCACACTTGTATTATGAGAATTTTAAATTTTCCAACATCACATTTTCTCCTCTTCTCCTCCTCTTTTCCCAGATGCCCATCACCAGTGCTGTGAGTTTGCTGAAAGTTTGTGAGTTTGAGAGGCCTTCTGAAAACACAAGGCTTTGGCTGAGCGTGGTTCATCTCATACAAATTCATCTCATGCAAAACATTAATTAGCCAATTATCTAGTAAGCTATTCTTTAGTTAACTAAAGTCCAGTAGCAAATGAAGTAACATTTTGATTTTATGCTGGACAGTATCTTTTATACACTGTGCCAATGAGATCTGAAGGTTTATTGATGACGTCTTTCATGAAATACTGATTTTTTGGACACAGAACTGAGCTTGAATGTTTTTTTTTTGTTGTTGTTGTTTTTTTGTATTCATGACTGAATAATAATTTTTTTGGTTGGAAAAAAACAACAACAATGACTTTGAGACTTGTAGTTTATTTGCTTGACAATAAACTACAGCAATCCCTCAATTTGATTAATAAATTATAATTATAATATATATAATATATAATAATAATTATAAATAAGCATGCTAACTTACCTAAGGATTGTTGAGCAATACTAGACAATACGTACAAAAGATAACATTATTCACTTTGTAATGTTTAATGCGGGTTTAATAGAGGTTTAACACTAATGCCAAAATTCTCACCACAAAACTTAAAGAGAAGTACTAGTGGGGTGGACAAAAAATAAATTCATTAGCCAGCCCCGCCTGGTTGTCTGGAAATCTAATAGACTACGCTTAAAAGTACTAGCTAAAGTAACAATGTTTAAGCTAGTCAGCTACTTAGCGCATTAATACAGACTAAGAGCAACAGAATGAAATGATTTTCATCAGTATCTAATATAGCATATTATATTTGTACCCTTGACAAAATGTCAGCATGTTGTTGGCCAACATTTCTATTATGAGATGTGACATTTCCTCCTCACATTGCTTGTACAGCATATTATTCATGCCTGTCTTTTTTTCTGTTGACATATTTAACTGTGAGTTAACAGGACTGCCATCCAACAGTGTTTTTAACTTTTTGCTCAGTTTCCTGTGTTTCCACATACCTGTGTGTTCCTGATTCTGAAAAGATCGTGTTATTTGTTCACAGCAAATGTACGTGTTGCTGTAGGCTTCAGGATTCATAACGAGAAGATTGCACTATACTTACAGCACTGTGATGCACATCCATGAAACATTTTAAATGTAGCTACACACAAAAATAAAAACGGTTGTGAAATTCAATAAGTACTTTTTTCTTTTTCTGGTTGTCTGCCAGAATAAAAACCTTATACCTGCCTTATACACCTTAATTAAACCTGCTCCTGACTAGTGAATCTATTGAAAAATATAACAGAAATTATATCAAATTGTATGATTTCACATCATGATTTCATCATGCTTGAGTTTTAAGGAAAAAGTAATGCTCCTTGACCCACATATGTCCCCAAAAATGTATGAGTGGATTTTTAAATTTCAGATACTGATTTTCTACTGCAATAAATACAATTCAGAGGTGGACAAAATACACAACTCTATTACTTCAAAGTCAAAGCATTACTCCAGCATTACTCCAATACAAATGAAAGTTGTTCAGTCAAATTTTTACTTGAGTTACAGTACTGGAGTATTTGCTTTTAAAAATACTTAAGTATTTAAAAGTACTTTTTAATGATTTCAAAGTTTAATGTTTTTAATGCTTTCTTTTTAAAGTCAACACATTGTTGTATTATTGCCATCATGCATTTACAGAACCTAATGACGCTGACACAAATATTTCGGAAAGGACTTCAGACAGTAACGTTAATTTTCGCTAGTTAATAACACTGCATAACAATTTTCTTTTTAAAGTTTTGCTTCCTGAAAAGTTTTTGCTGATTGTGACGGGTACCTACTGGGTATGCATATAAATAAATATAGTTTTGGTTTTACTGCATCACGTAGGAACTCTGAGAAAAAGACATTTATATGTTTACTGACAATAACGTA
>JAQQZR010000011.1:14293662-14310298 GCA_030068235.1 Notoglanidium macrostoma
AAAATATTGGCTCATTTGATTTGAAAGTCTTTTAGTTTTCATTTTATTCAACTTTAAAGAACGTCCCAACTTTTCTGCAATTCGGGTTGTAATAAATAAAGCATCGCTCAAAACTCTGAGTCTTACAGTGTGATTTTCTTTGTAAATCTTCTTTAAGTAATATAGCAAAAGTTTATGTTTTATTTATGTTATAATAAATAGCATTTCACTGGGTTGAATTTATTGTATTAGTATTCAAAATGTAATTCTGACATTAAACATCAATAATTATAGTATAGCATAGTAAATGTCTAGGAAAAAGTCTTATTAGGCAGTTTTTGTGCTGTTTTGAAAATGTCTGACACTGGGGATTAGAAATGTCTGGGACAAAATACACTATATTGCTAAAAGTATGTAGGCACCAGACCATCACACCCATACGAGTGCCTTCTGGTAAGCACACAATTGTCTAGAGTGTCTTTGTATACTGTAGCATTACAATTTCCCTCACTGGAGATGAGAGGCACAAACGTGTTCCAGCATGACAATGCCCCTGGGCACAAAGCAAGCTCCATGAAGACATGGTGTGTTAAGGTCAGAGTAGAATGCTCAGAGCCCTGACCCCAAGCCCACTGAACACCTTTAGGATGAACTTGAACACTGACTGTACCCCAGGACTCACCTCACATCAGTGCCTGATCTCACTTATGCTCATGTAGCTGAATGGCTACATGAAAATGAAATAATGGTAGTTGAATGGCTAAGTGAAAAAAATAATCCCAAAAGCCATGTCCTAAAATCTAGTGGAAAGCCTTCCCGGAAGAGTGGAGGATTTTATAACAGCAAAGGGGGACTACATCTTGTCAAGTGTCCACAGACATTTGGCCATATAGTGCATTTCATTGAGCACACTGGCATTGGAAAATGGTTGGCAACTGGTCCGTTAAACTCATAAGGTTGTATAAGAAATTTTATTCCAGAAGATTCCTTATCACACACACCGACGCTCCAATACACACTCAAGCACAGAGGCTACTTTCATGTGCTATTGAATTTCTGGTAAATAAACACTCCTGACCTAAATGTTGCACATGGACATGAAACACTTCTTCACTGTCTGTATCTCAGAAGTAGAAGCTTTGGAATTAAATATAATACACGAGCTTCTTTCTTGTCACTGAACATTATGCTTTCAGTTTTAGGGATCAACGGTAGATCTTTCTTTATTAACCCAAATACAAATTAGTTTTCATAATCACCAGTATAAACAGCAGAAAATGAATTTAGGTCAACGTCCTGCTCTTTTCTTAAAGTTCTGTCTCTCTCTTTCCTTTCTATAACTCTCTCTCTCCTCCCTTGTGTCATTATCGTATGACCCAGAGCACTAATGAGTTTCTAATGAAGTCGTGCTTTGGGAGGAGATCTGCTCAAATCTAGATCCACCTGCAACATGTTCACGTACCACACGCATGCACGCACGCACAGTCATTCATATCCAAAGACAAAAACATGAACAACACCATCTGTACACATCAGTCTTGCAGACATATGAACACTATGCACTATATATAGTATATATCATGGACTCCACAATTCTTGGCACCCATAAAAATGAGCAAAAATGATTGTATAATCTAAACACACAATAATTCAAATAATTGTTGTTAAATATTATAATTTTTTTTAAATATGAGTGTTTTTCTTCAAAAATATATTCACGAAAACTATGTACATGCAAAGAAACTGTAATTCTTGATAAACCCAGGTGGCAGAAACAGATGCATTTGTAGGTGTTTGTTTAAAAAAAACAGGCAGACAAATCCCAAACAAACATGGTCAAAAAAAAGGCATACGGTCATGTGATCAGCAAACGAACTTAAAGGGGTCGGCTTTTTTTCAATTTAAGATCCATGGCCTAGGATGTTGCCGGATTGTTGCGGATGGCATCAAAAATGGCAGCTCGCTACTTGGCACAGATGATTCTGGGAACGGTGAGTCATCCCTTTAAGGACAAAAATGAGATCATGAAACAGAGAGACATGCATGATAAACATATCCCTTGTATGTCAGGCAAATAAACGCTGGATGATATTTCACAGTGACTATGTGTTCTGAAAGTCCTTCAAGTGTTTATATGTGTGTGTGTGTGTGTGTGTGTGTGTGTGTGTGTGTGTGTGTGTGTGTGTGTGTGTGTCTGTCCAGATGTGAGTAATCAGTGATCAAGTTAACTTGAGCATGTATTCTGGGTGTTGTATTCCGTAATGGCCATGATTGTAGGCCACAATCTTCTCTGGGAAGTTGAGTCTGACGCCAGGGTTGACATGACAGAGAAACTGCTGCTCTCGTTAGAATGCAGATTTGAGCTCTACTCAGTACCTGAGGTCTGAATTGAACAGTAATGTGCACATGCAACAAACCTAAGCATTTTAGGAGCTTACAAACTCTGAGGCTCTCTCTCTCAATGTATCCCAACCTTGTAAGACATTACAGGAAGAGGTTTAATGCAGACAAAATATTAATTGTAAGGGTGCTGATAATTGAGCTGTTGGGTTTGAAAAACAAATTGTAAATAAAACTACACATTGTGCATGTATGTTTGAGCCCAAACTCTCACTGCATGTGCTATTACGATCATTTTGCTCATTTTCATGAAAGGAAGCAGTAATTCTGGAGGACACACACACACACACGTTTAAAACTGTGACGTTTGTTTATACCTATAACAACCTGTTTCTTCTGGTACTATATAATGACGATAAATGCAGACACACTGAAAACACACACACACACATACACACACACACACACACACACACAGAATTGCAGCTATCCATTTTAATGCTGTCCCTCTTTAAGAATGGGTGAGGTATAGAATGGCGCATACTCAGTGACAAGTGACTCAGAAAAGCTCAGTTCAGCTCAGAAAAGGTCAAAGGTAAACAGTCATTCACAGCCACAGAAAGAGTGGATGATGGAGAGAAGAGGAATAGTGTCGGTACCATAAAAACAGCAAGGATGAGGGTTAGAGGGATGTTTTGTGTTGTTGAGGTACAGGTGTAAGGATCTCAAAACTCTTCTGAGTTTAAAGGTTAGGGCTCGCTGGCAATGCATTAGTACATTAGCTCGTCAACCGTCCAGTCACACAGGCGGGGGTGTGTGAGGTTGAACACAACAGAGATACTGCAGCAATCAATAACATCTAAAAACTTCTGCGACCCACAATGAACTGCTAGACAGAAAATCAAACTGAGAAATAATAAAAACATGAGCATAAAATATAAATGAATAAAGGAAATATACAAGTATTATGGAAGCCTAAGTACATAAAATGCACACCAGGCTGATCTGCCATACAATCAGCTTATTTGTGGTTTTTTTTTGTTTTTTTTTTAATAAATGTGTTGCTTTTCTAAACCATAGAACATATCAAATTTTATCTTCAACGGAGAAAAACATTTCTGGGCCCCACTGATGTTGATCAGCTGACCTACATGGCAAAACTGTTGAAATAAACAGGAACATAGATATGGTTAAACATGTGCGTTACCTTGTTCTTCTTGAATGGCCAGAGTTTGCTCTTGCTTTTGCTGGGTGGCTTAACATCGGGGCGTGTGTTGGTCAGGCTGGTCTCCGATGCCGTCCTCTTCATTGCCTGTCCATAGTCTTCAAACTCCACGTCACCTGGTGGCTCAAACCCTGATTTATACGACTCCACCACCTGTGCTGAGTCCTGTAAACACACACAGACAACTCACTCATCCCCACTCGAAATGGATTGATAAACATTCGCAGCTAGCAATAATTGGTAAGATTGCTTGCAAGAGACGTTCTTAAAGAAGTACTAATAGACTGTCAGGCCCAGTTTAACAGACATGAAAAAGTGGGAATATTTCTGCATCATAAAATCAATACTTTTGCTTTTTACAAATGGTATTACACCCTGTTTCCCTGCAGGTTCCACGATTAAAAAAAAACGTCCTCAATATTATCACTTAGGAATAATAAGAATGTTCCTGCATTTCATGAGAAAAAAACAGCACAAACTTTACTTTTGCTTCAAAACATATATGCGATTAACTTCAGTAAGCAGATCACCAACATCCCACAATGATTAGCTAGCTAACTAACTAATGTTGCATAAAATCATCACTCATGGATGTGAGCCATTCATATGCTAACGTGATTAGTGCCAGAGTATTGTGCCCTCATTTACGGATGCTTTCAGCATTGCCCTAGGTCTGGTTTATGATTCCTGCAGCCACAGCAAACAAAATGTGTTATTGATATAACAACAGTCATCCTCTGTTTATTTTGCTTGGTTTTTTATTTTTATTATTTTTTACTTTTTTACTAATCATGTAAGAAGGTCGTGTTCTTGGATTTTAATGATGCCATCTCTGCGTACAATAAACAAAAGTCAGAGTGAACTGGTGTTAGTCTGCAGCCTATGGCAACAGGTAGTGAGGTAATATGCAGTACATATTAACATTCTTGAACAAAGAGCTAATGTATAATAAGCCAGAATTTTTTAATATATTTTTTAAATTCCAATACACAAACATTGTCGTTATTATAATTTCAGTTATTGAAACTTGTATAATGTTGAAGGTACTGGTTCCAATACAGGAACAAACAGCACAGATCGCCTCTAGATGAATGTGTGTGAGGACATGATAGTGTTTAACTCAATTAGTTGAGTTCAGACACTTCACAGTGGTAATATGTAAGCGTAGGTTTGTGCCTGTGGTGCCTGCGTAAACCTGTGGATGAATGGATGGCAAGATGTGTAGAATGATATTTTCTTTATTTATATTTAAATGCTATGGTAATTTTTGTATGTAGTTTTGTGTCTGTATCGGATGTACACTCCTGGGTCATGTCACATGTCATCTGCGTGTGTGTGCGTGTGTGTGCTACACTCAGCATGACTCACAGTCTTGGCCTCGATGCTCTCGGCTGCTTTGGTTATTCCATCAAGGCATTTCCCTACAATGGGAAGAATCTGTCTATCCAGCTCAGCAAAGGTCTTCATGGACTCGCCTACTCTGTCAATCCTCCTCTCCTCCATGTCCTGGATTTTCTACTCAAACAGAGAAAGCCATAGTGAAATAAACAACGGGTCAAACCCACAATCAGGCCAGTGGCATTATGGAATTGGAAGTGATGCCTGGGATCGGCACCTAAACTTAATAATGAGAACATAATGAGTGTCAGCCAGAAGCACCTTGATATTAGCACCACACTTGAGGAATGAATGGAAAAATGGATACACCAATGGATGGAGTCGGTGGCTGGATAGATAGATGTTGGAAGGATAGAAGGATTGATGGATGGATGGATGGATGGATGAGCAGCTGGATGGTGTTAATGGTATACAGGTATATGTATAAGTGGATGGATGTATCAATGGGATGAGTGGATGCATGGTTGGAATTAACTGGTTGATAAATGGATGGTTATGTGTTTCCAAAGCTGTGTCTATTCACACTGAGCATTGTGCATGTGTGCATATACCTGAAAGATATTGGGGATGAGTGTATGGTAATGCTCGGTCTGTTCCTGGTTAAATTTCTGCAGGTAGTTGGAATATTCATTCTTACTCTCACTTGCCAACTGGTGTCTGAACTGAGCCTGCTGTCTGGCCTAGAGAGAGAGGGAGAGAGGAAGAAATAGAAAGAAATATTTATACATTATTTTTACCTCTTCAGGTCATTACCCAGGATCCCCCATCTATTTACATGAAACTCTTAGCCAACCACAGCTTCTGTCCATCTAATACTGTCTAATACTGTCTGTGTGTTTGAATGGCTCTAAAATTAAAACATTTTTTTATTGTGTCCTATTGCCCTTCTCATCACGCACATTTTTAATGTAGGATAATATCCCCTAATATCTGTAATAGTTGTAACATCACTATAAATTATAACACAGAAAACCGTTATACCTTTGAAATATGCGACAAGAATTTTAAAACCGGGTGGCCTACCAATAAATAAATAAATAAAGTTAGGTAAACAAGTATTTGAACAGTGACACAATATTCATATTTTTGCCTCTGTACAACACTACAATGGATTTCAAATAAAGCCATCAAGATGTCATTGAAGTGTAGATACATACATAAATACATACATACGTACATACATACATACAAACAACGTGAAATCCTTTTCAATAAACTCTTAAAGGTTAGGAGTGATCATGAATTTCCCAAACAAACAACTGAATACTTGTACTGCCATTATGGTGATGTACAGAATTTAATGACATTATGATAAGAAATTTGTCAAATAATTTTCTACAGTGAAACCTGTGATACTGGGTTGTATATTTCTTATTTTTCATACCATTCTACTCCAAACACACACATAAGTCAGAATGCTGGCCATTTATAAGTCTAAGTTAAGAACCCGAGTTGACATTTAGAAGCAAAGACATGATCCACACTCTGGAATGAAGTCCGGTTCTAAAACTCACCAAACACAAGGCGGAAAATGACAGAACTGGAATTGCGATGCTTCATGACCCTGTGGCATCAACAGGTCTTAAGTAAAGAGGTCTTGACTGCTAACTAGGTAGCAGTTAAGGTGAATAGGTCTACTAGGCTCTAACTGTGTGAGTGTCCATGTAAAAAGACGTAATAAAGCTGCTAAGCAGAATTACTAGATGCACTCTGCGTACCTACACTACTCATGACTGTGCTATAATGAAAGAACACAACTTTTCTAACAGCTGATGTGCAAAACCAATTTAATTACATACTTGGCACGAAGCCATGCTGATGGCAAACATAACAGCATGACCAAAGAGAAGGTGGGAAAAAAATGTGTTAGTAATTCATTGGTCACCAACCTTCTTCCTGGAGTTCTATCTCCCTGAAGCCTTTAGCTCCAACCAATTATGACTACCTGACCATCTCATCATTGCCTTAAGAAGTTCTTGTTCAGCTAAAACATTATGTTAGATTTTTGTTGGAGATGAAAGCTACAGGAAGGTAGCTCTGCAGGAACAGGGTTGGTGACCACTGCTAGCAATGAATGTAAGGTCCTGAAAGAATGCTGTACTTCTGTAAATGTTGGGAAAGATCTTTAAGTAAGGCATGTCAAAACTCAAAATATGCAAATAAGCAGCCTAAAACTTAATTTGATGCCAAATATGCTAAATCTTGCATCTGGATTCTGGACTAAATTCAGTTAATAACTAGTTGGTGCAAAAATTCACACCCCAGGGATAGTCCTGTTGAAGCAACCGGCCACTGGCTTGGTTCAATGACACATGAAATCTTTAGCAGAATATAAGAGAGTAAATCCTGCTTTCTGCAACGTTCATGCAAAGGTTTATGCAGGAAACAAAAGACTGAGACCATAACCACATCCTGAGCAACTTCTAGGAAGCCTTGATGTATGTGCTCGTCACTAAACCAGATCAAATGCAGGCTGCAATGAATAAAACTTTTCTCCTTACTGCTATGAAGGAATATACTGCATTATATTGAACAAACAAACGAATCAATAAATTGTGTAATATGCCAATAAATAAACAATGCAATGAAAAGTGAGCACAATTATATAGTATGTTGTAAAAAATGACTTAATTTTTGTTTGTTTTATTGATGACCTAAAATTCTTATTAATGACTCCAACATCTTACACAGTCTACAACAAAACAACGTGCAATTGGTGTAGCATTTTTTTCCTGATAGCTACTACATAGCTACTAGCTAAGAAAAGCCTTTATTTGTTATGCCCTTAAATAAGCATGGCCATGGAAAATTATTTATAGCCACTCAACATTCAGCAAAGGTGCTCTGGTTGATGTTGGTTGAGCTTTTCTTTTTACAGAGTAACTATACTTTCTGCTATTAAAAAAAAGGAAAAGAAAAGAAAAAAAAAAGCACCTTCTGGGTGGTTCACCAATCCAGCTTCACTGCAGATCACATCCTGCATCTGCTTCTAGAGATTGCTTTTAACGTCAACTGTACCAACCTCATAGGACCCATAGGATAATAATCTAACTATTTCTCTGCTGTTCTGCGATTTCCATCGTAACTATTCGTCTATTTAACAGCTTAGACAAAAGATTACTGGAACATCTAAGTGGATAGAAAGTTTATTCAGACTTTATTCCAGTTGAGCTGTCACTCAGATTTTTATAGATCGTATCTAAATTGATCCTCATTCAAGCATGGTAGATTGTAGCCATGGAGTGAGTGAAAAATAACACACCACGGCCCATGTGATTATACGGTAATAATCCACGGCGAGGAGTGTGGAGGAGTGCTGTTGCTACTCTCAAATTTATGTGGACAATAACAAGCCATAACAATGTATATACTTAATGCACATTACATGAACTTATATTTATTTACGCGTATTTAATAGTGTAAATTATATCACATTGGCATTGTCGCTACATTTCTTGAATCTGATTGGTCAGATGCTATTGATTCATTTTCTCCTTTTTGGACAGCAGTTCAGCTTCAAAGCAAGTCACATGATTATATTAATGCACTCATTCTGTCATTGTTTTTACTGTAATAATTTAAATAGGGCAGACGCACCGCATGAATGGATTTTTATTTTTAAAAAGTGTAACAGTCAGAGTCTTTTCCTTCTGCTCTGAAATGTGAGACTTCAGAGAGGGATTTGCAGATTCTCTATAATGTGACAGCTTAAACATCTACAACTAGGAAAAAATAATAAGTATGACATATTGTCACTTCGAACTACCAAATATCTGTTGCGGCATAAGGTGTAAAAGTCATCATGGCGTGCTTTTATTGGAAAATAATCAACTTCAGGTGACACCAACACAGCTTTGATTATTTTCCTATAAAAGCACGTACATACATATGTACTTCCATGCAACATTTCAATATTTATGCTCACTTTTCATTGTTTTATGTAATTATTGACACAGTACAACTTTTTTTGTTTGTTTGATATTCCAAGTATTCCTCCATATACATTTTACTTCAATGTATTGAAACACAAATGCTTTAGAGCAACACTACTTACATACATACTCACATTTGCAGCCATGTGATTGGTGAGGCGGCAGAACAGACAGACATTATCAAGGCTATGATTGGATCAGACCTCACAGTGGGTGTGGCATATGGGCGTGCCTATGGGTGCACTGGTAGCAACATACAGACAGATACACACCTGCACCTGTGCACCTACCTTAAGGTAACATCGCTTCAAGGCATGATTAAAACAACAACAACAACAACACAAAGGATTAGCTTTCAAAAAGTGTATGTTCCCTTGAAAACCTAAAAACTTAAAATTTTAAAAAGCCACTATCTATACACACACACGGACCAGGAAGTGTGTTCTGATTAACACACAAAACACTCCCGTAGTAATTGTACTGTATCCCCACACAAACATTAATGCAGTAAGAAGACTTGTATGTAAAGACATCCATTACCCCTGAAATCATCTTTACAAGGACATCTAAGCATATTTCCAAAAACAAATGGAACCAAGATATTCACTGTCTTTATCTGTTTGAATGTTTTAAGGTTTTACAGTAATGTTAGCTGCTTCTTATGAAAAGTGGTTTACAATTAGAAGAGCAAAATCTCTGTTATGGCATATCTTGTGCAATAAATGAGCTGAACAAATGAAAACGTCACGTTAGCTTTTCCACAGTTTGACAAAGGGGTTATCTAGTTTTGTACTTTATCAAAAGGGCAGCCTTGCTGTAGTGTAGCTATGTAAAATCACAAGTATCTTGCAGCTTGACAAGTTACAGCTGCAATGTAGCTCCCCCAACACTGCTAGCCTACCCAGCTAATAAAGTCAATGAAGAATCAGCTCAGCAGAGGAATATTCTCCACACTGGCATGACCATTCTCACTGAAAGAACGTGCGATCAAGATTCTGCTCTAAAACTGAGGAATTTTCTCTCTCTCCTCAAGTGGATCACAACAGTATGGTAGCATCTGGAAATGATTCTGTGCCTACACACTCACATCTGTTTCACATGGAGACAAAGAGAGGGAAAGAGAGGAGCGAGGGAGAAAGGAAAGAGAAGAACAATGCATGCTGTACAAGGACTCATTAGGGAAAAAGTAGCTCAATCTTGACACATCCAAGGGACACACGTGCACACTCAGGACACAGATCTCAATGTTCCAGCACTGCCATGGCAACAAAGCCCACACGCGAACGATGTGTGATGAAATGGTGCGAGGAGAGAAACTATGAAGCCCTGGAGAGGCCTATTTTTTTTGTTCTTTGGTGAAAATGATTTGTTTAACCTGCCCTGATTTGAAGGATATACTAAACAAGTCACATCATAGACAGATATATTACTTAATTACAGTGTCGGTGTCACATTGTGTGTCCTATTTATTACATCTAACACAGACACTTCTGAGGTTCAGTCACTTCTGAGATTTATTACTGCCTAAGCATCCCGATTCCTTCCACTTTTGATACAAAATATTAGTCTACTTGTAGCTCATCACACAAAAAACATCAAGTCCTAGGTTACAGGCTGGCAGTCAGTGCGAGTGGGACCTGTATTGATAAATTGGGAAATCTGTTTTGATCACATGATTATCTCAATATTATTATAGGATCCTTTCTGTATCCTGGTCGGGTTTATCTCTGGCTATTCTGTCACTCAGTTTGCATTTCCTAATCCCCAAATTTATGCTTAAAGGAAATTGCTTGTCTAAACACAACTAAAAATCATCTGTACTCGAGAGTTTAAGCAAGAAAATTCTGCCAACCAAAGAGATTTTGACTGCATGTGGGCCTTGATGAAATTCAAGTTAAACACCTGCATAAGTCTGAATAGAGGGGACTTTCTCTGCATCAACAGTGACTTAACTTTTGAATTTAAGTTACCAGCTCTGTTTACACGAGGTTTTCAGTAGAACATTCTTGCATACCACACAGCCCTAAATGCTGCATGCTGCCTTTTTGCAATAGTCTATCAGACGTCTAATTAATATAATAAATAATAATAATAATACTCTAAAACATATTGTGAATGTACAGCAGACAGTAGCAGACAGCACTATATCCCTCACGCCTAGCCTAATTCACACGTTCACACTGTCTGCAAAGTTCAAACACCTTAAGTGTGAACTCATGCATGTGTGTTAGCCTAAAAAGCATACACATCCTGCCTAGATCTCATTACATTGTAACACAGGTATTAAAAAAAGCTTAGGAAAAGAAAAAAGAAGGAGACAATAACACACTCCTACCTTCTCAACATCTGCTTTTGTCACATTGATGTCAGCATCCATTTTCTCAAAGTACTGCTGTGCTCGATCTGCCTCTTTACAAGCTCTCTCAAAGTTCCGCTTACACTGTAACACACACACACACACACACACACACACACAGGTGAATATACAAGAACAAGTTTTTCATATTGTAAGATTTTTTCATCAGACATTTTTACATAACCGATTATAGAGAGCAAAAGAGCAAAATCCTGGTCAAGGTCACTGGGAATCTGGGGATGGATGAGACACCAGTCCATCGCAGCGCACCATGCATACATACCTTCACTCACACCTATGTTTATTTTAGCATGGTCAATCCACCTACAAGGACACTGCAGCTGTGATACAGTACCTCTATCTGCTGCGCCTCAGTGTTGCCTACAATGTGCATGACTTATGCAGCTCTGGTATGGTGATGCAGCACTTGGGTTTGGAGCCCTGTGATTGACTTGTCCCATCTTGGTGAACTCCTGCCCAATGGTGGCTCATCCATAATGGCAGGAAGGGAAAACGTACCATATACATCAGCTCTTTAACAAACATGAATCTTCAGGTAGTCCTCATTCCGAACCATATACATTTTAAATTCCACTGAAGTTGGATCATCTTTTGAGTGACTAACTGTATCTCAAAGTTCTATTAACTTTCACCTTTCTAGATGTTGCATAATCCTTGGGCATGCTCAGAGCCATATTTAGCTCCACAGAGTTGTCAAAATGGGAACTACAACATGCACTAATAAGGCCCATTGCGGCAGCCCCATGCTCGGTCTGGAAGCTAGCTTTTACACCAGACTTTCTGTTCATTCTTTGAAAAATCGAGTTTTTCAGCTCTCAACTGCCCATCACATGTTTACTCTAAATAATCATTAGCAGCAGGCGCAGCACAGTGGTGCAGTGGTTAGCACTGTCACCTCACAGCAAGAAGGTTCTGGGTTTGAACCTGTTTCTGACTGGGGCCTTTCTGTGCTAACCATGTTCTCCCCACACCTGTGTAGGTTTCCTGCCACAGCCTGCAACCCTGATGGATAAGAGGTTTAGACAGAAATCCTTCTGTCTTAATTGTGTTTATGTTTTGTTAATCACTATTAATGTCATCCTACCCTTCTAAAATTTATGGTTACAAGGCCCTCCTGTTCCTGCTTCACACCCAGTGCTCCCAGGATAGGCTGTGGCGCCACCATAACCCTATGAGTGGGTTAGTGTTACACAAACTAAGTACAAACAACAGTCATGATAATATCTTGAAGCATATTCATTTATGAATGTATCAATATTATTGTCATTTACCTCAATCCTAAGACACATGGACCATCATAGTCCTAAGGACTGAAATGGACAATGAGATTTATTTGCTGGAGCCATCAGAGCGTTTTATCTTTTCCTGAACATTTTGCCCACAGAACCCAAACCAGTAAGACTCACACACCCAGTCTATATGCCAATATGCTTGAGCTCAGTAGCGGAGTAAATTTAAAGTAGCCTATGTGCTTGTAGCCATCCTTCTTCCACTCCTGTATTCTTCACTTCTTACTTATTTTTTTTCCTTCTACTTGTTTATTCAAAGGCGGACAATCAGTGTTTGTTTCAAGAATCGACAACCATTCCATCAGCCTCCCACACACACACACACACACACACACACACACACACACAAAGATATAAACACAAATTTTCTAAACACACACAGGTTCCAGATGAGTCTGAGCCTGGCTTTCTGCTACAAAGCATTAATGTATGTGTGTTCCTTGTGAACTAGATATTAGATATAATAAGTGAAGTGAGAAGTATATGAGAAGTGTCGTCTGGAACCTAGAAGATGTGCATAGTTATCTGAAACACTTACCCAGTGAAACTAATTATTTTTCCCCTCAGATATCATTGACAATTACCTGACAAATGGATGAAGGTCCAGTAAAATGACTTACCTGGCCACGTTATTACGTGGCATGTGGATTTATTTCTAACCAGATAGACCTGGATCAGAAAAACAATCTTATCACAGACAGTTATCATTAATGAATAACATAAATATTCACCTGTTCCAGCTGTTTCCAGCTATTCTCAATTTGTTGTTGAGCTTTCCGTCCATCGTGGAAATGCTGCGAGAGAGAGAGAGAGAGAGAGAGAGAGAGTGAGAGTTAGTGCCTCTGTGTGTGTATGTGTGTGCGTGCGTGTGTGCATCACTCAGTTTGTTTTCAGTGTTTCCAGGCATCACACTGCTGTTTGCCATTCATGCCGAAGTTCTGGAGTTTGTCTAAAGGCCCGACACTTGGATCAAAATCTCCAGTGAAAGTGCTCAGTTGGCCAGCACTCAACACTTGCAGCACTCTCTCTCTCTCACACACACACACACACACACACCCACCTCTATGGGTGTGCGGCATAAACATCAAATCTATGTTTGTGTTCAAAAAGCAGAGCTGTATCTACTGCTCAGGAAAGGGAAGCGATCACCTTGGACCCCAGGTTGTAAGCATCACCCACATTCACTGCCAGTGAAACAGCACTTGATACAGCATGTGCTTTTTTTTTCATGAACTATAAATAGTGTGGTAACATACAAACAGCAGCAGAAAGCCCGAAGCTTAGGCAGGAATGAAAATTGTAACATGTGCATGCAGTGTCCTCTGTTCATGCTTTCTTTATGCTATTTTGAGTTTTAGAATGAATTAGAACTCATTTTAGAATGTTTTCCTTAATTTGCACACTCCTTGGAACAAAACATGCACTTGGTTTGATGGAAAAGATGACCAAGCAGTCCACTGCTATATTTACAGCGCATTTTAAGTAGGTAGAGTTAATCAACATGCCATATGAAATTTGGTACCTGAGATATAGATGTAGATAAAAAAAAAAACATTGGGTATTTTTAGACAATTGGGCATGTACAGCCAATATTCATATGATTCATTTATATTTCATAATCATCTTCATATATTTACCATTGCCCTCATATGCCATTCCACGTTTTTTGAGTGTATTTACATAGTCAAATATTGTGCTAAAAACAAACTGTGAGACGGTTGTGTTGGACTTTATACTACTCCATAATTTAGCTGATATCACATAAGAAAAATATGACCTCAAGTTTTAAGGCAGAAATGGGCAAACCGAGATGCCCTTTTCTTTTTTTTGGCAAACTTCAACCCACTTACAAAACCTGAACAATTGTCCACGTGGCATGTAAATCTGTAGTTGCATCTGAGGTCTGAAATCTGCATTTTAACTATCTTTTTTAATTTGCCTAATCTTTCTGATCTTTATATCCAAAGCAACTTTGAAGGAGAATATACAGTATTTTAGCAGTTGAAACTTGAGAACCTCGCTCAAGGACCCAACAGTGGCACTGGGATTTGAACTCACATCATCATGACCAGTTGCCAAGTAGCACAAAGCTTCAACCTCTAAACTACCACTACCTCCTAGCTAACACCTGTGTACTCAAAACTTAACTCCGAATAGAAACAAGGTTCAAATATAGGATCAAGCATTCTATGTTCTCTGCCTACGAAGCGAGAGATTTGCTTCTCAGAAAAAAAAAAAGGATTCAAGTGGCAAATTAGGAAGCTAGAACTGTTAAACATGTAAAGAGCAGAAATGTGTCCCAGTTAATTCAAGTATCTACAGCTTGTGCGTATTTGTTTAAGATAATACCTGTAGGGTTCTGTGTACGTGAAGAGGACATGCCTAGCCTGAGGAAGAGGAAATAAGAAGAAGAGGAAAAGAGGAACCAGAACAGTGGTAGTAGGTAATGATGAATGAATTAAGACTGGGAACTGTAAGCCAAAATGTAATAAAACATCATCTTTTGCAAGCAAGAAGCCAGAGAGGTATCTTAACACAGTTTGAAGCACACCATTAATAATTTAGTTTTCTTGGAATAGTTTGTCATTTTGCCAGCAATTGTACGGCATCAGTTGCTAGGTCTTTTTTATTCTGTTTTTAGTCTATTCTGTCTTATGCATCCACTCTATTTCTAGCAAGCAAGCTAAGAGAATATGACATGTTCTAGAAAGTACTAACCACTTGTTACTTATCACTTACTGCGGCCTGTTAGCTTGTCATTTTGCAGCCTGATAACCTATACCCAGTAGTAATAAAGCAGTTAGAAGCTTTACTGGAAAAATGAGTTATCTAGACTAGAACAGGGCTGACTAGAGCTCAAGTCAATAAAAGTCATATTAGCACTAATGCTGCATTCAACATGTCTTGAATTAGAAGGTGTGTCCAAACTTTTGCCTGGTACTGAATTTATTTTCATAAAACTTTCTCAACAACGGTACGGTCAATGTTATAGGTTCAACCAACTAATGTGTTATTAGAGCTAAAGGTCTAAACACTACTCTAGAGTCATTTAAGGTAGTGATTTAATTTACTGTTAACAGTGTGGGCGGCCATGTTGACATGAGTAGAAAAGTTAAGGAGGTGTTTTCTTTGGTTTTCCTAGTTTCTGAGTTACAAACTTTACTCAAATGCAGCATCATTACAGTATATGTACTTTTACATGTACAGTGGCATCCAAAAGTCTGAGAACACTGAGAGCACTAGTGAAAATGCTTCTATTTTACATTCATTTCGAATTTAACGGCAACGTTTTTCATTAAGAATTAGATTATCAGTAACAACTTGAGTTAAAAAACAAAAGACAAAACATATACATTAATTTTAGAATTTCTTATTATTTGGCATGTGTGTGAATAACCTTTGCTTTAATAGCAGTATAGCTGGTTTGGACTCCACAAGTCTCTCTAAACCCAATTGATCAGTTCCATCACAGTGTCATCTGAACACATGCTGCAATGGAAGGGATGAGACTCCTTTTTTAATTCATTTTTACAAAACAAACACGGTCAATATCCTAAATTTTATTCACTTTAAACATCCACCTAGAAATAGCCCACAATCTGGAATGCTGAATATTCAAGATTTTGAATATTCTTGACACTGAAGCTTTCTTTGTTTTAAATTTGTCAAAATTCTAAAACTTACTGTTTATTTCCAGCTTTAAATCCAAGACTGGACCCCATGTATATGTGAATATGTATATTTATACTGTAAAATATAATGCAAATGAACATTGGTTAGAAATAGGTCAGAAAGGCCCTATGCATTTTTATTTGCCTTAGAACCCTATGGTCTTTAAAATTGGTACAATAGCAACACACACACACACCAAATTGTAAATAGAAGTGTGTGTATGTCTGTGTGTGTGTGTGAGAGAGAGAGAGAAACAGAGACAGAGGAAGATAAATAGAGCAAGATAGTGGAAAGAAAAACTGCCTAATTGAATGAAAGCGAGGAAATATGTACATTTTGAAAAGCCTTTAGACCCTCGAGGCAGTGTGTGTGTGTGTGTGTGTGTGTGTGTGTGTGTGTGTGTGTGTGTGTGTGTGTGTGTGTG
>JAQQZR010000011.1:14324620-14338906 GCA_030068235.1 Notoglanidium macrostoma
CCATAAACAACCCCCCCCCCCCCCCCCCCCCACACACACACACACACACAGTTGCTTCTGTACATCAGTCGAGTCCGCCTGGTGCAATCCACATAAAAGAAAAATGGGAATGCAGGAAACATCTGGAGCCACATAATCTCTCTCTTTCTCACACACACACACACATACACACACATACACACAGAGGTTTTCACTGACCTGTTTTTATTATCACACAGCACCCAAATTCTTTGTCTCTGTTAACATTTTCTTCTATATATATTCTTGATAGGATGCAGATTATGTAGGCCTCTTTGCCACCTATAGGTATACTATCACTGCTGCCTTGATAGACAAATTATATATTATATAGTATATTTGGACATAAGCATTAGCATGATCCCAAGATAGCAGCTGTCACATTGGGAAGGAAATTCCCCAATGCGTTGCCTTATTTTTGCCAAATTTAAGAGCAGCATGTATTGTATATTCTCCCCATGTCCGTGTGTGTTTCCTTCAGGGAAATATCTAAAAATAATCATCATGTTATTTCCTTACTGAACTATCATGATAAATGATCATATCAAGATAAAGCAGGAAAAAAATAAATAAATGAATGAATTCTCAGTGTAAACAATCCCATGATGCTGTTCAATGGACCACTGTCCTACAAAAACTTGGAGAAACAGTTCGTATTTGTGATCTCAGATGTTATGTAGCCTGCTTATGCAGCTATCTTTCTATTTAATTGGCTAGCCATGTTTACTGGTGAACAGTAGTTCAGGTTTGGCGTTACCAATCAGAGAGGGCGAAGGCTATCACATGTTTCTTCCAAGGCACGTGACTCCAGCCACTGCAGCGTTTCGAACTGCTGCTTATGCAGCATCGGGGGCTTGAAGGAAAGCTCTGACCGTCTACCTCCACATGCATGAGCTCTCAGACACCCATGATTATCTAGTGTCACTTTAATTTTGCTGTGTTGAGCTGTGGGGGAAGCTCATCGGGATTCAAATCCGTGACCTCCGGATGATAATGACCTCTAACACAAACAGAAGGTATAATATTGTTTACTGCAATGCTAAGTAATTTACAGTTTACACAGATTTAAGTGTAAACACACATAACGTTATTGTCCCTAAACAGATTTGACATCATTCTATACACTATTAGGGTGACCATATTTTGGTTTTCATAAAAGAGGACACTGGGGGCAGAATGGGGGCAGAATGGGGGCATGGGGCAGTCAGCAGTCAGACATCCATAAAATTAATGGCGACTGTAGAAAGCAAAAGCTGAATCCTGGGCATTTTTGGTGATTTAGAAATCCTAACCTGGATGCATATTTAGGTCCCAAAGAGAGGACGTGTCCTGGAAAAAGAGGACATATCACCCTATACACTATATACATACACTATTGATGCCAAATCAACATGGCTATGAACAGTGTAAAGTCCCCCTTCACTAGATTTAAATTAGTTTATAGCAGTATTGGCTTTAGATCTGTTAATATACAGACACTGTACTTGGTTAAATCTGTAACACTGATCATACTAATCACTGCTAAATCTACCCAGCTAGCTTGTTGCTAAAGCTACTTGCTATTGTCCACTGGCTAGCTTGTTGCTAAGCATCTCATATGTAGCTAGCTTATGCAGCTAACTCTCTAGTTAATTAGCTAGCTATGTTACAATAGTTCGGCCTGCTAGCTTGGGATCCATCCTCAGGTAAGCCGATAAACTTTCAAGCAGTAAGAAATGAATAAATGGCATGTGTGTGCAACATACAAAATATTATGATGACACAGAATGGTGTCTAAAAAGGCAAGGCCTTCAGAGCTTAATTTTCAGTTACGAAGTGTCTTCTGTCGGAAGGATGTGTCTCAGACACCTCGGCTCAATAAATATATACACCTCACCAGCAAAATTTTTACATGCATTATTGAATTTTTACATGCTTGCCAATACTGTTTTTTGTGTGCTCATTTCACTGCTATCTCACTCATACATCATACGGCATATCAGACATGGGCAATGGACAATGGCTGGGATGTCCTTCTCCTGTCTTAAGTAAGTAGTGTCTGCCTGCTTAGCTGCTAACTAGTTAGCTCGATGTCAGGTAGTGACAACTTGCAAGCTAGACCTATAAATAAAAAAAATAAAAAAAAAATAAACACAAATGATTAAACATGACTTGATACGAACAGTTTATTTACAATACTTACCAATTACAAGGATAAAATAATAAGCTATACTGGTTGTGAAAAACTGTTATGGATTTGGTAAAGGATCTGTTATGAATAATATGTGATAAGTGATGTAGGCGCATCTCTACATTTAATATAGAAACATTTGTACCTTGCCACATTTTATTGAAAGTTTAGAAGAGTCCAAGCTTCCCATATACTTCCCATATATGTCCCAGTCTTATACTGCTTTTGAGGTGAGCTTCTGAGGATCAGAAGCTCAGGGGTTCAAGCATTACCAAGCGGCCTCTGTTGGACTCTTGAGCAAGGGCCTTGACACCTTCTGCTTCAGGGGAACTGTATCATGGCTGACCATGTGTGCTAACGCCTAACAAACTGGGATATGCGGAGAAATGAATTCCACGGTGCTGTAATAACACCTTCTTCTTCTTCAACTAGTGTGATGCCAAATCAACATGGCCGCCCACTCTGTGAACAGTGTAAAGTCCCCCTTCTTTTAATTTAGTCTATAGCAGTGTTGTCTTTAGGTCAGTTAATATGCAGACCAAAATGTTGCATGAATGTTTGAAGTTCACTATAGTATAGGGTTGGGAACTGAAACTCGGTTCCAAATTACAAATGAATCCAAAATGCCAAGTACCAAGTATCCATAAAAACAATATTTAAGTTCTGCCAATCCTAGAGTCCTAAATATAACCATTTACAGTAAAGAACCATTTAATATTGCAAAAAAAATGCTAGATATCTGCAAGGATGTATGCAGCGATCTGCCAGGACCTGTCTATTGACTACTTCACGCATGAAAGCCATGGCACATCCATTTGTTTAGATACAAGCTAGCATGCATGGTTAATGTCACAACATTTAAAAGAGTAAAGACATTTTTGTATATTCAACATTTGACCTTGGAATCAAAAAGGAGAACGTGATGACGCTGGCCATACAGCCCCGCCACCTGAGAAACGCAAGCGTTCCTCTCTGCACTGCGCTGGTGGTGCTGGAAGACAACAATGTTGCCGGCCAAAGAGAACTCTGGACACCGTCCACATATACATATATATACATTTATAGTGATATTAGTATCAGATCATTATATCAGGCACTTGGACTGACTGTATAATAATGATAATAATGAATTTTTTTTTTTAAAGCTGAAAGATTTTAGAACAGCTTCTTGATGTTGAGAGTAAATATGTCATCATACTTGTGTGTGTGTGTGTGTGTGTGTGTGTGTGTGTGTGTGTGTGTGTGTGTGTGTGTAGTACCACTCATAGCCAGAGGAGGCATTAAAAGACCGACATGTCACAGAAATGTGACCGCAGCCCTTACACAGGGTTGAGCTGTAACGGAATACAAATAATGTTGTTACAGTTTCAGTATACAGTATAAACCTGAAAGATCTGTATTTAAAATACAGTTACACTACAGTATTTAGGAGAATCCTTTCAATTTCACAGAAACACAGAAATTAAACACAGCGCCTGTTTAAAAATCACCACGCACACACACATTCTCATGTGCATTGAGCACTTAAGGATGAATTACAACAACAAACTTCAGCAACTATGATTTATGGAAATATTCTTTCATTTCATGACACAAATAAATAATTCACTTGTTGGAAAAAAGGTGTGGGGGCAACAGGTAGCAATAGGGGTTTTTAGGGACTAATTCTACCCACTGGGGAGCTCCCCTGAGAACTACATACCTTCAAGGGCTTTTTTCTGTTTGCTTTCACACCGCCAGTGGGAACACTGAAGTGATGTAAACTAGCCAACGGTTGCTATAGCAATGTGTCACTTGTTTGTTTTCGTATGAATGTGCGTCCTCTCCACCAATGTTCTTAGCATTGCTGTGAAAACAGCAAACTGGCAATATTACGATTTAAACCTGCCCTCTTTTGTGTGCCATATTTCAGTCGCATGTTTGAATAGAGACGGATCATTCCACTGTGCCATACAATGGGGGGACCAGGAAGTGTTACGTGCTAACAGTAAATTCTTTATTTTACATTAGAAAGAGCAAATTTGTCATGGAAAACAGTTGGTATTTGCTTAAAAAATGTTTAATATGTTAGTATGAATTATTATTTTAGAATTTCTTTTCTTAAGTGATAGCTAAAAAGCCACGGACAGGCATGCGGACAAGAATATTTAATCTAATTGAGATTTTTATATCTCGCTAAGAGGCATCAATATAATGTTGTTTTTCCTCCATCACATATAGGCTCACAAAAAGAGTTTTTTTCCCCAATTGTTTTACCGCTGAAGTTGAGAGCTGTTGTTTGCATGACTAATGTTTTACATGAATTTTTAAAGTTGTCAGTGCAGCATTGGCTCATGTGTTTGAGCAATCACACTTAGGTCACACATGGTTCCTCTTATGCTCAAAGAGTACCTACCTACACTGAAGTAGGAGCTAAAAAAGTTCCTCAAAATGGCATTCTAAGAACTATGATCGTCCTCAGTTCTTGCAGTGTGAATGCACAAAAACGGGCTACTTCCTCCGACAGTTTTAAGAGCTATGAAAAAGTTCCTCTCTGAAAGCACACATTGCCTCCTCATAGCTCCAGGGTCCCTGGTGTGATCCTGAACTCAGCTTACTATATGTATGGAGTGCTTCTCATTTGAGTTTCCTCCAGGTTCTCCAGTTTCCTTCCACTTCCCAAAAGGCACACCAGCAGGTGGATTGGCTATGCTACATTACCCTTCAGTGTGAACATGTACACAAGATTCCCTGCAATGAACTGGCTTCAGTGTTCCTTTGTGCTCAGTCAGTTTTGGTGTTGCTCTAACAATAACGAATTTTCGAAAGTCTTTTTGCAGAATGTTTGCATGTCTGCACTCAGACTTACAATGATAATATGGCAAAAAATGTTGCGTTATATATATTTTCTGAATAAGTAACTTTTGTATGTGTTGTGATGGAATATATCAGGGAATCCATTTAGAAAGATGTATTCAGTATAATTCATCAATTATCTGCACATAGTGGACCACTGGACTCAGGTGTGAGCTCACTTACTGAAGTGTGTGACTCACAAAGCATTAATTGGTTTAATATAATACCAGAGAAACAAGTCTACACACACACCCATACACCTAGATTATGAAAAGGTTTCCTCAGAACACCAGAAAGAGGTTTCCTTTCTCACTTGAGTACTTATTAAAAGCCCCTCAGAGTCAGTGTGTGTCTGCTGCTTTGCGTTTTTGAGGCTAGTGCTTGAAGGCAATTTTTTTTATTGCATGGACAAATATTAGTGTGAAATGCTCAGCAGTGTGTGTTTGTGAGTGTGTGTGTGTGTCTGCAACACAGCCTCTTTGTGTTATGGAATGTACCAGAACAATGCTACTGTAACCTCTTAGGCAGGACACACACACACACACACACACACACACACACACACATACATACACACACTCATAACAAGATCTTTGCATGCATACAACTCTTTCATTCATTTTCTCTCCCACCCAAGACAAGGCATTTTCAGTCCTTGGGTGAAACACACACACACACACGCACACACACGCACACACAATCATAATGTGCTTTTGTAGTTCTTTACAGCTCTTATACCATGTTTATAAAGTCAAGGAGAGCTCTTAACTCTAAGTATTTTTGGAATCTATGTAAGTGTGTAATTACATTTGTAATAGAGTTATGGCTCTAATGATCGAGTACTCCAGTAACTTTCAAATTTCATTTCAAAATCTTTCTGACTCAAAACAGCCACTGAAGCCCAGAAGCCCTTAAGTGTCTGTTTTACGCACTGATATAATGAGGGCGTGACAGTGGAATCATCCAGTCAGGTTTTCATTTCCAAATGAATGCCAGTTATGGAAACTATTGAAAATCAGGGACCAGTTACTGTGATGAAGTATGCATGGCATCATGAGAGGCAGAACAAAGCAGCAGTCTTTTTTAAGCACAGAATTAAAAAAAAAATTGTTTTTAATTGTTTTTCCATACTGTAGATCTGAAAAACTGTGGATTTCAACTTTAAATCCACAAAACCCGACTACATGCGTTTGGCAAACCCTAAACCTGACTCGGTATAAATATGAAGACATTTCTTACAAACATCAGCCATCACACACTGGGAACAGCTGTTCACCTTTGAGTTCCAATAACACCCAAACACACACACACACACACACACCCCTCACAGTTGGCCTGCAAAACACATATTTATAGAAGTGCATGCTAACAGGAATGCAGGACTGACAGTTTAGCAAATGTGTTATCTCTAGGAGTGTGTATACTTGAGAGTGGCAGAAACAGTTCACATGCTCACATGTTAAAAGAGTGAACGAGGCTGAAATTTGCATTCATGTGTTATTATTATTTCATTCAGTTCTTCATATTAAGTGCATTATCATGCTCAGAGTCATGGTGGATCTGGAGCCTATCCCTGTTATTCTGGGAACAAGGCAGGTGTAAATAGCACTTCAATGCAGGACACCATGCACACAACACAATTTCACACACTCATTTAACCCTAGGGTCAATCTAGAGTCACCAATCCACGTACCAACACTCTGTTGGACCAGAGAGAACATGGAAAACTCTGCACCTTTTTTGTAATATCGTAAGATTTCTATAATGGTACAAAAAATAAGTGCAGAGTTTTGCATGTTTCATGTTCAGCTTTAATTTGAGGGCTTTATTTACTTTATTACAACTTCAACAACAATAACGTTAGCAATAGTGACTATTAATGTTTCTAGCTACACACGTGTCAGTACTACAAGAGTCTACCCTATTTAAAATGATGATATCAAAATGTATGTAATAGCAAGCGCATTAACCCTAACTAGCAGGTAATAACACACAATTTCACATACAGCAAGGCAGACATGCCCGTCATGTAACTTGTAAAATGTTACATGTAAAATGTTAGACCTCTCAAATGCAGAACTGTGAAGCGAAAAATGAAGAAAACATGGCATGTTAGAGCTGCAGGGGCAAAAGTAGATTTCACCCGTTTAACTGCCATGAAAGAGTATAAACAATTATTGATGTCCTGCAGGACCAGGTGAAAGGAAACACGTCTTGGCGTTGTCAGTGTTATCTGGCTGATACTGATCTTGACACTACACCAGACAGCTCTCTATTTACTTTTTAAGCAACTGTAACTTTTTTCTGTTATTGTTTTCCAACACCACACCGTAACAGCACTATATGTGTGTGTATATATATATACACACACACACACACACACACACACACACACACATATATATATATATATATATACACATTTAGTGCTGTTACGGTGTGTTAAGAACTAAATTGATGCAATGTTTTGTAGCATGCATGCATACAGAACAAGAATACCATTGATGGATGATAACACATTGCGACAGTATAATACAAAAACTGCTTTTGTGAGTCTGCAACATGAATTTTCATAAAGCCATTCATTCATTCGTTCAATTTTCATAACCACTCTATCCAGCTTGAAACTCTGGCTCCCCGGATGGACCACCAGCCCACTGCAGGCCAAGTGAATTTTCAGTTCTTTATATAAAACAATTATATAGCTTAAATAGGGCGGTATGGTGGTGCAGTGGTTAGCATGACGCCTCACAGAAAGACGCTTCCAGGGTTGATCCCCGGGTTGACTGGAGGCCTTTCTGTCTGGATTTTGCACGTTCTCTCTATGTGGGGTTTCTTCTGGATGCTCTGGTTTCCTCCCACAGTCCAAAGACATTCAGATTAGGTCGACTGGCCATAGGCTTGCAATAGATTGGTGACCTGTCCAGGGTGTACACCTCCACTCACCTAAAGTTAGCTGGGATAGGCTTCAGCTTCCCCCGTGACCCACAAGGATAAGCAGTATAGAAAATGGATGGTTAAATTATGTAAAGGAAAACAAACGTATTTGACAAAGAAAAGTCGTCTGTCCTGAAATCCATCAATACATTCTTTTTTTAAGCCATTTATTTTTAGTCTTTGATTATGTTGAGCATCCACCATAAACGTTTGGGCTGCTACCCACTTGATGTTGTATTAGAATTAGCATATTAATAACCCTTTCTCACAGTACACTGGCATTCTCTTCCCACAGTTGAACTTAAATCGACCTATCAGACATTTTCAATCAGTATAACCAAATGAATTACTTTATCGCAGCAAGTCTGTTATAAGATTAGTCAGGCCACTGTTGGGTTTTTGTGGTTAGGGTATATTGTGTTTCGCTGCTGGTGAACAGGGCAATGAGAAAGTGGATGGGCGTGTCCCTTGCATGGCAAATAATTCAAACCACTCCACAATGACGTTGGTTCAGAGATAAAACGGAACGGACAGCACAACTAAAGCTTTTTCGATTGTAAGTACCATGTACAACTTCTACAGTAAAATTATAACATTTAAAATGTAAAAAAAAGTTCATCATTTGTGTTAGAGACAGAACTATTTCCAGAGCTGCACCATTCTAGAAAATGAATCCACACATTCTCTTGCTAACTGCATATATTTTACGTTGCAATGGACACTTCTATGTTAAAATTTAGGATGTCATTGGAGAACAAGCGATGCAGTCTTCTATGCCACAGCCATGAGTTTGTCATAATATCTATATTGTATATTTTTAATTAAAATGGATTGAAGTAAAACAACATTAATCACACAATACAGCTCTAATAATAACAACTGTGTGTAAAATACAGGCCCAGCTGTTAGTAGCATGCACAGTGTGTGTGAGAGAGTGTATGTGTGTGCATGCATGTGTGTATGCATGAGTGTGTGCATGTGTTTGCAGACTGATACTAGGAAATATACACAGCATGTGTGGTATGTGTGTCATGTATCAAACTGAATCTGGTACACACACACCTTATCTGTGGTTATTTTTACCTTTCATATGTTCTAACACCATAGTTATTTTTATTTATAACTAAACAGCGATAAAGATATCTGAGAATTATTTCAGGATGGCCATCTTTTTTTTAATCAACTTTAATGCTGATGGTTTCCCTGATATATTAAAAGTGATCATTTATCACTTCAGCCACCCGAGGAACAGACTCCACTGTATCATTTCATCATTGTATGTTACAGGTCTACATCCCTTATAATGTGGCTTATAAATATATATCTTTTTTTATTTCATTCTATCATTGTGGCATTATTTACTTGAGAAACCATTTGTGCGATTGTGATACAAACTGGGTCATCCTGTGCGATTAAACCCACAAACCCACATGAAAAAACACATAGATTGACCATTATATCTAATTTTATTATAGACCACTAATTCACACAAAGGCCTCTTCCTGTTTGTTGAAATAGCACAAAGATATAAACCAAATGTTTCTGTTTCTAGAGTCCATGATGTATACCACTCAATGAATTACTTTTGTAAAATCAAATTACAATCAACTGGTATTCATTTTATCATATCAGTTATTAGGATATTATGCTGGTGCAGTGGTTAGTACCGTCACCTCACAGCAGTAAGGTTTTGGATCCGAACCTGCCGGACCACTGGGACCTTTCTGTCTGGAGTTGGCATGTTCTCCTCCGGGTTTCCTCCGGGTGCTCCGGTTTCCTCCCACAGTCCAAAGACATGCAGATTAGGTCAACTGGCTACTCTAACTTGCCCATAGGTGTGAATATGAGTGTGAATAGTTGTGAAGGATTGGCGACCTGCCCAGGGTTTACCCCGCCTCTCGCCCCAGTCAAATGGGATTGGCTCCAACTTCCCATGACCCTTACAGGATCCGTATAGATAATGGATGGATGGATGACTGGTCACTTGAAAAGAAATAATTTGAAAGCCAATAAGTAGAAACCAAGAACAATGTTAACTTGAATCTAACTGTATTCTGAATATTTTACAGTTTTTAAAATCTGAGTGAGTGTAAACTTCAGAAATGACAAGTAGAACTCAAGGTCAATGGCATCAACGGGTGCCTCTGCTGCCAACATGTCTAGTCCTTTTTGCTACTAATTTAAATTCCCTTAAATATATTTCACACAGGAAGGAAGCTATAAAGAACAATTTCAGACATTTGACCCGCTGGTTACAAACATTATTCCATATCAATCCTACAAACCTCTGTGAAGTTGGTACGCATGTGAGGAGAACATTCACAAGCATTTCAATTTGTTTGTGCATCATTTGTGCACGCAAAATACAAATTTGTGCTCAAACAGTTTTAATAACCATTAAATGACTATCCCTAACCCAAGCTTAAGAAATAATGCAGTATATATGTTTATTTTGCATGCACAAATGTGATCAAACAATGAACAAAGAAATCAGACGTTTGGAGTTAATGGGGTTGCTGGGTGACGTCACATCATTAAAACATTTAAGGATGAATTTCCCTAAAACTACTTGAGCACAATTTTTTAATTTCTATGCACAAATGAATCAAAATATTTTTATTCACATTCTCATCATATGGGGTGCCAACTTTACAATGCCCTTGTTCTTAAGATATTCTGCTAAAAGACGCACAACGGATAAACGTCACCTGGTAGCGGAGTCGTAAAACGTTCTAATGGCTGGAATACATTAAAATGAGGGTATGTTAGGCTAAGAGCAAATCCTGGACGGCTGGCTATACCATCCATAATACTTTACATGCACTTATGTTGTCTTCTGTTGTTTTTTGTTGCACACGTGTACCTTTTGTACTTCTGTTGTCTTACATGTAGCACCTTGATCCTTGAGAAACGTTGTCTCGTTTCACTGTACATTGTATCACATGTATATGTTAAAATGACAATAAAAGCCACTTGACTTGACTTGATATATTTTTGACCTGTTGTTTAATCTGTGCTGTAATGATAACGGAGACCTTGCAAGTTCTGTTACTCTGTAAGACGTCCCTGTTTGCAAAGATTTGTGATCCGCTTGTCTAAGCCATTGCTAAGATGACGATCTTTAACAAAAGACTGCTCTGTATCCCTCTCTTTTGCTCTTGTCCATAAATAGCTCTATGAGGGGATTTAAGATGGGTTCTGAGATTTAAGATGGCTCTCAGCACACACACACACACACACACACACACACACACAAACAGCTTTATGGAAACTTTTCAAGACCAGAAAGAAATGTAATGAGGTCAAAGGACACGCAAAGCCTAGAGTGAGAGTGAGAGGCTAAATAAAGACTGACCTCTGATCTTCACTTCAACCTCACTCTGTGGGAGGGAGCAAGACAGAGAGAGGGGAGGAGACAGAGAGTGAGTGTATGATTGTGATTTTAAATATAATAAAGTATTAACTCATTTTTAAACCCTGACTATACATATGCATAAACACACACACAAACACAGCCTTCAAGTGGCCAACACAGTTGGATCCCTTACTGAACAAGTGTCCATATTTAGGAGCCCACATTAAAACGGTGTGTGGGAGTGTGATCAGATTGACATACAGTGGCCACACTGTCTCAAACAATAACCCTGTACATACAGTGGATAAAACTACACACACCTCTGTTCACATTGCAGGGTTTTGTGATGCACAAAAATAAACCAAAATAAATTATTTCAGAAAAAAAACCCCACTTACAATACCCTGGTTGCATAAGTATGCACACCCTTTGCTGAAGTATGCTCAAAACTAATCATGCAGCGGTCATCAATGAAATTATTCTGCTCAACCCCAAATAAAGATTACCTGTTTCTATAGGATTTCCTTGACACCTTCTTGGTTTCATCTAAAAAAAAAAGCCTCTACAAACCACGTAGCAACAGTCATGTTACATGTTATAGTCAGATGACACGAAGGTGGAAACTTTTGGGCATAATTTCAAAAGATATGTTTGGAAAAAAAAAACAGGAAGCTTATCAGCTGAAGAATACCATATCCATGGTGAAGCATGGTGGTGGCAGTATCATGCTATGTGGCTGCAGGCCTATGCTTGACAGCTGAAGATGAATAAAAATAATCACCTTTCAGCATGATAATGACCCAAAGCACAAATCCATGTCAACAAAGGAATGACTGCAGAAGAGGAAGAGGAAGACCAGGGCACAGTCAATTATCAAAAATCTTATCAAAAACACGTGGAATCACTTGAAGTGGGCTGTACACAGGAGATCCCCTCTCAATATAATAGATAGTTTTTTCTAGGAATGTTGAAATAAAATAGCCAAATCAGGTTGTTATAGACTGTTAACCAAAAAAGATGAGTGCTGTATTACAAACAAAAGGGGCTTTAGTATTGCTTTTGTATTTAGTGCAAAGTATTAGTTAGGGGGTGTGGCACACTTTTGGAACTGAAATATTTCTATATTGTTTTTCATCCGAGTTTTGTTGCACAGTAAAAGAGTGAAAAGATCTCACAAGATTTATCTTGGTTTCATTTTTTTTTTTTACATCACATAAATAATTTTAACAGGGGTGTGCATAGTGTTTATATCCACCGTACGTGTCAAACTAAACTGAGTTCATTAGCAAGCTTCATTAAGAAAGGAAAAAAAGAAAGAAGGAAAGGATGAGGAAGAAATCACTCACCATTAAGAAAAAAAAAACTTAAAATATAAGACTAATCATGAGTCTGGAAATCTACTGACTTTGCATACATGTAATACAAAACGTGCACATTTCTAGCAACCATTGGGCAAATAAAAAGTAGTCTTGAGAGTATGGACACACACACACACACACACACATACACACACGTGTTAGCTGCAAATCTGACTATCTAGTTTGCTCAGGATGTTCTCTGCATGTGAGAAATATTCAAATAAGAACAGCGTTTTGCCATCACACCATCTTCCTGTTTCTACCTCTCACTTCCTCCTTGATGAGTGAACAAACACATGAGCACGTATAGGCTCATTAAATGATATCTTATTATTACTTACTGATGTATAATGCTAGACCTTTCTCAAAAAAGTTTATTGCAAAATATGCAATTATTAGAACTCATATTGGCTAGTATTAACCACACACACACACACACACACACACATGCACACACAAACACCATGTCCCTTCCTTCTCTGTATTTCAGTCCTAAGGATGACACAAAGTCAAAAAACTTTTCTCCCATGTGCAATAAGGAAGGCATTTATACCCATATGTTAATGCATTCATATATTATACATACAAGCTGGCAGATGTAAAGATGCAGAAAAGATGCATTTTCTCTAGCAGAAACATTTTTTGTGCACATTGACATGACATTTACAATATGTCACATTTACTATAAAGGAGCAAAAACTCAATCTCAGAAAGAGCTGGTCTGTTACGGGTAAATCAGTTTGTGCTCCCTGTGTGTGCATTACCAACCTGCTGCACTGTAACTGTACTGCATCAGACACATTTGATACAGAATTAACTAGTCACCTATTGTTAATAAAATGCAATGATGACAATTGGTGTATTCCTGTAGCTGTATGACATCAGACCAAAATTCAATCCAATTGTTGTCATTTGTACACTAGACTCGGTCATGTGTAAAAATCCCAGATTTAAGCAGTTTAAGAAATACTCAAACTAGCCAACAACCATGCCATGGTTCATTTCACTGAGATTACATTTTTTCCCGTTCTGATGTTTGATGTGAATATTAACTGAAGCTTTTAAGCTGCACAAGTCTATGCATTGCACCACTGCCACATGATTGGTTAGATAGCTGCATGAATACGGTACAGGTGTTCCTAATAAAGTGGACAATTAGTGTATACTGTTACAGTCAATTTCCAATAACAGTATATATATATACACACACTGTAGCTTTAGAGTACACAAAATAATGTACTTAATCCTTTAACACCTTTCTCATTCTGGTCACTACATACAGAGCTGGCCAAAAGTCTGGACACACCTACTCATTCACAGGTTGTTCTTTATTTTTATCACTTAAAAACACTTCAGGTCTTAAAGTAATGATGGATTGTTGTTTCTCTTTACTCAGTTGAGAGGTTCTTGATAATATATGAATTACTACAGTTATTCAGTAGTATATACAGTTATTAGAATAGGGCTATTTTCTCTATACCAACACAACACAGCTGACGGTTTCAAACACATTAAGAAGGCAAGAAACGTTTAACGAGACACACCTGTTAACCGAAAAGCATTCCAGGTGACTACCTCATGAAGCTGCTTAAGATAATGCTAAGAGTGTGTAC
>JAQQZR010000011.1:14339006-14350655 GCA_030068235.1 Notoglanidium macrostoma
TTCAGCAACAGTTCCATATTCTCATACGTTTCTTTCATGTGTGCTGCATAGCCAACAGGTACTGAAGGATAAACATTCCCATTGTGTAGCAGAACAGCTTCCAACCTGGCCTGATTCCATGCCTGGACATGCCCAGGCTACAAACCGTTGTTTATAAGTCGCTTACGAGAGCGAAAATGTTTGGACACAAATATAAGAAAAAATCATGACAAAACTGAAGATTTCTCTGAAACGGTACGTGATGGGTAAATGTTGATGTAATATTCGTGATCAGCACCCAAAAATCTATAAGAAACACCCAACAGTGTTCAAGAAGCCAAAACCTGTGTTGTGCAGTGTAATCTTTAACATAAGATTTTATTTTTAGCAATAAATAGCTAGTGTAGTCAAAGAATATTTGCTCCAATTTCTCCAACAGACTTAAGGGTTAGTGATCACTAAGTAACATCATAGATATCCAAATGCTGCCATACAAGGGCGAGTGTCGACATAGCGTTTTTTTTCTGAGCCCCAGTTTTTTTTTTTCGAATGTTCCAAATGAGGAGACCACCAAAAGAAAAAGCGCTGTAGCCTGTGTCTTATTTCAGAGTACGCTGCCGTTTGTTGTGCAGCCGAAGATTTCTGAACTTTTCAGAAAGGCACTCCTTTTCAGGCAACCAATCATACTGTTGTTTCTTTTTCAGACAACCATCATATGGCGGTTAGTGGTGATGTATTCCAAATATTGTTGTCAGAGAAACTGGCAAGCAGTGTTTTTTTATAACGTGCTCAAATGAAGCCAGCGTCTTTTCTGCCAAAGAAAAACACTGCATGGACACACGCACAAAGCACTTCCTAGCACCCTGTGCAATTCGAACAGAAAACAATGCTATGTGGACAAGCACCCTAAGACAGCTGACTTGTTAGACAAAAAAGCATCAAGGTATCATGGCCTTCCAGATTAGAACTACCAATAAGAGAGGCCACTGCCCACTGGATGATCTGCCATTATACATGTTTTTTTAATGCTTTATTCATGGCATTCTCAACCATGCGATATGGTTAGGGCAATTATTGTAACATAAAAATGACTATAAATATTTAATATTGGTTACTTTCATATGTTTACTTTAAATTTGTACTGTGTGGGAAGCATTGTGTTCAGTCAAGCCTAGCTGGTCTCCACATCCTCTCATTCTTTAGGACAAATTGCTTCCACTCATGAATGGCATATGCATTTCTTTGGTAACAGATGGTACTGACAGAGCGTTGGCAGATTTGGAAAAATATCATGTAAATATATCATGAATATTTAATGATAGCCTGACACAATATAATAAGAACTAAACTTGGCTCTTGGGCTTGTAGTTAAAATGAACAATGGACTAATATTCACACACTCATTTTCAGTGACTGCTTTGTTTAGGTCAGGGCCAGTGGTGGAGCCGAAGCCAATCCTGGGAACACTTGGTGTGATGGGATGGGATGCCAGTCCATTGAAGGGCACTAACTAACTAATATTTTACAACTAAATGCCAAAATACTGCTTCCAAGAGAACTAATTATTCAGATGGATCACATCCATGAATGACAATTTTCTCCACTAGCTAGCTTTGGGGATATAGATCGCTGACTAGGTTGTACTATTGTGATCTCACTCCAAAGACAAACAATTCATGTGGGACTTCAGTCCTGCTGACTCACTACAGCATGTTCAATTACAGTTATTTGCTCCTACTGAGACCTTCATGTTCAGTGAACCTGAAAAATGAACCAGTGACTCAAGACTACTGACTGGATTGCTAGTTTCAGAAAGTGGGTGGGGAATTGATCCCTAGCTGGTTCAGAGCAAAGCAACATTGTTTTGAATTTGATTTAAATTCTCAGGAACTTTGAGTCAGGGCAGTGAACTGATTTTTTGAATGATTCAACAGTAGGTTAACAGTCATAGCGAGTCAGTAGGGTGTGTATCACTTAACTGTTTGAGCTCCTGGTCTTGATGGTAATTCAACAGTCACACTTTGCCACACACAAACATGCAGACATGACAGTGACATAAAAAAGTTGCTGTGTACAACGTGACAGATCATGTCAAGCTGTTTAAGAGCTGACAAATACACATCCATATCTATTTCTCTTTGTCGTTTTCTCTCTCTCGCTGCATCTCTATTCCATTCCTCTGCTTGCCTTTGCCTGCATCATTATGAATTATTCTCTTATACATGTACACACTTATACACACCATAACGTCATCCTCCCTTGTTAGTTCTACCTAGGAGGTATTAGACTAGGATGACTAAAGACTAAAATGCAAAGTGTGTTAATCGTCCTTTAGCCCTTTGTCAGTGTTGATTTTTGACAAGGACTACATTCACACTACCATGCTGAAGTGAATCAAATCTGATTCTTTGCCTTAATGTGACACAGATATGATCTTTTCAGGACTGTGAGGACACACTTTCATATGTGGTCCAAAAATCTCATACGTTCAACAAATCTCATGTGGTGTTTTGCCTATAGTACTGCCGTCATCAGCTAGCACAGTGTTCTGTTGAGCTTTAAATGTCAGGGTTAAGGTTAGGGTTAGGTTATGGGCTAAGACTCTCTGCTATCAGTGGCATTTATTCACACTACGGTAGCATTTTTCGATATGGTAGCACAAATGGTCAGAACACCGGCAGCGCAACAAAAAAACAACGATGGAGAGCTACAGCTGACAACCTGTTTGCCATCCTCCAGAGCAAAATGTGACACATACAGTAGATCCTGGCATGTCCGTTCTTGTTATAATACCATGAGTCCTTTCAGAAATATGTTTTATGATGTTGATCCAGATGACACGTTCAAAAACATATCAATGTGTGCATGCGTGATAGTTTGGATGGAAGATGCGTACAACAACTCCAATTGGGCAGGGGGAGGGAGTAATGGGGTAGAGAAAGCTGATGGAAACAAGCCTGTATGTGTGTGTGTGTGTGTGTGTGTGTGTGTGTGTGTAGGTGTGTGTCTGTGCGGTGTGTGTTTTGGTAGGGGAATTATTGGATGAGAAGTTACAAATGGACAGAGGACCCTCAATGACAGAACGTGTGTGTTTAAGCAGACAGGTGCGGCCCATAGCCCAGGGTTACACATCTAACAGTATATTAATTAGTGTCACTAATGTTCAATGTGGACTGGTCTTTAGACTGACTGCACCCATGCTTGCAGCAATACAATACAACAAAGCAGCTAGTGGTACTTTTTATGTGTGTGTTTGGATTCACAGCTCCACAAGAGTGCTGTAGCGAGTGGGCCAGGCAATGTGATAATACTGAGCAGAGTTTAACATTATGCGAGGGAGACACAAAAGCAAGAACCACTCGAAGTGAAGGACTGGAACTCACAACTCTTCATTGTCTGCACTGTAAAATTAATAGTTTTTTTTTTTAAGATATTCATCAGATATTCATTCCTTCTTGAGATTTTAAAAAGATGTTTGCAATTGTGCATCTGTGAGACAGTAAGAATTGAGTGTGATTAGTAATTAGTGCAGTAATACTCTGTAGTGTAAAGTTGAACTAGTTTAAAGTCAAACTGCAAAAGCTGCCACACAATTTGCTGCTGAAGTTATCCTTCTAATAACAGGATTTGAGTTTCTGAGCAAATATTTGCTTGTTTGACCAAACAGAAAGTAGAACTAGTTCTGATATAAATGCATCACAAAAAATGCACATAGAAATAAAAGATTGTGTGTATAAGATGGTCATTGTACTGTCCAGGCACAACGGTAAGAACAGCAACTAACAGTAAACTTGAGTCAGAAACACTAACTAGCAACCAAATTATACAAATTGACAGACATGAGGGTTAAACACAGGGTTAGGCTCTTAGTTAGATCTAGAGTTTAGATATTTCGATAAGATTATGTTTCAGTGCACCCACCAAATAAGTGTTTGTGTGCATTTTTATACCCTTATGAGGACCAAACATTCTCAGAAGGATAGTAATGAATGACAATTTTGGCTTGGTGAGGACTTTCGGATGGTCCTCAAAAGGAAAGTGTTTGGTTTTTTTAAATACATAAAAATAAAAGAGCCCAACGGTTTCCTTTTTTTCATTCCTGAGGTTAAGGTTAGGGTTAGGTTTACGTGCAGGCATTAATAATTATGTCAGTGGAAGATCCTCACAAGGATAGTAAAATAGTCGTTTGTGTGTGTGTTGGGTTGGTGCCAGCGGGCATCCACAGCTTGGCAGACTGAGGCTTATGTTCATGACGCATGATCCTCTGAGTAAGTGTGTGTGTGTGTATGTGTGTGTGTGAGAGAGAGAGAGAGAGAGAGAGAGAGAGAGTGTTCAGGGCTCATTCACCAGAGCCAAAGAATTTCTTACATGTGGTTATAAGTTCAAGGACAAATGGTTCTAAAAATACTTTAACCCATTTTTAATACTACTCATAGTAATAATCCTAATGAATATTTAGATTCTGCAGTACTCACAGTAATGCCAGGCATACATCAATAATCAGTTATACAATTTTACATATGATATTTAAGACACTGGGCATTGTGTTCATTTTGAGTGGAGGCTTCCAAAGCTGTGTTTGTGCTCCTAGCGTAACAGCTGTTTCGTAAAGTTCATTATTTTTGCCAAACCCAAAAGCAGCATCGCAGGTGTTGTTCTTATGAAGACAATCCCATAATTGTGTTTACTGGATCAATTTTCTCTTAAACTTTGAGAAACATGGTGGAAGATATAGAAATGGATGCCATATTAGACTCCACCATATAAATTCCAGGTATCGACTCACACGGTATAAAGTGTTTATTAAAGATTTTGGTCATACTTGAAAATGAGTGAGAACTTGATTTCTTTGGGAAGCGGGTGATCTTGCAAGGTTGTGTTTGTGCCATGTACACTGTAAACCCTGCTAGCATCACACCTACTGTAGCTAATGTCTAGTAGTTAAATGTGATTAAATATTGGACAGTGCTACTGCTCCGGCTAACAATTAGAGGCTCCAGTGCTCCAGAATCTGACACTGATTTGATCATACAGTATGTCATCTGTACAGTCTCTGTAGGCCTGCTACGAACAGCAGCCAAATAGGTACCGGCAGTCGATAACAGGCCTGGATGTAATGAGTGGGAGATATGATGACACATTATATTTATCATAACAAATTAGGTCAAACAATCTTTTTCAGCATTTTTTGAGTATTATCAGGAGTTCTATATTGCTGTTTCATTAAAAAAAGCTACTACAGTCAATAAACAACCATTAGTGTGGTACAATAAAAATAAAAGTGTATGGCTGCTTTGAATTGATTACATAATATGCATGTTCAGGTTTAAAATGTGTGCGTGGCCCATTGTAGACTGATGACCCATCCTGGGTGTGTTCCTAGCACAGGCTGCGGGTCCACTGTGACCCTGATCAGGATAAAGCAGTGATATAGATTCTTCTGAGCTTTGTTAAAAAAAAGCTATTTAAAATTAGTGTTGCAGGCCTTCTGGGAATCTACACAAATATGACTATTAGCCAAAACATTGGATGACAATGTTAAATACATCAAAGAGGATGTTACTAAACCAAATTCTGAGTTATAGGTATTTGGGAAACTGCTGTGTGTACTATCTTTTGACAATATTGATCTATCGTATTATGATAAATTGTGATATGAATTTATGACAATTTGAATTGAGGAAATAAAAGATGAACCACAATTATCATCAGGCTGCGTAATCTCTTAGTTTTTCCTAGCTGTAATTGTGTTGCTTAGAGAGCAGAGGGCACAACAGAGGGAATGCATGTGATGTCACCACAGGCAAACGTAACACAGCTTGAATGCCATGAAAACACACACAAAACCAGATCTAATATGGGAAAGAGCTTTTGTGCAACTGACTGTACTAATAGATTCAACAAGAAATTGGAGCTCTCTTTTTATAGACTGCTGAAAGCAAAAGAAAGAAGCAAATGGATGTAGTTGCTTTATTGTTAAGCCTGACTACAGCCTACAATTGTTTATAAATGGTTTTTAAGAAAAGTCTTATTTATTAACTTTTAGTTACTAGGCTACTATATTTTACTCCAACCTATTTACTCCAACAAAAGGAATATTTAAGTTGATAAAGAATTGGAAAATGTATGCATTTTTGTTGCATTTTTTAGTAATACAATTTTCTCAATTTCATTTTTCTTTTTTTTAAATATTGTGGGAAACCGTGAACCCAGAATCATGAAATCGAACCGTGAACTAAGCAAGACTAAAAATTTTTTAGCAAGACTAAAATACCCTGCTGTTTCTATGAAGCGTCACAAGTGATGACCCATTTAACATGAATATGAATGAATTTAGCATGCTTGTGGTTAACATCTACTTTAGCACTCACGCAAAAAGCACACACAGCATACTGCAGTAATTAAAAGTGCTTCCAACAGCACAAAATGACTTAAGAATTAACATGTAATTTGCTTTTATATCTTATAAATCAAGATGCATGCAGTGGTGACATTATTTTGGCAAGTAAAACTTGCCTTAAACTGCCATAAGCTGTCTAATATTTGAAGAGGACTCGATTGTAGATGTCCTTAACTTCTGCATGTCATTTCAAGTGCACAAATGTAATAGCCTACCACAGGTGGAGGTGCAAGGATACAGCAATCTTTTGCTCAGATAAGCAAGAAATGATTGTATGTGCAATTTTGACATGTTTTTGCCCATATTTAAGATAAAGCAGCTGGTATGGAATAGTTCAAAGCTGAAGTGCATACAATAATCCAGTAAGTGGTTTTGGATTTATTAGCTTTTTCATATGTATTAGTAATAGGCTAGAGCAAGTACTTTAGCACCCTTTCGAGTGTTTCTTTTATCAACAAAAGAAATCAGAATCACAAATGTATCTTCCACACTATCTATTGCAGATCAGAGTGTAGAGCAATGTCACAACTGTTCTCATGCCCGGAAGTGATGTAACATTTATTTGTTAAAACGTATACTAGGCTACTGTATAAGAACTGAAGTTTTTTCCTTTTTGAACTCATAATTATTTTAAGAAAAGTGCACCTTTCAATTAAATCTAGTAGACCACAATTTGTGTGTCTCATGACTTCGAATTTGAAAAGGAAAATTAACAGTTTAGTGTATTAGCTTTACTAACCACTTGCCTGGATTTCACAAAAACAGCATCCTGACATGCTACATAATGCCAATATATAGTTGACAGTATAACTAACCCCTTAAAAAGTGGCTTCTGCTGAATCTGTGTAACGGGGATAGTAACACGCATGTGCACTGCGATCTCGCTTCCCACGACATATTTACTGTGTTACAGCAGCGCTGCTAATAATGTAATAACTCCCAAACATGTTGTACAAACATCACTTTCATCATGTGAACCCGCCTGATACTGCAGTACCCCAGCGGAGGAGAGTCCACCTCATCATCATCATCATCCTCATCATCATCATCCTCCTCTGACAATTCCGGCAGAGCTGCAATCGGTACCAGATCACGCGCGAGCGCCTTTCACAAATCGGGCCTTTCACGAAGCCCGAGTGATCGCGCTCACAAACACACAACAGCAGTTCGGCCCTTACAGGCTCAACGAAACAGCAAACAAACCAACACAACGAACAGATTCGCGTGTCGGAGAACCTCCCAGCATAAACACCGCCGCAGCGCGAGCGAGCAACGATGCTCGTGAAACCGCCTTCCAGCAGTCATGCGATGTTTAAGCAAGCAGGCCGACTTACCCATAATTCAGTGGCCCAGCTCATGGTTTCAGTAATCCGGGGTTCTGACACGGACCGCTTTCAGCTTCTAGAGCACGCGAGCAAGAAAACTGGTCCTGTGTGTGTGTTCTAGAGCGCGCGCTACTGTGTGGGTGGGTGCGCTCTATCGCTCTCTCCCTCTCTCTCTCTCTCGCTCTTAGCGCCCCCTCCCCCAGCCTCTTTCCCTCTTCTAGTGTGTGTGTGTGTGTGTGTGTGTGTGTGTGTGTGAAAGCACTAACTTCATCTACCTACCTCAGAAAGGACTGGAGCCTCACAAAGTCTGAATCCCAAATGGGCCCCTGCTGCCTATAGACGTGCTCTCCTTAATGGAAGCAAATAACATAGTCGTATCCCTTACTATAAAAGTTTGCTTTTATCTACCTTGCCTTCTGAATATTACATCAATTAAGTTTAAATCCGTATGACAATTGGAATCACACCATCGTCCAAGATGTCTTTGTATACTGTAGCATTACAATTCCAGGAACAACTGTGGAAGAAAGGGAAGACAGGTGTTCTGTACAGAACCCTGACCTCAACCCCACTGTACACCTTATGGTGAACCAGAACGCCAGTCCTCTTTACCCTACATCAGTCCCTGACCTCACTGGTGCTCTGGCGCCTCAATGCGCAAATCCCCACAGCCACACTCCGAAATCTAGTGGAAAGCCTTCCAAAACGGCATTATTGAGTAATTACAGTTATTAGCCTGTTGAACTGGCCAGTTGAATTGAATGTTTAATCCAAACCTTAAGTCAACCTATAAATGTGTTCAGTAACTGTAAAGTTAGAATAAAAATCTCTAAGGCATACATATATACACACACACATCTGTTGTGTACAGCTCAACTGTAGTGACACCTAAATGGAGCAGTGGTGTTTAAAATAAACCTGTGATTCTTCACCCTCTAGAGTCCTGTTCACACCTGTACATGCACCAACTCAAAACACTAATACAGGTTCTTGTCAGTCTATAACAATGTTTTAGCTATTAGTTAGAAAATGGTTGCTGTTCATTAGCCATTAAGATGCTTTAAACACCATCTATAACAAACTTAAGGAAATTGCAGCACAGTAAATAGTTTCATTTGATATACAAAAGATGTGCTACTGCACCACTTAGTGGCTACAAGTGAACATCACAGTAAAACACTTACAGTAAAAAGCAGAGGTTTATTGGTGTTTCAAGTAAAGTACCTCAAAGAGCAAACATTTTTTTTTGTAAAAAGCAAAAGTATAAACAAACATATCAGAGTGTGCAAACTATATGATAAATAGCTACATATGTTATAAAAAATAATGTTGCGCTAAAATAATACAAGGTAAGTTTTGAACAATTCAGAATACAGCAACTTAAATTTAAATGGAAGGGTGCAAGACATACAGTCTCAGACTGCGTAATCATAACGACTGTTTATTTTCATCTTTTCTCCCTTAACATGCAACTCATTCCCAATGAACTGCTAGTCCCACTTCAGCCAGCACAGACACAGCAAACCCGATCTCAGTCCACAACAATCCAAGATGAACATGTGGCTAAACTGTGGGTCTGGAGATCTACCAGTTGATTTCTGACCCCAAGGCCATAGAGAACATTTGTATGATCAAAGATGTCATTCAAAGAATTACATCTAGAGGCAATCAGACTAGATTTGAAGTGAAACGCATTAAGCTGATCATTGTTTAACTCGTTTGACATCTGATAGTTGAATTAAACTCACTTTCCTCATTTTAGCTTGATCGCAAATGTTGTTCCCCTTTCTAAATTATCAATGAGAAAGTGTTTGACATCAGAGAAATCAGAAAACACGGTCGAACTCAGATTGGCTAGCCGTAGCTGGGTTGCGGTTCTGATTGGCCGGCTGTTGGGGCATGTGACCGCGGCGCCGTGGGGGGGCCAGGTATTCGAACATGGACGTGTTGTGTGTGGAGAGCATATGTTTGAGGTCAGAGGGCATTGGGTCAGACCAGAAGAAATCATGGTTGAGCGCATCATCACTGTCCACACGCTGTGCTGGGTCCAGCACCAGTAGCTTATCGATCAGATCCAGAGCATATGGGTCTTTAACATACGCCTTCAGACGCTCTTTTACCTTTCGCTTCTGTCCTTTGGGTAACTCCATCTTCTGGTACAACTCATATTTTTTATCCACGCTAGGCCACACCTGAGAAAGAGGAAGGTGAGAGACAGATTCTGAGATGGGTTCCTTCCCTATACATACACACATAATATGATAATAAATCTATTATATCAGATCTTTCCTGTGTATTGCTGACATTACAGCTTGTATATAAAATGTCTGCTGTATACAACCTTTAAAGCTCGTGAACTAACAGTTAACTCCAAGCTGGTGTTTGGGTCAGTGTTGGAAAGCTAACCAAGTTTGAAATAAACATGCAAAGCTTCATTACTTCAGCAGTGATGGATCCACACAGCTGGCTGATCAGAGTGAGTTGGTGCTGTTCTGTGTTTCCCTGCATGATGGGACTCCTCGTCCACATTTCAGCCATGATACACCCTGCACCCCACAGATCGATGGGTGGCCCGTAATCACGTTCTCCTAAACAGACACACACGAACACAAAGTCATAAGCAAAATCACACAAATGTGCACAGATACAACAAGCTAGCCTGTAATTGGCTGCTACGTTTTTCAACCAATCAAGTTAGCAATGGAAAGCCTAACAGCTTTCTGCAGGCATTTGACAGGCTATTAAGGCATTGCCCCAGGTTAACAAAACAAAATAAATAAAAAAAATAAAAAAAATGAAATGAATGGCATGCACATTTAGATTCTCTAATAAGAGCATGCAACTGCAGAGGAATTGGCCACTAGAGGCGCTACTCTTATGTTCAAAATGTTTTAAATAAAATAAAAATAAATAAATAAATAAATAATAATAAAAAAATATATATATATATATATATACATACATACACACACACACACACACACATACATACATACACACACACACACATACATACATACATACACACACATGCACATACTTATATATAAAGTTTGGGGAATTAATTCTTTCGAAGTGGACTTCTCTAATGGATCGCTCAGTAGGTGTCCTCATCCCACCCCAACATCATGAGGTCATATTCCCACGTTTATAAAAATGCATCTTTGCAGAATCGGCCTGTTGCCTTTTGCAGTGTTAAAATGAAGAGGTGTGTTTAAGCATGCTGCCCTGGTAGCTCATCCGCTTTAAAATCCAAGTCCGCAGTTAGATTTCCCTAGTGATTTATAATATAAACTTCCCTTGTAACTTTCATGTTATATTTCAGTAGTAGAAATAACAACAAATGTGTTTAATGCCTTCTTTGTTAATTTGGTTACGATTCATTAACATGCCTGAGCCCCAAGATACAACATTTCAATTCCCTGTCCTGATAATGACAGTAAATACAGTCTTGCATTTAATTAGCTTTATTAGAAACTCTATTAATGCTCCAGTCTAACTTGCTGTTCTCAGTCTCACCCAGCAGCAGCTCTGGAGGTCGGTACCACAGCGTCACTACTCGGTTGGTGTAGCGATTGCCCTGGCTGTTCTTTGCCAGGCTGAAGGCTCTTGCCAGGCCAAAATCAGCAAGTTTCAGCACACCATCCCTTGTGATGAGCACATTCGCTGCCTTCATGTCTCTGTGCAGGATCTAAAAGGAAGGGGGGAAAAAGCATATATACAGGTGAGAACATACCATAAGCCACCAGAACAGCTTCAATGCATGTTGACAAAGAACATAAAATTATTTTCAGCCATCAAAACAAGTTCTTCCCCTAAAATATATACACTAAATGTCAAAAGTTTGCACACACCTTCTAATTCAATTTTTTTCTTTATTTTTATGGCTTTAAAAGAGACTGGATAATGATGGACTGTTGTTTCTCTTTACTTAGTTGAGCGGTT
>JAQQZR010000011.1:14350755-14368519 GCA_030068235.1 Notoglanidium macrostoma
TCACCCCAAGATGCTGGGATTGGCTCCAGCTTCCCCGCGACCCAGACGGATAAAGCGGTATAGATAATGGATGGATGAACGAGTATTCTTATTTATTTGATTAATTTTGAAGACAGAAGTTAGTTTTGCAGGATTTCTACTTTTGCATTTTTATTGATTTAGCTTATTTATTCAACACACTTAAGACTACAGTTCCTATCTAAAATCTTCTAAGACACCACATACATATTTGAAATAGAGGCATATTATTGAATGTTAAACTTATGTCACAAAATGCCAAAAGAATGTGTAGATCTCTGAGGGTTAAAAAATAGCACTTGATATAAAAATAGCACATGCAATTTGCAATTTTGGACTTAATACTGCTCCTCACACAACAGATACTGATCAAAAAATGGATTTGAGTCCATTGTCAAAATTGTGCATAACAGTTTTCAAGCAAACTCCACGTTTCCTATATAACTCTCAAGTAAACTGTGATTAGAAAAAGGCCATAGGACTGAGCACTGTGGTATTCTGAAGTCCAAATATACTCAATTTTACTATTCAATCCTCATTACGCATGCAACTAAATATAGAGAATGATTTATCAGTAATTTTTAAACCTTAGGGCAGCATGGTGGTGTAATGGTTAGTACTGTTGCCTCGCAGCAGGATGGTTCAGGGTGCAAACTTCCTGGCTGACTGGAGCCGTGTGGAGTTTGTGTGAATGGTTGTTTATCTCTGAGTTAGCTCTGTGATAGATTGGTGTACTCTGCCTTTTGCCTAAAGCCAGGTGGGGTTGGCTCTTGTCAGACCTTTTTCTTATTTTTGCTTTAAAAAAAAAAACATTTCCCTCTGAGGACCATCCAAATGTCCTCACAAGGCCAAAATGGTTAGATTTTCCTATCAAAATTTTTACTCTTGTTACAGTAATACAGTAGTTTAATCACGACTGCTTTATAACCTAATCTGAAAAACAAAAACAAAGCAACCATTTTCCCTATTTCTGAAATGATTCTTTCTATCACTGCTTGTTTCTATCCAGCAGCTCCACGGCAGCGGTTTAGGAAGTTTTTACTTTCGGTTTTCAGGTCAGAAAACAAATCCCAGTACACCTGAACTCGTTCAATTTCGTTATATAAATATTTTATTTCACGATTAGCCGATTTATTGATTGACACATTACAGAACACACTTAATTATTTATATATTCATTTAGTCTGAAATATTTCTTCATCCCTCTGCTGATTTGGCCCACGCGACTGAGAGTCACATCCGGTCTCCGTGAGGGAGCTTGGACGCGCGCGCGCTCTCTATTCCTGCCGCTCACTCCCAGAAAACCGAAAACTTCAGAGGCTTCAGCAGCTCGGTTTGCGTTTCCCTCACCGACAGACACGCTGCGGGAACTGTGCACCGCCGGCCACGAGAAGAACCAGCACTGGGAGAGAAGCATAATGCCCAGTGACGACCACGCGAGGCAGATTCCAGCTCTTACATCATTCTGCTGAAAAAGAACCAGAAAAACAGACGAGGAGGGAAGAAAAACAGAAGAGTGAGAGGAGACGAAGCCGCTTTAAACTGCTGCGAGCGGAGATGCAGCCCGCGAGTAAGCTCCTGAGCATCATCGTGCTCATGCTGTCGGGCACGAAACTCACGCAAGTACGCCCACCCCTCAACACCCCGGAGCACACCTCAAACACGCACGTGCCGTTCTCACATCACGCGTGCGGGAAACGGGTCGCCGAGATATACGGATATCTGCCGCAAACGCACATTCCACAGCATAAGCGAATACTTTATTGTCGTTTTCAAATCAAAACGAAAGCGTGAGCTTAAATATAGAATCCAGAGAGAACTTGCTTACGAAACGGAGACTAAATACATAAGAAATACAGTAAAGGCGGAAGAAAGGTGCACCTTATTCTTCGATTTCCAAGCGCACCGCTAGAGTAAAGTAGCTGTTTCCGTGACACTGATGTATACCTACGTTCAAAAGACGTCCATGTAGTATCCAGCATGAAACTGCTCCTGGGCATTAACTGTTGACCTTCACAGGGCATCTTCGAAAGTACAAAAGTAGTTCTGATGCCATCATTAGGTCTATAGACGTCTTTTCAACGTTGATCAAGTCTTATTTCAAACGTCAATCTCATACTGTACTATGGTTGAATCTACTTTGCGTCTTAAATAAAGTAGGTCAAGTTCAATAACACAGTTCCACAAACTGTTATTATTTAAAATCAGTTTTTATTAAAACATCCGTACACTCACTGGCCACTTTAATTATGTGGCAGCAGCTTGATGCATAAAATCATGCAGATACAGGTCAAACGTTTACATCAGAATGGGGAGACGGGGAATGGGATATCAGCGAGTTTGATGTGGCCTGGTTCTTGGCGCCAGATGTGCTGGTTTCATTATTTTTTTTTAGAAACTGGTGATATCCTGGGATTTTCACACACAACAGTCTGTAGATTTTTACCCAAAATGACGTGAAAAACAAAAACATAGAGTGAGTAGCAGTCCTGTGGGTGGAAACGCAGAGGAGGAGAATGGGCAGACTGGTTCGAGCTGACAGCAAGGCTATGGGTAAATGTTTTTTAAAACAACCTCTGTGAGCAGAAAACCATCTCAGAATGCACATGTTGAATCTTCTCTCAGCCAAGAACAGGACTCCGAGGCTACAATGGAGCACTGATTCACCGAAACCCGAACAGATTGGAAAAACATCACCAGGTCTTTTTCCAGTCTTCAGCTGTACATTCTCAGTGAGCCTGTGTCTACTGTAGCCTCAGGAGATCAGCAGTCTCTGAAATAATCAATCCAGCCTGTCTGGCACCTGTAACCCTGTCACGGTCGGAGTCACTAAGATCACATTTTTTCCCAATACTGGTGTTTGATCTGAACATTAACCAAAGCTCCTGAGGTGTATGTGCATGATATTATGCATTGTGTCAACACCACATTATTAGCGAATTGGATAATTGAATGAATTTGCAGGTGTACAGTTGCGCCTAATAAAATGATCAGTGAGTGTACGTATGCTTTACAATCGGGCTGCATCGCACAATGCTACTGTGGATTATTTTCCTATAACATCTCACCCTGTTGTGTATTATTCCCTATTTAACCATTTAGAACTCCTTTCCTACTATGTTTAATGAGTTTATCTTTTGGCTGGGCAAGTGGGATGATGATCTTGCAATTACCTGATGAGAATGGTATCCAGAACTGCTCTCTGAAGAAATATTTTTAGAGGGAGTAGTCATGAATCAAACTGTTAGACCAAGCATTGGAAAAGCTGTGAGGATTGGATAAGTAAGTGAGGAGTAATTGTTACACATTTCTATCAGCACTTCACTTTTAAATGAGATAACCATCTCAGACCCAAGTTTTATGTAAAGCGAGGTGTGAAACCTTATTTATTAAGCACCTTTTTTTCTAGGGGTGTACTGCTTATTTCTTGACTGCATATGTAGAGTGGCTTGGGAAATCCCTGTGATCGTCACAGAGGCTGAATTCTGGCAAACAACAAAGGATTTATGAAAATATTCTGCCTGTGTAAATACTTTGACTCTATTTTAAAAGCCATTATTATATTTGACCAAAATGACATGTTTTTAGCTACTCTCTATTCCTGCATATACACATTAAGTGTGCTTTCCTCAAACAGTGAAAGTCAAAATTTGATAGTTGTTTGATGTGATGTTTTGAATCAGACCTAAGCCTAATCAATTTAGTTTGTAATCAGGCTGTGTGTTATCAGATACCGGCTATCAAATTGTTTTTGATGCTCCTGCATCATCACATCATAAAAACAGAGAAATACAATCATTCACTATAGATGACATTGAGCAGATTTAAAATGATTTCATGACGTACCAATTGGGGAAATTTAGCCAAAAGAGTAGAACCCATTGATGTGATCGATGCAGAAGTAGCACACGTGACATTTACCTCTCGTTTAAAAGGGAAATATGTAAAGTGTCACTGTAACACCTTGGCAGTCTTGAGAATAATGGGGACATGGGGGGCAGGTGTGGAAGAGTACGCATGAACCCATTCATTTTTCTTGAAGTATGGAAAAATATTTGAAAAGAAATAAAACCGTCACTTTCACAAGTGCACACATACTCTCTGCTTGGCAAAATTTCTCTACTGCAAAAGACACAGTATAAAAAGAGCATCATTATTTACACATAGGTGTATGCATATTGAAATCACCCATTTCTCCAAGACCATCTTCCGCACACTCTCCTCCACACGAACCCCACCACCTGACTCAGATGAGGGAATCGTTCAGACTGCTGCTGACTCCCTCCTCTGGTGAGAGAGGAAATCTACATAGCCATCTGTGCCCCTGGCCTGAGGACCACCTCAGACTTGAATGGCTGAAGTGCCAGATACCAACAGGTGCATCCACACCAATCTGCACATTGGCCTTTTTCCATGGTAGAGCCACTGGAGCTGCGTGGACATGGTCTGAATATGGATTGAGGACATGTCCCAACAGATCAGAGGGTGACCATCCATTTGATGGCCAGGCACATTTTCATGATTGTGCTATAGCTGCTCCCGTGCACCGGGAGTTGATGCTGTATAGCACTGGGCGCACTGCCCCCTCAATTGCCTGGGACAACTCATCCACCATCTTGCTTTCCACTGCATTTAGCTGTAAAACAAAAAACATAAAGGAAGTGATGTTGGCCTCTACAATATGCAGCTTTTATCTGAATAAAGGCACACTGACATGGCTTGTGTCTTTATGGACTGGATCCGGTGCTCCCTTTTTGGAGAAGTCAGGAAGTTAGTTAAATTGGTGTCATCTGACTAATTAGCAAACTACCTAATTAGTGTGAGGTGGTATATTTGCAGTGCCCCACCAATATCTGTTCACCTTACCTCATAGACAACATCACCGAATCACTTTGTGACCTGCTGTGGGATGGTCCCTCCTCCCAGTTTTCCCAGATGACATCAAAGATGCATGACTTATGTCTGTACATTAATACAAATGGGAAGAACTCTGTGGAGTTCTCTCAAAAAGGATCAAAGGAGCACACCTTGGTTACATGTTGTGTTATCTACTAGAACTAACAAAAGCAATTCCATCATGCACTCCATACTAATGTCCTAGTGAGGTCCATGCCCGTTCTTTCGAAGGGGACCTCAATCAATGGAAGGGGAGTACAATGATGCTTTTGGGGTGGCCGGAGGATTCACCAGCTGTGTCTTAGAAAAAAAAACATCATTCATTAAACCTTCTGTACTGCATGCTGATGTGTGAAAGTGACTGTTTCAACATGAAATTGAATTTCTTTCATCAATTCTAATGTAATTATAATGCATAAATAGTTCATAAAATAATATGATCATAAAGTTAAAGAAGTAAATAATGACAATGCATAGGCTAAAGTGAATATTATGTTCACATTTTGCAATTATTATAAGAGATTTGATTATCTATTTATTTATTTATTGTGACTTTATGACAGCATGGTGGTGCAGTGGTTCGCTCTATCACCTCACATGTTCTGGGCTCTGGGTTGGATCCCCGGTCAGTCTGGAGCCTTTCTGTGCAGAGTTTGCATGTTCTCATCGTGCCTGCGTGGGTTTCTTCTGGGTGCTCCAGTTTCCTTCCACAGCCCAAAGACATGCACATTAGGTCAACTAGCTTCTCTAAATTAACAATAGGTGTGAATGTGAGTATGAGTGGTCGTTTGTTTCTGTGTTAGTCCTGTGATGGATTGGTGACCTGTCCAGTGTGTAACCCGCCTCTTGCCCGAATTCAACTGGGATTAGCTCCAGCTTCCATTTGACTCTTAAATGATATGTGGTATAGATAATGAATGGGTGGATGGATGGTCACTTTACACATAATTTAATCATTTTTGTGTTAAATTCATTTTAGTTTACTCAGAAGAACACTCACCAGTATATGAACCATGAATATACATAGCTTGAAATAACTTACAAATTTGCCTATTTAAAATTGCCTAATTACAGGACAAATATTTTAAAAAAAGTTTTGAGAAAATGTCTTAACTAACCACTTCAAATATTTATTGTATATAAGAATTCGTAATTTTAAGTAACTTTTGTATTACTTTGACATATCAGCATTTCATGGCTTTTCCTTTTTCACCTGCGGGAAATGAGCTTTCAATGGTATCGTTGCTGCCCTATTCTTCTGTAGCATTGTGCCTATAGTTACGAATTCCAGCTTTCCCCCTCTGCTTTGTTTGTCATTTTACTGAGGTAGGAAGATACTGTCCACTTTAGTAGTATTTAGGTTTTTTTTCCAATTTCTAAGATGCATTCTGCAATACTGAATTCACTTTCTCAAAACTCTTCACATAGACCAACACCTTGCTTGGCCAAACAGTTAAGCTCTCTTCCAAAATGCACTACAGCCACCAAAAGAGTTAAACCGTGTCTCAAAATAGACTCATACCAACAAAACATTAGCACTTCCTGTGTTCTTGGAAGAACACTGCCATACTCAAAAAAGTGACCTACAAAACACTAACAACAAACAGCATTACATAAATTGTAATATGGCTCATTATTAAAGGATCATCTTTAAAGTAACTCTGGATTTTATTTTTCTGACTGTAGGGTAATTACAGAATATTCATTTGTTAAAAAAAACAAGAAAGTAGTTTTTCAATAGTCATAGCTCAGTGGTTAAGATGTTGGACTAGTGCTTGGACGGTTGTGAGTTCAAATCCCACAAGTTCTCATCTACATCACATCTGATGTACTCTCTAGAGATACATGTAGGGTGGTGTCTCTTGGCATGTCCGATCCATCCTTGACATTGCTCTGGAGAAATGTCTTGTCTTCCAGCATTCATCTAGTAATGAGATGTGGTTATGTGGACGATGGTCATAAACCTTCCACCTCCGTAAAGAAAAGAATTCTTGAAGGGGGGGTATGGTAGCGGAAACAATGAGGACATTCTTGGGTGTGCTGTAGACCACTCTGTGACTACAGTGGAGTGGTGGAATGCCACTTTATCCTGTACCACAACAAACACTGGTGCATCTGTGTTCACTCGCTCTCTCTTATCTTCTGGTATCATGATCCTGTAAAGTTCATTAAGGAATGAGATGAGGCGCGCTGTGTTGTATGGGCCAATGACTGGTTTATGTAACAATGTACTATCACTGCATAATGATACATACACATTGTGATGTTGGCCCCTCTCTGTCCTAGAACTTGTACCATCACTCTTTGCGACTTATCATTTTTACAATATATTTTAAAAGGGTCTTGATAATAATGTAGCAAATTGGAGTAATTAAGTTTTGAATGCATTTTTTAAAGTTTTGATGAGGAAAATGGCCTCTAGTTTTGATGGCAGTTACTGTAATTTTGATTGAGAAAAGAATCCATGAATTTTTAAGCATTTAGTCATTGAATGCATTTTATATGAAAGCACTGAGAAATGGTTTAGCCCACATCAACTGGTGTCATGGCAACTGTGTGAAGAGTTTTGAAAAATTGACTTCAGTATTGAGAAAAACGTGTTAGCAATTGAAAATAAAACTGTAATAGGAAGTTACCAACTTATGGCTGTAACGTTGCATCAGATGTAAGTCACCCTTAATATCTGGACTTGAATATGTGATTAATGAACTAATCTGTTAGTGTCTCATGTTTATTCAATTTGTTGCCAGTCAAAGGAGGTACTTGGATTGCTATTGGTACAAACATGTGCTTCTGCACAAGAAATGAACTCTTTTTTAAGATTTTTATTAAACAAATAAATAGCAAATGAACAAAGTTACAAAACGCAAATGTTACAGTGCGAGAATGTGAGAGAGTACAGAGTTTTTAGATTCCATGTCATTTTAAAGTTACTGGAAAACGTACTGGAAGATGGGTTGGGCTTTGGCTTTGATTTTGATTTTGATTTTGGCAGGTCAAATAATTGGGTGGATAGCAAGTTAGCTAATGTTGGGCATGTTCATGTGAGGGAACATGACTAATATTACACAATAATGAGCAAACCAGTGCAATGTGTTCTATGAAATGTTTTATTTCCTCACTAATTTTCAGGGAGTAGGGGACCATTTCAAACACAGCATGAAAGAAGAGGGGAATCAGTCAGTTACTCCGTTTGGGTGAATAACTGGACTAAATTATTGGATGGTGTTATGACATACCTGAAACTATTGTGCTGGGATTTATGGTTATCATACCACAAATGTGTTATACCATCTCAGCCTAATCTGAACATTAATATGCATTTCCCCTCCCTTAGAATCATAAAAATTGCAGCATCCTGACATAATTTCGAGCAGATGAAGAGAAGGGAGCCATTACATGAATAATTAAATTCAATAAAAATGGCCAAATTAATTTATAAGACTGCAGCTGTAATTTCTTTTTTTTGTTTGTTTTTTTCTTTCACAGCACTCAGCACACCATTTTGCAGATTCCGCATGAATAAGTAAAGACTATTATTTGATTTAAATTAAAGCATGAGGCAATTTAAAAAGCTTCCATTTCAGTTTCCTTTTATAGCCAAAAAAAAAAATCATGACAGCTTTTGACAAGATGATGTGTTGGTGCTAAACTGTAGAAGCTGTTAATGATGAAAGCATGATGAATATTTATATTGCTTTCACAATGTGGACTTTCATAAAAAAAATACATCAACATAGATTTTGCTGTAGGGGATGCAAGTAGGGGATGGAGGCAAATTGACAGACACTCACATGCACACATAAAGTCAACTCCATAAATATTTGGACATTGACAAAGTTCCTGTTATTTTAGCTGCCTACCACAGTATGTTGGAGTTGACATTAAATAATAAATATGTGCTCAAAGTGCAGACATTCAGCTTTAATTTGGCACATCCAATTTGGGTGTATGATGTAGGAATTATATAACTTATCTTCATATGTGTAATAAAAGTAATTGGACAGTTGGCTGCTCAGCTGTGTCATGGTCAGGGATGTTATTATCTCATTATTTCACTTACACAAGTAAGCAGATAAAAGAGTTGATTTCAAGTATAGCATTTGCAGTTGGAATCTGTTGACGTTACTTGTCCAAAGGTAGTCCAAAAAACTGTTACTGCCAGTGAAGCAAGCCATCATTAAGCTGAAAAATCATAACAAATCCATCAGAGATACCAAATCATTAGGTGTGATTCACTATCAGATCAACTATTTGGAAGATTGTTAAAAGAAAAGATTATACTGGTGAGCTCAAGAACACCAAAAGGACCAGAAAATGATAAGAAACTGTGGTATATGGAAGAATTCTTTCCCTGGTTATGAAAAACCCCTTCATAACAGTTGGCCACATCCTCCAGGAGGTAGGTGTGTCTGTGTCAAAGTCAACAATCAAGAGAAGACTTCATCAGAGTAAACACATAGTGTTTAACACAAGCTTGAACCCACTGGTATGCCTCAAAATCCTGAAGACCAGATTAGAGTTTGCCAAAAACATCTACGTATGCCAGTACAGTTGGAATCTTTCAGTCCAGTAAAGATGGAAAAACATCTTATGGACAGATGAGTACCAGAATAATAGGAACAGGATAGGGCAGTGGTCTCTCAGTGGTTAAGCTGTTAGACTCTAGGTCAGATGGTTGTGAGTTCAAATCCCAGCACTGGCAATCTACCACTCCTGGGCCCTTGAGCAAGGCCTCCCTCAACTGCTCAGTTGTGCAGATTCGCCCTGGATAAGGGTGTCTGCCAGATTACATAAATGTAAATAGCTGGAAGAGAATATGGAAGAAACTGCTCACGATCCTAAGCATACCACATAATTCTAAGGTGTCCAAGAACACACATGAAATGAAGACAAATGCAGTAAATGGTCTGGTGATGTCTATGGGTTCCAGATTTCAGGCAGTCATTGACTGCAAAGGATTTGCAACTAAGTAATACAAATGACAATTTAATATACAATTAAATTAATTTATCCAATTACTTATGGTCCCTTAAAAATTTTATACTGTGACCACATATAAAAAGTGCTGTAATTCCTTCTCTATTAACCCAATTTGAATGTAGATGTACTCAAATTAATGCTGAAAGTCTGCATTTCCTCATACATTCTGGTCACATACATCATTTAATTTCAAGTCCAAAATATTGTGATAGACTGCTAAAGGACACTATAACTTTCCAATTTCAAAATATTTATGGACCTGATTGAACATGCATACGCAAATTACTATTACAAGTTTGTTATTGTAATTATCACATGACAAAGTGAGGTTAATATTAACATCAAATTTGAGCAACAATACTAAAGAAGTGTAACACAGCATCAGTCTTATCCTTAGCCTTATCCATGTTTACCATGTCTCACAGTCAATAATGTTATTTTACATAACCGTCATGGTCTCTAGTGGAAACCACAGAACAGGAACTCATCCAGAAACTGTGCAGTGGCTGGTTCCACCAACAGGTGGTCTTAATCACTATGACCAGAGACCTGTGTTGATAAGCTCATGAAATGAGCTAGAAAAGAGCCTGTTTCTAAGCAAAATTGCCAGTGGTTCACATATTACTGGCTAGCTCACAATTGTAGCAGAAATGAATGAAAAATTTGGACTGACAATTTTTTCTTGGGGGGGAATGAAAAAAAAAAGAAATATATTTTAATTTAGGTGATAAAGGATGGAAAGACTCCTAAGGGTGCCTCTCTTAAAGTGTCTATTTACAATACACGATTGTTGAAGAGTCTGCAGAAGATACAGATTTCATAAAACATTTTTATGGCAGATTTCTTCTGTCCCGGCCAAAACCAACTTTTTGTACAATTATTTAAAAAAGATCTCCTTTGCAAGTTACTGACACTGAAAAATAGTGATACTGACTCCTTTCCCCCTGATTTCTCTTGAACTTACTGTTCTCCTGTTCTCATGTTATCTTGCTTTTGATTTCTCACACATCACATCTGTTTTAACTGTTTCTCCCTCTCTTTTGGTCTCTCTGTTTGCATTCTAGGTAAATCTGGTTCTTCATTACATATTTCCATTTTAAGTCTTTACAGCTCACAAGTAATTTGGGAATGGCATGAAATCATGTTGTTCTGGAGCTTGGGTTTGTGCAAAAAAGTTCAGAAGCATCTGGAGTTTGCAAGATGCTCCAGAAATTTTGATTGGAACCAGATTCTATGGTCAGATTAGAGAAAATAGAGCTTTTTTTTTTTTTTTTTTTTTTTTACCAACGAAGTATGTTTGGTGTTTAAAAAAAAGATGGTTATACAGAAAAGATGATGAATTATAGTGGAAGATCTACGATGCTGTCGGGTTGTTTTCTGCCAAAGGCCCTTGGAACGATGTTAGGATACATAGCACCAAGAATCTCCAGGAGATTCTAAATGAAAACAAGATGGGTTTGCAAGATGGGTTGTAGCTGGATCTTCCAGCAGAAAAATGGTTCAAAACATACAGTTGGTTACAGATGGTTTATATTCTCTCATCATGGACATGAATATTGGTCAATATTAGGTTTTCAATTATTGTTCTTTTTCTAGGGCAGAATGATTGTACCACATACGTACATTCTTTAATAGAAAAAGCCCAAGAATTTGATACACAAGTTTTAATTTATTTTGGGTTTTCTGAAATCAACACAGGGTCACAATTATACATTACAGGTCAAGAATATTTATATATTAATTAAGTAGTTCTAAAAGTTACAAAATGTCTTTTAACGTGCCAAGGCCAAAGCCTTTTAGCGGTCATGATTGACTACAGCTGGTAGCTTCTCTGTGCCAATACAAAAAGGATTTGGTGACGGCACTCGTTGGACTGACCAACACACAGTACAATGGGAAATCCAAGCAGCTCTGTGCAGATCTGAGAAAGGGGATTGTAGATATACACAAGACAGGAATGTCTCTTGGAGCCATTTCTGAACAAATGCAGATTCCGAGCTCATCAGTTCAAACAATTCTATGTAAGTACAAGTTGTTGGGAGGTGTAGCCCTTTTTCCAAGGTCTGGAAGAAGACCCAAACTGTCATCCTCACCTGAGAGGAAATTGGATTGGATGGTCAGGAACAACACAGGAACCTCAACGGGACAGGCCTGCCATGTCAGGCCATGTCCCTGTCTACAGTCAATTGAATGCTGCCATTAAAGGAAGAGGCCCCTGCTCCAAAATATACACCTTCAAGCTTAACTAAAGTTTGCAGCTGACCACTCGGACAAAGAAAAAGCCTTCTGGAGGAAGTTTTATGGTCATATGAGACAAAGATTGAGTTGTTTGACCACAATGACCAGAGGTATGTTTGGAGGAGTAAAAATGAGGCATTTAACTGCAAGAACACTGTACCAACTGCTAAGCATGGTGGTGATGAATTGATCAGCTAGACAATTGCAGCTTTTGCACAATTTGATATTCCAACAGGACAATGACCTCAATCACCGATTAAAGCTGGTTGTGGAATGGATAAAGCAGGATAACATTAAGCTTTTGGAATGGCCTTCCCAATGTCATGACTGTAAAGAAAAAAGCTCAGAAAGCTCAGAATAAATTAAAAGTTGTCAATTTTTTTTCTTCTTTTAAAGAGATATGTTGTTCAATCATTCTTCTCCAGAAAGAAAACAGTTCAAAGAAATCATTTAAAGCCCAAGATTGCCATGACATTAATATGTAAATAATTACATACAATTAAAAAAAAAAAAAAAAAAGGACCTCAGAATCAAGTTTTTCATACAGCCACCCCGACACCTGACATAAACCCTCTTGAAAACCTGTGGGCTGGACTGAAGAGGAGAGTGCTTCTGTGTACAACTGTGGTCTCAGGTTCTTTGCTCTGTATTCGGAGCAAGCATTATAGGAGAAGAGTCAGTGCTGTTATGTTTTCAAAGGGAGGTTGCACAAAGTACTAAATGCAGTGGAGGCAATAATAGTGAAATGCTGTTAAAAGTATTTTTGATAAGTGTTTTATTGTCATAGAAAACATTTACTTCAATTAAATGTTAGATGTATGTTATATTTGAAGTGTGAAATTACTGAACAATAAAAACGTTTTTCATAACTTTTTTTTTATTCCCATATTTTCTTAGGATGGCAGTAATTCTAGAGATCTATATGAAACAGTTGGTGGTTTTGGAAAACGCTCGTCTTTCTGGTGGACTGTATCTTGGCACACTATTTAGAATACAATATGCAGGCTCAATTGTTCCTGCTACTTTGTGTAAAAGGCCACTGTATTGGAATACGTTATCACTAATCCAAGCATTTAATTACCGAAAGGATTTTCAGTTCTGCACATGATTGTATGTGTGGTACAGTGTAGCGCATTGGCGTTCACGGCGAATAGAGGGCGCTCGAGTCATTCTGATGCACTTGCACTTCAACTCGTCAGTTTTTGTTTTTCTTCACGCGCTGTACGCAAATTACACGAAGATTTGTATCGCGTTAGCTACTGTTTATGTCAGGATTTCCGTTAAAATGCACATCATCTTAGTCATTCGTGGGATCATTTACACTTGTGTACTGGGACTGAGTTTTTTTTTTTTAAATAAAATATTCATTCTAATATGAACTGTAACTGAATTACCTTCACCATCATTCTCAATTAATATTACTGCATAGCCACACCCACATTTTTGTATAGAGAATCTAAAATAGAATATAATTTTGACAGTTGTTTGGCTGGAGCGCAGTAAACCAACCTGCTAGCACTAAAGTGAATTAAACGTGACCTTGGCTGACCAGTCGGAGCAGGAGTACGAGGTCTCGCGCGGCTGTCGAGGGCGTGGCCCTGTAGTAGCCCTGACGTCATCGCACATCAGCTAGTAATAAAGGGGCGCGCGGCGGCGAGTTCTTTCCTAAATCAAAGCGGAGAGGACCTTGGTCGCGCGCACCAGAGGTGCATCAATAAAAATTGAGGGACTGATACGACGGGTAGAAAAGAGAAGCCTGCACACTTCACATGTACTGTTTCACAGAAAAAACCCCACCATGGCACCGACCGGTTTGGACACTGATGAGCAGAAGACGTCGACCACAAAGCGCGAAGCTCTCTCGGGCATTTTGACGGTTCTCCGGTAGCGCGCGCGGTTGCATGAATGAATGAGAGCTGCGGAACGTGAAGATGTCTTTACCCCTGTTGAAGATTGGCGTGGTGCTCAGCACGATGGCCATGATCACCAACTGGATGTCGCAGACGCTCCCATCACTCGTGGGCCTCAACGGCACGGCACTGAGCGCGGCGCGGAGAGCTTACCCAGACCGAAGCATAGGAGTAAGTGCGCATCCTATCCCCTTTCTCAAAAAGGGAAATATCTCCCTAGCTCTCTCTATCTTTCTATCTATCTCTCTATCTCTCGCGTCCCAGGGTGGCTGCGTTTTGTGTCCATGTGCCTTTTTTCTTTGTTTTAAAAAAAAACAAAAAATAAAAAACCCAAATCAATTATTATTATTACTTTCATAGGGTTTATGTGTCCCCGAATATACCAGCAGAGGCTGGTCTCTTTGGATGTGCACTGCGGTTCGGATTATAATATCGTTTCATCACGCATAGAAAGTGTTTGTAAGGCTGGAGACTTCCACAAGGTTTCTCTAGCTAGGAAGAAAAGATCAGAGTTTGACTGTACCAACAATGAACATATGAAAATATAAAACAGCATGAATGATTTCTATATGTTAAAAGTAACAAGCAGTGTGTTACACACATCTGTGACCAGTTAAGGACAACGTATTTGATGTTACTTGTGACACGACCATTGTTATCACTACAGTCATATACATAGAGCAATGGGTGATGGTCTATTTGGAAGCTTTACCTGCAGATGTTTAATGCCCAGTTTAAGAGTGTAAATAATGATAGTTTTCATTAAGTATGTTTCTAAACTGATCAGTTAAAAAAAACATACTACTCACTTTATTTGTCAGTAACAATTAATGCCTTTTAATTAGCTTTTTAATTGTAACATTCATTCTAATGGCCTAAATATTTCCATCTATCCAATGTCTATGCTGCTTATCCATTGTGGGTCACAGGGAAGCTGCAGCCAATCCCAGTTGACTTTGGGGCAGGTAGAGTACACCCTGGACAGGTTGCCAATTTATCGCAGGGTTAACACTGAAACAAACAGCCATTCACAACAACAGGTAATTTAGTGTAGCCAGTTGACCTAATCTGCACATCTTTGGAATGTGGGAGGAAACCAGTGTGCCCAGAGGAAACCCACACATGCATGGGGAGAACATGCACACATCACACAGAAACACCTTCTTGCTCTGAGGTGACCATGCTAACCACTACACCACTGTGCCGCCCCTTATAAATATTTGGACATTAAAATTTTTTTTTATTTTAGCTGACTACTGCAGTACATTGGAGTTGAAATTGAATGATAAATTCATGTACAAGTAAGCAGATAAAAGGTTTAGAGTTGATTTTAAGTGTGCCGTTTTAAATCTGTTGCTGTTAACTTTCAATTTCTTAGATATTTATAAAGAGCTATCATGCCAGTGAAGCAAGCCATCATTAGCGTGAAAAATCAATACATACCCATCGGAGACATGGCAAAAACACTGTTGTCAAATCAAGTGTTCGGTACATTCTTAAAAAAGAATGCAATGGCGAACTCAGGAACACCAAAAAGGACCAGAAGATGTGGTGGATGACCACAAGAATTTTTTTGTCCCTGGTGAAGAAAAACCCTTTTCCTAATAGATGTCTAGATTAACAACACCATCCAGAAGGTAGGCATATCCGTGTCAGTCAATCAAGATCAAGAGAATCAAGAGAAGTACAGAGCCATATGATTAGGAACATGATTATTCATTGAACAGGAATATCAGATTGTGGTTTGCCAAAAGCATTGAAAAAACAGCCTGTACAGTTGTGCAACATCTTGTACCAGAATGATAGAAAGAGAAGAATATGAAGAAAGGAATGAACTGCCCATGATCCAAAGTGTACCACTTCATCTTCTGGAGTGGGCATTTATGGCTGCCAATGGAACTGGCTCCCTTATTTATTAATGATGTGACTGCATATCAAACAGCAGGATGGATTCTGAAGTGTATAGTGCTGTATTATTTGCTCGTTTAAAAGGTTCTGTAGTTCCTTCACCATTCACTTGATTTGGATTCTTACATCAAAGTGGAGAGTCTGCACTTCATTACTTAACTTTAATTTAATTTTAACACCAATATACTATGTTACACATCTAAAATAACTGTAACTTTGCTAACATCCAAATATTTGTAGACCTGATTGTATATGACTGCAAAATGTACTTGTGGAGTTAGTTAAATATTAAGGTATTAGTTAGTGTGCACAATGTCCAAAAAATTTACATCATGGTAGCCTACAGTTTAGAAATCATACAGCAGCATATATCACAGTATAATTGGATGTCCCTCAAGAACCTTATTTACTGACATAGACTAACCGATATATACTATTGTCCTAAACTCATTCTCTTTTTATAGTTAGTGTTATTGACACAAATATGATTGTATATCTGAAAATGTCCTCGTTTTAATTTTATACTTCTAGGAAGGCAATCAAAAAGTGGCATGGTAGTATAGTGGTTAGCACGGTCACTTCACAGCAAGAAGGTCCCGGCTTTGATCTCCGGATCACCCAGGGTGCCTTCCTTGTGATCCTAGAAGTATAAAATTAAAATGAGGACATTTTTTCAGATATATAAATCATCAATAAGTTTGCATGTTCTCCCCATGCATGTGTGGGTTTCCTCAGTGGACTCTGGTTTCCTCCCACGGTCCAAAAACATGTGAATGAGGTTAATTGGCTACTCTATACTCTGTGTGAGTATGAATGGGCCCAGCCACTAGGGGGCACAGTTAGTGTTTCGTGGTGCCGGCCCCAAGCCCGGATGAAATGGGAGGGCTGTGTGAGGAAGGGCATCCTGCGGAAAAACCCCAGACAAATCGATGACGCAGACGACAGATGATCTGCTGTGGCGACACTGAACAGGGAATAAGCCGAAAGAAGAAGGAAAACGATCAAAAAATTTGATGATTCACAACTTACTATTTGTCCAATTTAAGGCTGGCTAAATCCATATATATCCCTCCCCAGAGCCAGGTCTTGCTCTAGAGTAGTAACTTGTTAGCTTGTTCGCAACAGTGCATTTTTGCTGTGTGTCTTTCTGCACACTATTCATTTTCCAACCATCACTTGGTTGAGGAAAACCATGGTTTGCTGATTTTCGGTTTTGAAGAGGGGGGAATTTGCACATAGTTGCCATTATATGACTGCTGTTTTTGGGTTTTGTTATCCTGGTGTTCTTCAATGCTGTTCTCCATATTTATCTAGCTCACTAAGCTACTGAAAGGTTTGTTTAGATTCTGTGGTGTGGATGTTGCATTAGTCAGTCAAGCAGTTCAACGTGATGTCACTCTGACTTACTGTTTCATTAAAAAATATGGAACATATAGAATCAAATCACAGCTAAGAAGCCATTTCATGGGAAGGTGATTTAAGCAAAGAAGTCTAAGCTAGTTCTGTCCATATCATACAAAAGCTATTGGTCTTTGAGATTGATGCTTTCTTTGACACATGAAGCTACTGCTTTTTGAGAGAGGAAGATGTTCATCACTGTAGCATCACCAGGATTGAAATGCACAGCATCCTGACCTGCAACAGTTAATATGAATTTCGGTTAAGTCACTTCTCCAAATACAATTTAAGCATTTGGTTTTCTGAGCGGGCCGCACGGTGATGCAGTGGTTAGTGCTGTCGCCTCACAGCAAGAAGGTCCCGGGTTCGATCCCCGGGTCACCCAGGGTGCCTTTCTGTGCGGAGTTTGCATG
>JAQQZR010000011.1:14368894-14391525 GCA_030068235.1 Notoglanidium macrostoma
AGAGAACATGCAAACTCCACACAGAAAGGCACCCTGTGTGACCCGGGGATCGAACCCAGGACCTTCTTGCTGTGAGGTGACAGTCCTCACCACCACACCACCGTACCATCCAAGATCAAAGCACTCTGTAGTTTAATGTATGGGTTTAATACTGTTCCTGTTCCAATATTGCACAAAAAATGTACTTACGTTGAAGATTAGAACTGAATGTTACTTAGCCAGGTTTTCAGCATGCTGTTTTAGACTTAACTGTCCGAGTAACACATGTCCATAGTTATGTATGTACAATGTATGTATTAACTTCTCACTATGCACATGTAGCTCAACACTTAATATTGTCCAATGCATACTCCATTCTTCTTTTGAGCAGAGTTTAATATGAGTAGTATGCATTTCATAGAGAGCTACTATTACAAAATATCCCTGATGGACACAAGTCATAAATTTAAATAGGATAGAACAAAGCAAAAAGGTAAAAACTCAATATTAGTTATTGAGAACAAAGGCAAATAACTAGTAAAAAGAATTGTTTCGATACATGTTTGCCAAAAAGGGTCCAGTGTAGTTGCTATGGCGATGCAAATGATTTAACATCAACAGACTGATTATGAGTGAGAAACTAGCTGAGCATTGCATGAAGCAGTATTTATTTACAAAATGGGTGGGGAAAATAACACCACCAAGTCTTGATCAAGCTCAATCATTGTCATGAATTAAACACATGCATGCACACATGCATACACAATAATTCATATTTATAAAATTTATATACTATGTGTATATATGGTTCTTCCCTATGTAAAGTAGTAAAGTGAACTTGGGATTGTGAAAGGCATTATATGAAAATGTAACATGATTATATACAGGCAACACCAAACCTGTTTTCCAGATTCCCTTCAGAACTTGTCTAACGTGAAAAAGGCAGTCCACGTACAGATCTCAAACATATAAAGGAGCTTGAAAGGTTCTGCATGGGGGAGTAGTTCATGATTCTCCAATCTTGTTACATATTTCAGAAACATTGTTAACTGTCTCGGTCTCCCTCCCCACCCTCTTAACCTACTCTCTTAGGTTTTGCCTTCTAATCTGGATGAAACATGGCAGGTGTATAGTTCAGCTCAGGACACTGAGGGACGATGTGTGTGTACCATTGTTGCTCCTCAGCATACCATGTGCTCCAGAGATGCTCGTACCAAGCAACTCCGACAGCTCCTGGAGAAGGTAACTGACACATCATCCTCTTTACTACAGCAACTGTCCCTACCAATGGCTTTGACCCATTGTTGCAATGTTACGTGCACAATTAGTATGTTGGATGGCCTTGGGAGAAACAAGACAATTTTATTGCACCCAGTGGTTGCTAAAATCATAACACTAAAGCACAACAACAACAACAACACAGACAACGCAGCTTAAAATGCTTCTGCAAATTACTCATAAACTACTCACTTGTCAGAAAACATATAATGTCCATCCAAATGTCTGAACTTGTCCGTGTTCATAATCGAAATCTCTCAAATCCATAAATCTGTCCTCAAAAATCATAGGGCCCTAATATAATATAGAATGTAATATTCCTTGACAAGTGTGTGTGTGTGTGTGTGTATATGTATGTATGTGCGTGCGTGTGTGTATATGTGTGTGTGGTTGGTTTCTGTAGGTGCAGAACATGACCAAGTCAATCCAGGTGCTGGACCAGCGGACACAGAAGGATTTACAGTATGTGGTCAGAATGGAGGACCAGCTCAGAGGCTTGGAAACAAAATTCCGTCAAGTGGAGGAAACTCACAAACAAAACCTTGCCAAGCAATACAAGGTATGACACAAAACACAGAAACACACACACACATACGCACGTATGCGCGCACACACACACACACACATTCAAAAACCCCAAAATTTCCAAATGCATTATCACATTGTATATTCCTTATAATGTACAGACCGAAGCCAAACATAGAAAAACAGCAAAAAACACTTTTGAAAACAGAAATGGAGCCTGTATTCACAATGGACCATTTGCTTTAGCATCATGGCTGCAGTGCAGGAGCAGCATACAGTGACCATTTGTTAAATCCACACCACACATATTTAGTACATTCACCACAATGCACTTTTTTTTTTTTTTTTATGTAAATTATACACAAACGTACAATCACGGCATTGACACGTGTATCATTTGGCAGCAGAATTTGGGCTCAGTAAAATGTGTCATGAGACTGTGGGACAGTGACTAAACAGCCTGCAGTTTATTTTTCTCACCATGCATGAGTAACATTACAGTACACAGCTTGCTACGCAGTCACAGATTGCTTAACCGTCACATCTTTGTAGATTATCGTTGAGAGTTTTTTTGCAATGGTTTTCACACTTGTCTCAATACTATGTCAAAACTCTTCACACGTTCACCATATCAGTAGATTGTGTGAAATAAAGTGTGATTACTTTCGCATTGCCTTGATACAAAATGCATTCGATCACCACGTCTTGAAAAATTCATGAATACCTCTCCAAGTTATCAACAGCAGAATTCTGCACAACCCCAGCAGATTTGATACTCTGTTCAAAACCTATCATAATCTAAATTACTCTTAAATATGCTGCATTTTGACAAACAAATGAAACTATATGGTTGAAATAAAACATTCTGATTTTAGTGGGAAGTTTATTCAGTTTTTTGTTTGCAGCGAAATTACCATCTATACACGTGTGGTCAGATTTGCACTGAAATGTGTATGTATCTAGGTAAAATATAGATGTAATAATTGCTGAAGAGATTTTTCCACTATTACTGCTATGTATGTAAGTCATGGGTTATTAGTGAGAGAAAGTGACCAAGAATGCAGTAAATTTACCATGCTCAATACTAGTATCTATAGTATTGCGACAGGCAAAACAGATCCAAACGTTTGTTCTTGGTGTCATGATAGCTGCTTGGCTTCAAATATTTATGGGTCATGGGGGATTGTGGGGATGAATAAGATATTCCTTTGCCTTTAATCTTGCATATGCTGCAGTAAATGTGAAATTCAAAATTTGACCTAAAATACAGATGGATCAGCATTAGGGCAATAGCAGACTTATAGTAGTAGTCTCATGTGTTGCTGTTTGACTTTCTGTACTGCAAATGAATTGTCTGCTGCCTTTGTTGTACTATAGTATACCACAGAAAATTTAGCATACAGCTGTCATGAAGCATATAACAGAATTTACTATATTTACTGATCAAATTTACGGTATGTTTGGCATTAAAATATGTAGCCTACTGTAAATGGTGTCATACATTTTTCTTTTACTTTGCAGTGCAACACTAAACTATGCAAAAATAAAGGATACAGAAGCACATAATATATGTATTTTCCAATACTTCAATATATTTGTGTTTTTTGTTTGTTTGTTTGTTTGTTTGTTTTTTAGTTAATTGTACATTGAGTGACAAAGTAGTCTTATGGAGAACCCATATGCTATAGTTATGGCAGCACGAGTTACTTTTGGGAGAAGTATGAAGTGTTTTGGTGGTTGAAGTGCATTTTAAACCAAAGGCTAACTAATGTGCTCAAGTGCATTTTTGTAAAGCACGCTGTGTGAAGAGTTTTGGAAAAACTGGACATGATATTGAGACAAGTGTCAAAATTATGTAAAATGTAAAAAAAAGAAATAAAGCTCGAACAGAGGAGATACTTTTCGGTGACTGCTGTACACCAATATTACAGTAAGGGAATCCAATAGAGCAAAGCAATGTTAGACTTACAGTACTTTGTATATATTATGTCTATTATTATTATATTTGTTGATCTTAGAAATTCTACAAAACACATCAAACAATAAACTATTAATTATTCACCTCATCTAACAAGGTTAAAAGTTACATATTCAGATCTGAACTTTGTATTTATACAGAGCCACTGAACATACCCATATAGAATTTCATTCACATTTGTTATGCAAAAGTGTCAGATGTTGGTTGCACACGTGGTTTTAAACTCGCATCACTCTCAACATGGGAACATGCAGAAATCTTAAAAGCTAACAGAGCACAGCATGCATACTTACTTGCACAGATTGCTACAACCAATATTGTGAGCTTTTAACCCATTTTTGATATGCATGTGTTGCATGCCCAAGCGAATGCATGTGTACCTTTGTGTGCACTTTTGTGTGCATGAGTGTGTTAGTTAGGTTAGCGAGTTAGTGTCCTGTGCTCAGTTTGTTGTTTCTTGCTTGCAGGGCTAACAATAAAGACATTGTAGGAGAGCCAGGGGCCAGAAGAGGCAGGTCTAACCCACGATTGGGCACGAATCACACAGTTTGTCACAGTTCTTGTATTCCATTACACACTAATAACTCTAAGATAAGCCCATTCCCATTATCGTAAAACAGTTGATCAGATTCATCTTTGCATGCACCTCTAAATCCTTTATTAGGTTTCATTTGTGTAACTTACATAAATCATAATCAACATTCTAATTTATTTCTAGTGAATTTGCTATATATGTTCATAATTACATCTATAGTCACTCACAATGATTTTCATTTACTTTTACGCAATATGTTTATTGCAATAATATTTAGAGGTAATTTAAGATGGCTGCAAACCAGTGTTCTGTGTAACATGTCAAAATGAGCATGTGTAGCTTTTGCTGTTGGAATACATGAAAATCAATAAAGTGCTTTACAAAATTGTTCACTGTGTTTTGAGCACTTGATTTTTGCTCAGATTTTATAACAGTTTGGTTTCTGGCCTCAGTACTGCTCTTCTACACTGTATACTTAAATACGTACTCACACAATCTATTACACATCAAGACTCCGAAAGATGCCCGAAACATACACACTTAAGGGAGTTAAGGAGTAGGGTTAGATAGTGTTCTTTTTCTTATTTAATTATTTGTTTTTGGATGAAGCATGATGCTGTTTAAGTGCACTTTTTTTGTGTGCTCATTTAACCCCACCCTGTGTAGAAATTCCTGTATCGTTTAAACCTGCCTTTGCCAGATTCCAGTGATTTATAATGTCTATCCCTTTTCAAATATCTCCAGCTTGCTAAATTAATGAGGTTATATCAGCTCTATAAATGGAGTAATAAAACTTATTTTTAAAAATTACATTTTGCTGTTTTGAAAAAAGAAATTGCATGATATCACAGTGCTGCGGAATTTGTTTAATGACTGATTTTTAGAAAGGACTTTATGCCCATTGCAACAGTCAAAAGTGATGCCGGTTGCACCATTCTAAGCTGAGCTTGGCCGTATGTCCACACAAGACAACAGTTGCTAAGCATAGTCCATGTTGTATTAGTTGCAATGTGCCTACACAATTACTGGCTTGATAATTTCTGATACTGTCCATGGAACAAGATAACTACTACATTTAAAAACTTGCTGAATTATATAGTCGGCAGAGTGAAAATATCACTTAAAAAAACAAAAAAAAAACAAAAGAGGCATTATGATAATAAAAAAAAAGACTGTAATAAACACTTGTATAGAATCAGAAGGACAGTTTGTGTGTGAAGAGAAAAACCAAGAATCCCTAGTCGATTTGATAGTTCCAACCAGAGGAGAATGGGCTTCCTTGCTGAGACCTGGTTTTTTCGAAGGCTACTTACTCTATATATCCATCCAGCCTGACAAATCCGGGTTTATCTAGCCTTACACGTAGTGGAAACTCTTTGATTAACTCCACACATCATATCCAATTCTATTATTTTCAGATAAACATTAAAATTATGGCCATCTTTCTCACTTTTGAAAAAGCCAATGTCTTGATTTTCACTCTTCTTACTTACAAGTCTGGACAGAATTAATTCCCTCATAGAGTTCATCACAGGATCCCCTCATGTCTGCAATAAGGACTTCAAGATCATTTCAGCCAACCTCTCAGGTGGTAATTCTCCAAACATACTACAGCAACTTCAGCTGTCCAGAACTGCACAGGAGTTCTCCCACTCCTGCAAATTCAAGGTTTGGTCATATTGTCCACCAAATGAATCAAATGGGGTTATGAAACACTTGAGCTTTGGAAGAAAGACCACCTCAGACTCCTCCTCACTTCTAACTAACCTGTTAATGTCATTATTCTTAATTATTAATGTCATTATATTTATGCCTTATATGATTTCCTTCCCACCATGTCCTTACTATTCAACATCAGAAGCTGAGCAGAACACCAACACAAAATTCTCATACTTCCCGTTTCCCAGTTACAGTCAAGCCCGATTTAACTATAAACTGATTGAAAAATGTTGATTCATTATGATAGAAATGGTCTAGATCAGTGGTATCTACTACTAAACTAAAGTTACTACAACTAAAGTTTGTAATCCTTGATTATAAAAGTCTAGATAAGCAACTAACATGACTGAATGCAGCAACAGTTACTTTTTAGTGCTTAACCAAAGTGCTTATGTTTTGTTTCATATTGGTGATTCATATTATCAATTTTGTCTGTGTCAATACAATTTTGACTAGTACTATCTGTTTTAAATTTCATGTGGGGGACAATAAACAAATACTTCCATCATCTGTCCATTTGTCTTTAAAAAATAAGGTTTTCTCATCTGAAATCTGAAAGCTCTCACCTTTTCTGACTCATTGTCTCTAGTAGCTAATCTTGTCTCCCATCCAGTGAGATGCCTAAAATAAAACAGGGTCACTGAACTACAACAAGTCAGTTCATTTTTGGGTTTGTAGTAATTTTTTTCAGAGCATTCAGACTGGTCCTCTGAAATACTTTGCTCGTTTTATTACTACAAGTAATTTAAACCTGTGCCCAGAAAATTATGACTGAGTTAGTTTACAGACAAGCATAATGTTGATGCAACCATCTACTAAAATCTACAGTTCTAATGACATCAATAATTTATACTCTCCAAGAACCCGTATAATAAACTCTAATATAAACTTGAGCTGACAAATATTGAAATGGTATTTAGGATGACACACTGCTTATTTTATAAACCATATTGCAAAACAGGGCTGGGCACCAAAACATATGTAGCAGGGCTAAGATTTATTTGTTGGATTTTTTTAGGCCATAAAGAAGAAAATGGCAGAGCTGCGGCCACTGATTCCCGTGTTGGAAGAGTACAAGGCGGATGCGCAGCTTGTTCTGCAGTTCAAGCAGGAAGTGCAGAACGTGACTGCCAATCTGGCATTGCTTCAGCAGGAGATGGGAGCGTATGACTATGATGAATTGCACTTGCATGTCACCAGTTTGGAGGAAAGACTACATGCATGTATGCAGAAACTTGGTATGTACATACAATTTGAAACAGACAACTTAAATTTTTTTCTAGTTTTTTCTTTTTTGTAAACAAAACATGGCAGGGTTTATACATCTGTGGTCTATATAAGAGTCATTAAAATGCCAAGAATGCCATATGTTTCCAGATAAATTACATAAGTACATACATTGTCAAACAAATGTACAAAATCAACTAGAGCCTGCAGCTTTTAAACTCAGATTGGCATTGATTCCTTAAACACACAAGGTGTTGGGCCACCACAAGCCACCAGAAAAGTTTTGATGCTCCTTGACCTTCATTCTACCAGTATCTGGGGCTGTACTGGAGTGGTGAACACCATTCTTTCTAAGTTCCCAAAGTTAAGGTTTTAATTAAATTCAATTCAACTTATTTGCATGGCGATTTTAACAGTGGATATTGTCACAAAGCAGTGTCACAAACATATATAAATTATGGTTCAAACTGAACTTTAAACTCATGAATCTATACATTTATCCATAAATATATACATATATTCCTGTATCCCTAATGAGCATGCCTATGGAAACGATGGCAAGGAAAACTCCCTAAGACGACATGAGCAAGAAATCTTGAGGGGAACCACACTTAAAAGGGAACTCATCCTCGTTTTAATGATGGTTGTGGACAGCGCTGTCTTAAAATTTTAACCACCTGAAAATAAAAATGAAAGTCCAATATCTCTCTTTCATTTTAGGTGAGATTTGCATATTATTTATCAAGCATATATTTTATATCATAAATCATACTGCCATCAGTGTTTAAATAACATGAAGGATTATATTAAATATGACTTGCATAATGAGGTTAACCAGTCCAGTTTACAAGTGATCACTTAATATTATATATATTTAATATAAGTTGGATTAAACCCATACAATTCAATGACCAGTCAAACAGACTAATAATCCGTCCATCCATCCATTATCTATACCGCTTTATCCGACAGACTAATAATTCAATAATAAATATAATAACTTTGATAAAAGTGGGTTGTGATCTCCATTGTAAATAACTTAAAAAAAAAATCACAGGCCCCATGGCTATGATTCATAGATCCCTTTCCACTGGCTGCCAGACGTAATAGACACAGGTTTTCTTTTCAGCAAATGCTGCTCAATTCATTTACTTCATTATTCTGTGGAACTTCATTCCACAATACTTCTGGTTTATCTATAAATTGCTTTGCATATACCAGATGTTCACTTTTGTGGTGAGGTTGGTTTCCTTCTGATGACTCTTCCATGCAGATCTTGTTTGTGCAGACAGTGCCTCACAGTAGAAAGTACACCCCTGTGCCAGCTAAGGTCCATAGTGTCATTTGAGGATTTTGCTTTGCCTTTTTGCCCAGCATACAGGAAATTATATCTGAGATTGTTCTTGGTCTTCCAGAACGTCCCTTGACTTCCTCAATTCCCCTTAACTGCCATATCTCAATGACGTTTCAGAAAGTGAAAATTCTGAGCTGAAAGTTCTTTGATATTTTTATAAGCACCTTCAACTTTGCAGGCCTGAATCAGATTCAGATTCATTTTTAGATCCTCAGTCATTTGCTTAGAGAAACCCATCGGTGCTGTGACTTCCATATCCAAAATCAACAAATTAAATAATTACAAAATTTTGTATACAGCCTTATTCATAAATGTATATATTTCTATGTATAAACATTAATCATATTTAGTTTAAGAGAACAGTCAGTTAGGCTTACATAATAAATACAAATACAGTTATTATTATTACAAACAGCCAAGTATTCCCCTAAAGTTCTCACATAAATACAAAAATGCACAGATACACAAACACACACACACACACACAGTTCCATCCAGAAGTATTTGGACAGTGACACATTATCCATAATTTTGCCTCTGTACACAATGTATGTGAAATGAAGCCATCAAGGTGTGACTGAGGTGTAAACATTCAGCTTTAAATCAAGGCATTTAACAAAAATGTTGCATCAACCATTTAGAAATTACAGGCATTTTATTCAGAGTCCCTACATTTTCACAGGCTCATGTAATAGGACAGTTAACTGATGGGCAGCTTCTTGGCCAGACATATGTTACCTCCATTTTTAATACAAATTAAGGAAATAAAATGGTCTTGAGTTGATTTCAAGTGTTGAAAAAACAAAACAGGCCTATCAGAGAGATAGGAGTGGCCAAATCAACAATTTGTGAAAGGAATGCACTGGTGAGCTCAGCAACACCAAAACAACACCTGGAAGACCATAGAAAACAACTAAAGTGGATGATCATAGAATACTTTCCTTGGTGAGGAAAAACCCCTTCACAACAGCTATCCAATCATGAACACTCTTACATTTACATTTATTACATTTGGCATACACCCTTATCCAGAGCAACTTACATAAGTATTTTGAAGTCTCTATCAGTAAATATATTCTGATATTGTTTCAATAGAACCTGGGCTTAAAATACCATCACACTAAAAACTCTGTTATCAAGTAATACAGAAAGGTTTTTTTTTTTAAAGTGAGGAATAAATAAAGTGCTAGTCCAAGTACTTCTAAAAGAGGTAGGTTTTAGTCATTGTTTGAAGACACCCAGCGACTCAGCTGTTCGGACATCTAGGGGAAGTTCATCCCACCACCTAGGTACCAAAACAGAGATGAGTTTAGATGCATGTCTAACTTGTACCTTGAGAGATGGTGGAACCAGTCGAGCAGTGCTGGAGGATCGGAGGGAGTGTGGTGCAGTGCGGGGTGTGATCAGTTTTGAAGAAGAAAGCCTATTATTGTCAAAATCTACAATCAGAAGACGTCTTTATGCATGTAAATATAGAGGGTTTACCTTAAGATGCAGATCACTGGTAACACTCAATAACAGTAAGTCCAGATTAGACTTTGCTAGAGATTGCCCAGTTTTAGAACTAGAGTCAAGACGGATCAAACCAAGTATAACTTGTACCAGAATGATGGGAAAAGAAGAGTATGGAGAAGGAAAGGAAGGGCTCATGATCCAAAGCATACCACCTCAACTGAAAAACATGGTGGACATAGGCTTGTATGGCTGCCAATGGAACTGGGTCCCTGGTGTTTATTGATGATGCGACTGCTAATAGAAGTAGCAGGATGAATTCTGAATCGTGTAGACTTTATAGTAACTTTTTCCTAAACTGATAGGATGGTGCTTCAAAGTACAGATGGATAATGACCCAAAACATACCACAAAAGCAACCCAAGAGCTTCTTAAGGGAAAGAAATGGAATGTTCTTAGATAGCTGAGTCAGTCAACCCAATTGAGCATGATTTTTACTTGTTGAAGACAAAACTGAAGACAGAAAGACCCACAAATGGGCAGCAAATGAAGACGGCTACAGTAAAGGGCTGGCAAAGCACCACAAGCATTTGGTGATGTCTATGGGTCAAAAACTTAAGGTGGTCATTGACTGCAAAGGATATGCATCCAAGTATTAAAAATTATTCTTATAATTAGAATTGTTAGTTTGTACAATTACTTTTTTTGTACTAGTGAAAATGGAGGGACTATGTAAAATGGCTGTAATTCCTAAGTGGTTAGAGCAATATTTATGTAAAACCCCTTGAAGTAAAGCAGAAAATCTACATCACATCTTGATGGCTTCATTTCAAATCCATTGTGATGGTGTACAGAGGCAAAATTACAATAATTGTTTCACTGTCCAACTACTTGCGGACCTGATTATTGTCAGAAAATTATTGTCGTAGTCAGATGCGGGTACAGGTTAGTGGTTTTATATATATATTTTTTATGTTTAATTAAAAGGGTTAGCAGGCTAATCCAAAATGTGAATTGATACTTGTAGCCAAGACCATGGATGCAAAGGGTCAGGCAATCAGCAAACCTTACTGCCAACAAAATCCAAAAATAGCAAAAAACAGATTGCAGTGTAAAAGTTTGTTCTGCAGAGTAAAAAAACAAAAAACAGAACAGCCACATGAGAAATCAAGGCTTGGTAAGTTCAGGTACAGTCACACTGAGCTTTACTTAGTGAATGTACTAAGTACACTGAGTGCATGTTCTGTGTCTGCTTAAATAGATTGTGTGTGTGATTCAGATGTCCGGTAATTGTGAATGTGCCAATGAGTGTAGTGTTGTGACTGTCTGTTTTGGCCATGTCTGTAGGGAATCTGAGTCCAAAATAGATTCCGGTGCTGACATACATACATACATACATATATATTTTATTTGCATTTTTATTTTTGTGTGTGCTTTGCAGCATGTGGAAAGCTGACGGGCATCAGTGATCCTGTCACTATTAAAACATCTGGATCACGCTTTGGATCCTGGATGACCGACCCACTCGCTCCAGAGGGAGATAATAGAGTGAGTGAATACACACAACAATCTCAAATAGTTAGCCATATTTAAGGTTGATTTAAACATGCAAAGTGACACATTATTACCAGATTTGTGGTATTCAAACCTCAGACATAACTATAGACTTGCACGCTACTCAAACAGATTTGCATGTGGGATGGAATTTGAGTACAACAAAGATGTGCCTCAGTTATGCACAGTTCTGACCTTGAATGGTAGTCAATTTTTTTTTTTTGGACAATATCATCTTATATAAGGAACAGTCCAGTGACACTATTTGACAGTGTTTGTTTTAGGCTGTACATCATAATTGGAGACATTGCTTATCTTGAGGACCGTTTTTCTTTTTTAGACAGAATTATGAACTACATTAACTGTAACTGTTCAGTTTCTGATACTGTACTTCACTGTGCAAAAACATTGTGCTTGATCAAGTGCTATTTTATAAGGTGCTGAATGATGTTGGTGGAAGTCATTTTTAAAAAAAGAAACATTTTCAGTAATTAATCATGTATTACAACTGTCCATGCAGCAATATACTGGCATTATACCAAACTCCTGTTAGATGTTTAGTTACTGCTTCTCTTTAGGTCTCTAATTTTTCAATTTCTCCTTCCCTTTGTTCTTGATATTCTCTCTTGCACTTGCTATCCTCACCTTCTCCAAGAGACAGGATTCAATCACACAAAGCAGGGTTTTAATCCAGAATGATTTTGAATTATTCTTGTAGGTTCCATGTTTATGTCTTGTTTTATCCCCTCTATTGTTTGAGAATTTAATGTTATGTTATTTTATGTCATGTTTTATGTTTTTATCTGCAGGTGTGGTATATGGATGGGTACCACAACAACCGCTTTGTGCGAGAGTATCGTTCTATGTCTGATTTTATGACATCAGACAACTTCACATCCCATCGCCTGCCACACCCATGGTCTGGTACAGGCCAAGTGGTTTACAATGGATCTATTTATTTCAACAAGTTCCAGAGCCATGTTATCATCAAGTTTGACTTCAAGACCTCCACCATCAGCAAGACCCAGAAGCTGGACAGCTCAGGGTTCAACAATGTGTACCACTACGCATGGGGTGGCCAATCTGACATTGACCTAATGGTGGATGAACATGGGCTTTGGGCCATCTATGCCACAAATCAAAATGCAGGCAACATTATGATCAGCAAACTCAACCCAGTTACCCTACAGGTCATCAAGTCTTGGACAACCAATCATCCAAAGCGCAGCGCAGGTGAATCCTTTATGATATGTGGCACACTCTATGTAACCAATGGTTACGCTGGAGGGACAAAGGTCTACTATGCTTACCACACCAACTCCTCTACCTATGAGTACATTGATGTCCCGTTTCAGAATAAGTACTCTCACATCTCCATGTTGGATTACAACCCACGGGATCGTGCCCTGTACGCCTGGAACAATGGGCACCAGGTGCTCTACAATGTTACCCTCTTCCACCTCATTCACTAATACATATTTGCTGGTCAGGCACAAGCTGTGAATAAAAGCTGGAAGGGATACCTGCATGGGGCACCATGCACTTACATTCACACACCCATTCACAACTAGGAGCAATTTAGCATAGCCACTCCCCACCCAGCATGTTTTCTGAGATGGGAGGAAACAGGAGAATCCAGAGCGGACATAATGTGAACACGCAAAACTCCATACAGACAATAACTCTCAGAAAATGTTGGAGATTTGAGCTGCCACCTGCTTCACCACCATGCCTCCTACTTAGCTGTCAGCAAAAACAAAGTCTGCTGAAGACAAATAAAGTACTCAACAACAATGAGCTAATTTGTTATAGGCTAATAAGGGCGTTGACTGTTGGTAAAGTTCTGCTGTTATCTCTAGAGATTTTACTTGAACCTGCCATTTCTAAAGCCCCATCAGTGTATGTAAAGCAATGTAGCTTTTGGGACCAAAGACTGCTATAAGGCTTTAAATGAAAGAATGGCACCATACAAAGATGGGCCAACATGCTGACTAACATATCAAGGCAGACATCCACTCAGAATTAACATTTCTACATGCAGTGTAACTGAAGCCCAGTAAAAAGGTAGTTCAGGTAAAACTTTGACTTGTGTTTGTGACTAGTAGTGAGATGTGTTTTGTTTTGCATGAACAGTTTTTAGCAATACAATCATTATTAGGAATGTTTATAACTTTATGATATTTACATTAATAGATGTATGTCTGTGTCGGAAGTGATGGGGGGCAAGGGCAGGTGCTACTTTTTAGAAACATATGGATAAATGGTATTTCTTTCTATCTTTTTGTGATCAGTAAGTTGTTATGGGAAACATCACTGGTGCAGTTCATATGCACTGTATACATCCTTTACTAATGCCTATATGTTTACTTATCATTCATACATTGTGTCATTTTCAGTAATCGTTTTATCCTGGTTAGGGTTGCTGTGGATGTAGAGTCTATCCTGGGAATACAGACTGTATGGGATACCTCTCATTATTCCTATGTTGATTTGTTATAGATTAATTATTCTTATTCAGTTATTCATAAACTTTAGCATGCTGTACATGTGAAGATTTCTCACTAGTTTATTTGCTTACCCAAGGATGGATTTCAAAAAAGTGACAGCTGTTTTTCTGCTGCTGAACAAGACTACTGTTTCGTCAGTAGCATACCTTACCAGCGAGAGTAGCTAGAGTGTTACTATTAGTTTCTAGCAAGCTAGAAGCTTGCAAGTTAGTTGCATAATCTGGCTATATAAAGTGTAAGGTGATGTTACCTTAGCAAGTAAATTTTAACTACAAATCGGCCTCTGGCATGCTACAAACACACATTCAAACATAGATTTGACTGTTAGCTATAAGACTAGCAAGTCACTTACAGTTGTGTCTTCTCAGGCTAAGCAGCAATTTGGAATTGAAATGTTTATAAAAAATTTCATGGAACTCTAGTCTGGTAAAGACTATTATGCTCCTGGAAAAGGACACATAAAATGCTTCTCTCAAATGTGGTCAAAATAAGGGAGCTCAAACATGCTGCCTACATGCTGAATTCTGATAGGCGCACACACAAACACACCCAAGCCTTTATTTATCAAAGTTGCGCATAATTAAATCTGATCGGAAAAAATTCATTTTACATACCACTTATCCATTGTGGGTTGCATTGAAGCTGGAGCCAATCCCACCTGATTTCAGGTACAAGGGGTACACGCCGGACAGGTGGCCAATCCATCACAGGGATAACACATTCACACCCATGGGCAATTTAGAGTAGCCACTTCACCTTATCTGCATGTCTTTGGACTGTGGGAGAAAACTTGAGTACCTAGAGGAAACCCCATGCATACACAGGGAGAATATGCAAATTGTCTGCAGAAAGGTGCCCTTGGTCAACCTGGGGATCAAACCCAGGACCTTCTTGCTGTGACAAAGCAGCACTAACCATTACACCACCACACTAGCCTGATTGTAAAACAAGTATAAACAAAGTAAAAAAAAAGTTTATCTAATAATAATTACCTAATTAATAAAATTCAACTTGGGCATATCTGTTTGTTCAATCTCATATCTGGTCAGAGGTCATTTATCTTTAAGTTGGCATAAGCTAAACCGAACTTAGGTTTTTCACCAGATTTACAAAAGTTTCAGAAATTTTCCGGATTTTCTTCATACCTGTGTGTGCATGTTGATTGCATAATATGGAGAGCATGTTCCCAACAGCTCATTTGCTGTTCAGTGATGCCCACAAACTGCAATAAAAATTCAAGTGCACAGACAACTTCTATACTTGGTGGTCACACCCTTTATCTAATACTAAATTTTGGATTAAGTATAGAAGAAGAACAGAGTTATTTTGATGCACTATTATTACTATAAAAAAAATAAATAAAATATATTAATAATACATAATATTAGTAATAGGCAAGTCATTTGAGATATTTGTGTTTTATGTTTTTTTATTTACATCTTATGGCTGTGCACAGACAGACTCCCCCCACCCCCCCTTTTGTAATAACCGATTAGTTTTAGTTTTATGGATTTGTGTTGGTTCGTTTTCTTTTTTTTTTACATTATTTAATTAATACAAATTTTATGAAAACAGCTGGTTTTCACAAAATGTTCTTGATTACCATCCTGGTGAACTAGCATGAGGTTGTGTGTTTGATAGAGACTGCAAAGCACTTCTGTAAGTCACTCTGGATAAGGATTGATCGAGTTAAGATTTACATTAGTTAATCAAATGATTTCCATAATTTTTCTTTACACAAAATACAGTCTCACTGTACAGAGAAAATGGTAGGAGACAGAAATGCAAGAACATTATATATCATTTTGTTTTAAGTAATATTTGAAACTTTAAAAATACTTACATAGCAACTGTGAAGTTGTAATAAGGGCAAAAATGCCAAGTAATACGATTTCATGAGAACTGGAACAATTCCATAGTTTCCACCTCCTCTTTCTTCTTGTTCTCCTCCCTCCTCTGTCTTCTCTTGTTTATTATTATTATTATTATTATTATTATTTTATAACAGACATTATTAAGTATGTTGGCCACACATTGATGATAGGGACCAAAAGACAAAGTCACTACAAAGAGCTGTCTTATTTTGACATTTCAGTACTTTTATATTCATGATACATTATTAAAAACAAAGAAAATACAATGTATATATTGCTTGGACAGAAAACAAAACTCTTTTGCCAATGCAAATATTTTTGCATTGAATGTTGTATAACCATACTTTTTTTTCCTATAAATTACACTGTTGTTGTTGACTCAAAGTGTCTAATGTTAGTACTGCTACTGCTACTTATTCTAGGAAGTGAGCTTATACTGTTGGCCCTCAATGCATTCTTTCCTCAGTTTGATTTTTTTTTTTACACTTATAGAATGACATCTGCTTTACTTCCCTCTATGTGCTTGGCTAGATGGTGCTCTTCTAGCAATGATTCGTACCAATAATGATGGTCAATGTGATATAATTGCTTGTGTCACAATGTCAGGTGCAGACTGACTGTATTTGCCTGTTACACAAAAAGTTATAATAAATGGAATCTCTTCCCAGGTCCATATCCTAGCATGAAGCTTTATATCTAGCATGTAATTTGAGTGCTTGTTATTCTGAGGAATTAAAAAATTTCAAGTTGCTTGACACCTATTAACAGATTTCAAGTGAATGGGTACAGGAACTGCATACATGCAAGAAGCCTAAATGTGATAACAGTAGTGGTGCAATGATATAGTGTATGTTATCATTTCATTTGATACAAAGTTCTCATTTGAAAGAGCTCTGGTTATAGGGGACTCTATCTTAAGGCACGTGAAATTAGCTAGACCTTTAAGGGCACCAGCAGCTGTAGTTAGGTGTATACCAGGAGCCAGGGTGCTGGACATAGCAGGCAATCTTAGGGTAATAAGCAAGCACAGGTTTTCTAACCAGATTTACATGTAGGAGCTAACGATATATGCCTTCATCAGTCAGAGATTACTAAGTGTAACTTTGTAGAGGTATTTAAATTAGCATATTAGTTTAAATATGTTTGATGCAGTAGTATACAGCTCTGGCCCCATCCCAATGCGGCATGGCGATGTAGCTTACAGCAAGTTATGTTCACTGAACTGCTGGTTGTCCAAGTGGTGCTCCGAAAACAGTGTGGGCTTTATAGATAATTGAAGTACTTTTTCATGACATAAACAGTGCTGACAGGAATAAAGTGCAACAGAAATAAGAAGCAGGAAGTGGGTATGGGAAACACTTGGGGTGCATACACAGATGGACAGCAGAGCATAAAATACAGTTTTTGAATGAAGACTATAACATACTCATTAAAATCCCACCAAATGCCATGAGGAGAAAACAGGTAGATGCTTTTGACAGCCCCAAGGCAAACCCAGCAGGTACTGCTAGTTACTCACTATTCCAGTTGTAGGGATTCTGATTCATGATTTGAGCTTGTGCTCAGGGCCTGTTCTTGTGCTGCCATGATCATAGCCTCTGTGCTGTTCTTCAAGCCTACTTTTTCTATACACAGGATGGGATATACCAGCAGGACAATGCTCCATGCCACACAGCCAGGTCAATCAAGGTGTGGATGGAAGACCACAAGGTCAAGACCCTGTTATGGCCAGCACAATCTCCAGACCTGAACCCCACTGAAAACCTCTGGAATGTGATCAAGAGGAACATTGATGATCACAAGCCATCAAACATAGCTGAGCTGATAAAATTTTTGTGTCACCAGTGGCATAAAATCACCCAAGGACAATGTGAAATATTGGTGGAGGGAATGGCAAGATACATAAAAGCTGTGATTAAATGTCAGGGTTATTCTAGTTTTCTGAACCAGATTTCTGTTTTCTAGATTTCTGAACTCTTCCTTAGTTCAAGCGTAAGTATTGTGTTTTTTAAAACTGAATATCATCTTGATACCTATGTATTCACGGTCTGAAAACCCTGCATTTTTTTGTTGTTATTTTGACCAGTTGTCATTTTCTGCAATTAAATGCATTAAATGACAATATTTTTTATGTGGATTTTGTGGGAAATTTTGTCAGTAGTTTATGGAATAAAACAAAAATTTTCATGTTCCTCAAACACATACCTACAAATAATAAATCCAGAGAAACTGATCATTTTGCAGTGGTCTCTTAATTTTTTCCAGAGCTGTATATATATGTTTATTTGTGGAAGCTACAGGTAGGAATGGGAGTCTTTCTTTTTTTTATATAGATGATTTCTCATTCCACTCCCTGCAAATACTTAAAAACACTGAAAGCTTGAATTGAACAGCTAGTACTACCATTAAACATTAAAAAACATTCCCCAAAAAATAAAAAATACTCTCAATACACCCTTACAGTATTGTATCTTTCCTATTCTTTAGTCTACTATACAGGTTTTACAACAAGATTTAGGATAAATCTTTGTTCCTTTCTCTGTTTCTTTCTCTGTCTCTCTGTATAACACACATCTGAAATATAGACTGTGCCTCCTCCTGCCACATTTAATATTTCATGACCCCATACTGCAGATGCCAACATAAAATAAAACATCAATATTTCATTTGCATTACAGTGTTACTTGTAATAGCTTTTGAGCCATGTTATGCTCTGTGCTTGCAACAATTATGAAATACTAAATCTGAAAATCCCCCTCTACAATAGTCTGTCATTAAGAGATTAGGTGCAAGTGTAACTTTGTGGTATAATGACAGCATGTTGCTAATCTCTTTGTGTGTAATCCAGTGGTGTGCTGAAGTGTGACATTTAGAATTAGAATAGTGGGATTTTCCAAGCCACTTTAGAACAAAACTGCAGTGAATCATATTCACAGCTATATTCTTTCAGGGCAGACACCAGACCAAACTTCAAGTGACACCTTTAAAGTCCAGTCCTATTTCTAAAATACGCCATTTCACTCACTTACTAACTAAATGATCTTAATACATCATAGTATTAGTAATTAATTTCACATTTCTTCAAAATCATAGGTAACATGGTATTATATCTTATGTTTCTTCTGCTCTCTCCACACTTCTTTTATTCCGAATAAACTGAAGAATTTGGGGAAACTATGAATTAGCAAGAACAGCTAATATTTCAGCCTGCATAGTCAACTGTCTTACCAGATGCAGCTACTTTAATTCATCTTGCATCATGTTCATATGCATTTTAAAGCTCTTATTTTCTGTATAATCTAGTACAATCTGTAGAATCTGTACCAGTTCTGACACTAGAGAACAATTGCACACATAAACGTAGAAGAGTGGGCCTAAATGTGAAGGTGGAAATGTGAGGATGGTTGATTATGCAGGACGAGAGCTTAGTTTATCACCCAGCGCATGCTCTGTTCTCCCCCTTCCTCAGGTAAACACCTCCAAAGCATCACAGCGCACACCTACAGGCTCAATGATAGTTTCTTCTCTTAGGACAATGGTTCTCAAACTGGGGGGTCACCCCCCTACCTGACCAAAGTTATCATTTGAAATCTTAGTAACATACATAAGATAGTACATAAGACAGCGCAGACATCAGAAACACACTAGTCAAGTTGAGTTTAGCATTGAGATTTTGCAGCTTTTTTTGAGTTAGGTTTTAAATTGTTCAATAACAGCCTTTTTCATCCCTAAGTAGGTTTCCATGACCTTAGCTTTGCAACACTGATATATACAGTATATTTTAAACAGTCTTTTGCCCATAAATATGAACATATATTTAATCTGTTTGAGCTAATCACTTTTGCTATATCTCTTCTTTGTGCATAATCTTAGCATTGCCATTAAAGGAGCTAGCACCGCGATTTTAGACTTTGAATAGGCTATTTTCATATATAATCCAACACACGTTCTAGCAGGTCAACCTTCATGGCTAAATTTTAATTCATGACAAAAGAACAACTCCTACTTATGCGCCAGCTCCCAAAAAGATAAAACTCTGCAAATATGATGAGTTATTTGCAGTTTGATTTATCAGTAACTGACACATTAGAGCCATGTCCACAGTGTGTAATTTGTGCAGCGGTATTTGCAAATGACAGCATGAAACCATGCAAATTAAAGCAACACTTGAACACCAAGCACTTCAAAATAAAAGACAAACCATTTAATAAAAAGAAAAACATGATTGTCTTAATTGCCAAAGGTCCTCTATGAGTAAAGATACCATTGTGTCCAGTCAGTGTCTCAAAACTTGTGTCCCATGTGAAACATATGTGGTCTCCCAATGATTGCAAAACTTGAGAAGCCACATACAATCACCATCATTTTGCCTGTGGCACAAGATATTATTCAGATATGCTGAATAATGCTGGGTGAAAATGCTGCCACTAAACTTAGTGACATGGTGGATCACAGGATCTCTGAATTGGTGAATGATGTTAAGGAGTTCTTACTTTGCACTTTACAACTGGATGAAACAACTGATATTGCTGCGCAAGCTCAATTGCTTACCTATGTGAAATTTGTTAAAGACCAGGGAATTGTGAGTGTACAAGATAAATAAGTCCAAGGCATCACTGCAAAACACCTACAGGCTCAATGTTAGCATCTTTTCTTAGGCCAGTGGTTCTCATACTGGGGGGAATGCCCCCCTAACCTTGTAAGTGGGGCATGTGTTCACAGACCTCTCACTGGCAAAATGCAGGGGGCATGGATTGGTCAATGTTAAGGAGTCCTTACTTTGCACTTCAACTGGATGAGACAACTGATATTGCTGGGTAAGCTCAGTTGCTAACCTCTGTGAAATTTGTTAAAGAACAGGGAATTGAAGAGGTTGCTCTGTCGTTCTCTTCAACCTGTACAACAGGGGTAGCAATTTTTAAGTTCCTTGAAGATTCTGAGTTGTGCTGGGTTTGACGTCTGCGGCACAGTTTAAGGATGTGTTCTCCAAAGAGCTCGGCTGAACTCACATTATACAGCATCACATAAAGTCCCTGCCAGGATTAATCATCCAGCAGTGGCCCTACCAAGTACTGGAAGCCCAACGTCATGCTATTGAGGCAGAGGTGGCACAGATGATCCAGAATGGCATCATTGAGGAGTCCTCCAGCCTCTGGTCTAGCTCCATCATAGTGGTACTCATGCCTGACGGGAGTCTATGGCTGTGCAATGACTCTCGCAAACTCAACGAGGTGTTGGAGTTCAATGGCTACTCCAAACTTCAAAAAGGATGTCCTAGCCATCAAGGGGGCCGTGGAGGAGCTGCAGTACTACCTGTTAGGCCCTCCAGTGGCTTGTGAAGAACTGTGACACCAATAGTAAGATCACCCACTGGTTTCTGTCATTACAGGTCTTCTCCTTCAAGGTGGTGCACTGGCCCAGGGCAATGCAGACCAACGTGAATGCTCTCTCTCGTCGCTACTCTGAGGGCTTGGAGCTAAGGGGGGCACTGTGACACCTGCGGCTATGCAGCCCCATTGTCCGTATGGAGCAATCACTCCTCCCTGTCTAAGAAGCACCAAGTTGAGCCTCCGCCACACCAGCAATGGTCTCCCCAGCCGAGCAGAACAGGCGGAGCAAGGTCCCCTGAGATAGTACAGAGAGACGGGACTGCTAAATCCGGCACGGTTGGAGTGCAATAATCATCTAGCCTCCACCAGAAACTAGCATGCTCTAAAGGGGAGGCAGCAGCGAAGATTGGGTGAATAAGGCCATTAGACACTGATACGCTGTACTCTGTGTATTCTTTGCCTCTGCAGACTCCCTGTGAGAGCAGATTGTCCCATGTACTGCACCCAGAAGAACAAAGAACAAACACTGCATAACAAAGTTTTTGCTTCTTGAACACTGTTGGGTGTTTCTTATAGATTTTTGGGTGCCGATCACGAATATCACATCAAAATGTACCCATCACGTACCATTTCAAAGAAATCTTCAATTTTGTCATGATTTTTTCTTATATTTGTATCCAAACATTTTCACCCCCGTAAGTGACTTATCAACAAGGGTTTGTGCAGCCTGGGCATGTCCAGGCATGGAATCAGGCCAGGTTGGAAGCTGTTCTGTGGAAGTTGACATCCTGGGCATGGCTGGGCAGGTCTGAACGAGCTTGACGCTGTCTCAAAAAGCGATAAAGGTGGCTTGCATACACAGATCCTGCTCATTTGGTTAATATAGACAGTCAGTGTGTATGTGTAGTATCAGTATAGTAAAGTATAGTATCTGTAGCAATATAACAATACGTATTCTTGATGCTATATATGTTTGGGTGTCGGGCAATGTGTCTCGTCAATGTCACAACAGCCGCGATACATACTGCTATATCTGTGGCAAATACCCACTTGCGCCTCAGAGACATTGGATGACTGGTCTTGGGATGAAAGCTTATAATCTGTATTTTGGCTGCAAAATTGGTGATCAAGACAAGGAATGGGCGCCTCACATTTGCTGTGCAACATGTGCTGTCAGTCTGAGAGCCTGGCCACTATATACCAATATAAAGCCACGTGAAAAGTTAATTCTAGGACAGAAATATGTGGCACATGAATCGCTTGTCGACCCGGTAAAGATATTTTTGCCTCCTCTTCACATAAAACTGGGACTCATGAAG
>JAQQZR010000011.1:14397068-14410345 GCA_030068235.1 Notoglanidium macrostoma
AAAATATTCTTTCCCAGGTCAGAAAATATTTTTCTCCCAATTTTGGTGATAAATTGTGTCACATTCATTTCATTATCATAGGCATAGCAGTGGGTAGCAGTTAAACACAGGCTGATGAATATGGACTAGTTGAATGAGGACTTACTGTTGAGTGTCTAAAATAGTCTTTGAATTAAGTGACTTTTATAGGTAAAATTAGGTGTTTAACAACCTGTTAAAAATACACCAGAATGCAGGAAATGGCATCTAATTCATTAAAAACTTTCTGGACCCCAGAATGCTTCTGATGCCCCTGTCTGTCATGAACATATATATAGCAAGTACAAGAGAGAAAATCAAGAAACAAAGTGAAATAGAAATTGAAAAATAAGAGACCTAAAGCAGAGAGGATATTTTCATTTAACTCATATAAAGAAAAATGTATCAGAGTGCTGTGAGAGCACTAACTAAACTAAACTAAACAGTAATTAAACATCTAACAGGAGTCTGGTATAATGCCAGTATATTGCTGCACGAACAGTTATATACGATTAATTACTGAAAATGTTTCTTTTTTTTTAAATGACTTCCACCTACATCATTGTAGCACCTTATAAAATAGCATTTGATTCAGCACAATGTTTTTTGTAAAGTGAAGTAGAAGTACAGCATCAGAAACCTTGAACAGTTACAGCTTATGTAGTTCATAATTCTGTCCAAAAAAGAAAAACAGTCCTCAAGATAAGCAACGATTCCAGTTAAGATGTAAGTACAGCCTAAAACAGTGTCAAATAGTGTCACTGGACTGTTCCTCATATAAGATGATATTATCGGAAAAAAAATTGACTACCATTCAAGGTCAGAACTGTGCATAACTGAGACATCTTTGTTGTACTCAAATTCCATCCCACATGCAAATCTGTTTGAGTAGTGTGCAAGTCTAAAGTTATGTCTGAGGTTTGAATACCACAAATCTGGTAATAATGTGTCACTTTGCATGTTTAAATCAACCTTAAATATGGCTAACTATTTTAGATTGGTGTGTGTATACATTCACTCCATTATCTCCCTCTGGAGTCAGTGGGTCGGTCATCCAGAATCCAAAGCGAGATCCAGGTGTTTTAATAGTGACAGGATTACTGATGCACATCAGCTTTCCACATGCTGCAGAGCACACACACAAATTCAAATGCATATTATATATATAAAGCCTCCTCTCACTTCCCTAACTTGACAGGTGGTATGTGTGTATGTCTTCTTCAACCTTTGGTCCTCTTGCATAAAAGTAGTTTCAGGTACTTTCTAATTTTCTACTTGGGGAGTGGGGTGTTTCTGTATATGTCCTCCCTAACAGAGGCCTGAGAGTTTGGGGGTTCTGTTCAGTTCCTATAAATGTTACTGTTACTGGGATTGACACATCTATCACTACTGATGTTTTCTGCTCCTTATCAACCACCATGATTGGCCAGAAGCTGCTTATCTGTCTTGAACTTGAAGTCCCCCTCAACTCTGTTGTTCCAACCTACTTTCAGTGGTGACTTGAGTGACCACTTAGTGCAGATGTTTCTGTACCCTGTCCCTGCCACTTGGTTATGTTTTTCAGTATATTGCAACTCTCTCAGGATTTGCAACAGTCTCAGGTGCGTCTTTGCACAGTCTGCACCTCAAGTCAAGTCAAGTCAAGTGGCTTTTATTGTCATTTCAACCATATACGTACATGTAATACAGTGTACAGTGAGACGAGACAGCGTTTCTCCAGGACCAAGGTGCTACATACAAGCTTTTAACGCTGAGGGGGCATGTGCACTCCGATAATAAATACAGAGACGTTGGAAAAGTATTTTGGTTGTTAGGGGCCGGCTCGCTGCACTTCCGCTTCTCGGCACACCGCTCCCGGCACACCGCTTTCTTGGCACACTGCTCCCGGCACACCGCTTCCTCACACACCACTTCTCGGCACACCGCTCTCGGCCCACCGCTTCTCGGCACACTGCTTTCTCGGCACACCGCTCCCGGCACATCACTCTCTGCGAACCAATAGGTCTTTCTTGCAAGTCGGTTTTTTAACTATTTCTTTATATCCAATAATGTTTCTCGCGGGTAGACACGAACACCGTTCACTTGGTGTCCATGTGCCGCCGGAGTCACGCCAAGAAAAACAAAACAAAACAAAAAGGCACAACCTTGGGTCCTGCCCAAGTTAGGGCCTGTTCTTGTGTTCCATGATCCTTCAGGCCTGGATGTTCTAGCCACTGGTAGGATTTCTCTATCTGTTCTAACCACTGGTAGGATTTCTCTATCGGTACATTTCATGATGCTTTCTCAGCCTCTTTGTCATCTTCTGTTCTCTGAGACATTCCCCCATCTGTCCTTTGATTACATCTGTGGCCAATTCAGTATTCCAGCTGGGTATCTGAAGGTTGGTAGGGCATACATGTTGATGTCTTATTCCTACCATTTAGCTGGCTTCTGAGCACCTGACCCTCTGGCCGATCTCCTTGTAACCTCACCCTGATTCCCAATGGCCTGGGACCAGAGTACTTGTAGTTGTCCTGTATATCTGCTATTTTGCCCTCTGGTAACTCCACTCCCTAGTATTTATCTAGTCCGAATGACAGTAGATTTGCTGTAGATTCTGAGGTGGATCATTGAATCAATGCCTTGCTCACTCTTAGCATACAACTTGATGTCAATCATGTACTCCACTTCTGAACTTGTATCCATATCTACCATGATGTGGCTGAGAGAGTTCAGGCTTATGAGTTCAGGCTTATGAGTGGGAACAGTGCATCACCTTGGTATATACTGCACTTTGCATGGCCTTGGAATTGGCTTGTTGTCTTTCACAATCCCACTGAGTTCTTGATTACAGCCTGTTACACTTACATTTACATCATTTGGCAGACTTACATATATCTCATTTATACAACTGAACAGTTGAGGGTTAAGGGCCTTGCTCAAGAGCCCATCAGCTATAGCTGGGATTTGAACTCACGACCTTCCAATCACTAGACCAACGTCTTATCTACTGAGCTACCACTGCCCTCAGCCCTGTTAGCCTTGTATTGTGCCAAGCATTCCAGTATCCAGGTTCTTCTGCCTAGTCTTAGAGTCTTGGGTGATTGCTCTATTGATCAGTAGCTGGTGCTTTGACCCTCTGGTGTTGGTTCCAATTCCTTTCTGAGCTTTGCTCATGAATTGACTCATATGCCTGCTTAGCTTCTCCGCTGTGATGCCTGAGAGGATTTTCCATGTTGTGGAGAGCAGGATCTTTCATGATCAGGATTGCCCTACCCTTTGTTAGCTAGTCTGGATAAGTGCCTGTTGTTAGCAGCTCACTCATTTGAGCTACCAGGTGTTCATAGAGTGCTGTTAGCTTCTTCAACCAGTAGCTGTGTATCATGTCAGGTCCAGGTGCTGTCCAGTTCTTCATGCCAGAGACTCGTTGCTGGATACCTGCCTTTGTGATGGTGATTGGTTCTTGTTATGGGAGATCACTGTGGTTTGCTCTTAGATCATCCAGCCACTTGGCATTGGTGTTATGCACTTCTCCCATATGTCCTTCCAGTATTTCTCATGCTCAGCTCTGGGTGGATCTAATCTTCCTCTGCTATTGTTCCCTTGCAGCTGTGAAAAAAATAATAATAAAAAATAAAAAATAATATATATATGTTACAGATTTTCAGTGGAGTTGGGAGCAATATTTGTTGAATTTCTACTGAAATTCCTACACAAGCATGTGATATTAGGTTAACATAGCTGCTAACACAATCAATGGTAAACAAAATATCACTTCACTTCTTACCTTAAAGTAGCAGCTGCACTATTAGCTTATAGTAGTGGCTGGGATCTGGCCCACAAATTGTACTTTCTTCTGGCCAAGTACATGGCTTGGACTTCAGCTTAAATGTGGTGTACATAACTCATACAGACTTTATTTACAATGTGTGGCCTAGATTTGGCCCACATATTTAACATCAAACAAAGTCAAAAAGGACAGGCACTTCAGATTTGGACTGAGGATCCAGCCATGTACTACACCAGAAAACAGCATAATTTTGATGCCTGCGATATTGTTTTTGACTGCATATTTAAAGTAGTATCATGTTGCTTTCAGGCAGCATTAACAATTTTCTCAGTCAATTTTTTGTCAAGAGGGGAGGACCCAATATTAAAAAATAGAAATGCCAAAATTGGTTATATGATCCACGGGCAGCCAATTTGAGTTATCTTTCAGCAGGTGTGCACATGTGCTGCAGTAGCGTGTTTTCTGTAGCGGTTTTCTGTCTGTTTTCTGGGACAGATTTGCGACCTGCCCAGGGTGTACCCTGCCTCTCACCCAAAATACAAGTGGTATAGATAATGGATGGATGGTTGGATGGATGGTACAATGTTGCCACGAGGCGTCAAATTCCAAACTCCCTCTGAATTAACAGTATCTTGAGAATAATTACTGATTATGTTCAAGCGTTCTATTCTAAGTATAATTCTATTTTAAGAAGAAAAATCCTTGTAAAGCTTTTTTACCCAATGCGTGTACCATAGAGGGTTATTATTAAATCAACTGCTAAACTATTGGTTCTCATTGACATTCAAGTGTCTAATGATTCCAAAGATCGCTTTAAAGGTGTACTGTAGCTTTAAATGAGCTCTCCATGGTAAGTAGGAAGCGCGGCTGCCCGAGAACGTGCATTTTCTGCGCGCGCTAGTGCCGTGTGGAGATAGAAAAATAATAATTTATGTAATAATTTAGTAAGTCTTTTCCAAACTACAATACCAGTACATGAACGCAAGTCTTCGGTCAGTCTTCGGGTAAGCACGTCGAATTTGTTCTGTATTTTTGTGTATTCGGTTTCAGTTTGATAATGTTTACGATACAAAGGGGGTCCAGAAAATGAGCCGGCTTGCGGGCGGAGAGGCCCGCGCTGAGCCTTCTGTCCTGAGGCTTCCGCCCCTCGCCAGGACGTAAAGTTGGTGGCTTCGTTTATATTTTAGTGGTTTATTAATCATATAGCGCATTGTCTGGAGTATGATGTAGTTCTTTATGAAAAGCTTTTTGAAAGCAGGTGAGCCGATAATAAACGTGGAGCTTTCTGTGCACGAATTGGCAGCGGAACGGAAGCCGGTTCCTCTGCGGTGTCTCTTAGCGCTGCTGCGCGGCGAGCGGCGCAGCCTGAGCCGCTAGCGATACGGCGACAGCGCGGTGCGAGGCTCGGGCTCTAGAGCCTACCGAATTGGCGAAATTAAACAAAGAAAGCTGACTATTCATAGAATATTTATGCCATTAAACACTTCTATGGAATAGTCCACGTCTATAACAATTAGCTTGTAGATATGAAAGTAGTTTGTCTAAACGAATCAGCATATTTCATGTTTTTCGGGCGCTTGGAGCTGAAGCCGTGTATGCTAAAGGTGTACACGAACACAATGTAGCCACTATGACGGTAACCTTAGAGGACTTTCATGAATGAGTTATTCTTTATTGAGATCAAAAAACTTTCACTCTTGGCGTCTGTTAATCAATGTGGAATGTGTTTTAATGGTAAGACTTTTGCGACATTTTGTCGCAAATAGTCGCCGCAGTCGTAAGAATGGGTCAGTTATCGCAAACATTTCACTTACTAATGCTTGCTGGATTTAAATCAGATTCTATGACGTGATCGTAGTACTGCACGTGATGAACTCACCTGCTCGATTCGCCGCGCAGAGAAAGTAAACATAAGCAGCGGAAAAAGACATGACTGAGCGTGGCGGCTATTTTCCCGTTACCATAATGTTTAACGTAGCACTGGTACCGTACGTAGCCTATTTGTAGTCGCGGACATGAACACAGACGTGAATATCGTTTTTATAGTGCACTTAACACTTTTACAAGTCTTCAACGTGAAGGAGTAGTTTAGAGAAGTGTGTGTGTATATGTATGTATGTATGTGTGTGTGTGTGTGTGTGTGTGTGTGTGTGTGTGTGTGTGTATGCATGTATGCGTGTGTGTGTGTGTGTATACATGTTATAAAATCGTTAATTATAAAAACCAATGAATTGGTTTTTGCACTTGTGAAATGAGGCTAAGGAAAGTATATCACCAGGGTATTTTCTCTAAATATCTGCCTCAAATATTTGCATCCAATTTTTCAGGAGTGTTGCACAGGATGCAGTAAACGTGACCAAAACCATGTACCATGTAGCTGAACGAACAGACAAATTAACCTGCTTAATGTGCAATTTGAAATTGGCCACTAAAAATGAGTAATGGAAATGTGAATTTTGAAAAACTCTCAGATATTGCAGAAAAGTTTTTCTGTTTGCGTGGGGTGGTTTTTCAGACAATTCGATACAGCAATATTTCCCAAAACTTAAAAAAAAAATTTCACGTTTAAGTCACATGACATGACTTGGAGAGCAATGGAAATGCTGCCTTTCTGAAAAAAGTGCTCTGCAACAGCTATCGTGAGAGGAGAAAACACTACTTTAATCGCATAACATCACTCAGTAGAAACACAGACCATTCGGAATAGTGTTTTGGCCAAAAATTTTAAATATCACTTTTATTTTACACAAAACTACAATGGAAATCTGGCTACTTTCAAATGGTGTAGTTCCACAAGATCGTTATGGGTTGGTCACCTGTCAGTGGCTAAATGATCCTAAGCTGTGGTCTAGTGTGCAATGACCAGACAATAATAAATAAGTAATATTTTACAATACAAATACATTCACATCAGGGCACATGTACCATATGTTGAATGCTATAGCACCTGAAAATAAATGTGTCTAATAAGAATTTTTTTTCTTTTTCCCTTTTTCAGAATGTTACAAGGTCACAGGTAGAGGTCTCAAGCCCCACCTTACCCCTAATCTGTCATCCTATAATGTTTCTGAAAACAGTTCCTCCTGTGGTGGCTGTTCACTCAGAATGGAGGTCCGGTAAGAGCTTGAGCCTGCCGCTTTGCTTCAATGATAGTGCTTCAGACAGTGACTTTGTATCTTCCAGCGGAACCCCCATCCCGCACAAAGTCCAGATGATCATTGACAGCCTCTGCAGCACACAGTCCTCAGATATGAGCAATGAGGTCAACGCTAGCGCCCAGTCTGCCCTCAACCTGCCCAAACCATCATGTGGTAGCCACAAGTCTTGTCACATGGACACACTAGCAAGGTCTCAACGAGCAGTGACCGACAGCAGTAAGCTTCATGCATCTGTCTCTGATGCCGCCGAAGGTTCAGACAGCGACGATTCAGTAGATCGAGGGATTGAGGAGGCCATCCAGGAGTACCTGAAGGAGAAAGTGGACCACAAGCATAAAAACGAGCCAACAGAGAGTTCAGTACAGACACCTAAAGTTCAGCAGGGAAGCAGTTGTATGCCAGAGGCACCTAAACAGCTCATGCATTCCACCAAGGTGCTAACCACTAGCAACCATACCTTGAAAGGTGGTTCAAAAGGAATTCAGCCATTGGTAGCCTTGAAGAAAAAGAAAAAAACAATCAAAGAAAACCCATTTGGAAAAACAGGTGCTGTTAAAACCTTGCCTCAAAAAGGTCTAGCTTCCTCTGAAACACCAATCTGTTTGCCACAAGTGGATTGTACATCACCTTCACTTAGAATAAAAGTGGATGAGGACGATTTAATGGATTCAAGCAGTGATGATGGCATTGAAGAGGCCATACAGAAGTTTCAGCAAGAAGAGAAGGAACGTCATGAGGGCTTGAGGTACTTTCAGCTGAAGGAGGTGCTGGACTCTAGTAGTGACGATGGCATTGAGGAGGCCATCCGGAACTACCAACAGGAAAGGGAAAAGGAAAAGGAACACAAACTTCCCCCTAAGCAAAGTTGTTTTATGGCTGATCACATCAGTGTTAAGCCTGTTAAAAAACTAGCTAAAAAGAAGAACAAAAAGAAAAATACAGTGGAACCTAAAGAAATTAAGTGTGCTTCACCTAAACCTGTAGGCCTCTCTCTCAGCATGGTGCCTACATGTTTCCTGAGGGCCAGTGGGGATTCGCTGTGCTCCACTAGAGCTGAGGAGACACAGGATGAGCGACAGATTCACTCCACGCTCACTGTCAACACCACTGCTGAGCTGATGTGTGCTGAGGCCATCTTGGACATCTCCAAGACTGTCATGCCTGTAGAATTTGAGTCTACCTTGGACCTAGCGAGTACCCCTACAACAGAGACTCCATCTTTCCTTGCCACTGGCGTTTCACTGCAGCAGTATGAAAAGAGTGATGAGAGCTCTGTGGACAGCGAGGATGGAATTGAGCTAGAGATTCGTAAATTTCTGGAGCATAAAGCAAAGCTGCATGAACAGGCAACCACAACTGACTACCCTGGAGTATCCACAGTTACTAAAGCTCCACAGCACTTTAAAACTGAGGAGAATCAGAACAAAGCACTGAGACTGTCCTTTTCACGGAAAAGGAAACGGAAAGAAGAATATAGCAAGAAATGTAAACAAGGAATTGTTAGTAATACAGTAAAAGAAGAATCTCAACCTAAGTCCCTAACCCAGAGTGATTTCTCTCCTGTTACATGGCACGCCTGTAGCCCAAATACAGTAAGGAACAGCAACCCTCCAAAAAACTCTCCCCATCATAGTATTTCAGAAGGCACCACATCCATAAACAAGGGAACCAGCCCTCCTAAGTCATTTATTGGCTCTGAGAGTAATTACAGCAATGATAAGAGCAGCTCGTTGGACAGTGATGAGGATCTTGATGCAGCAATAAAAGATTTGCTCAAGACAAAGAAAAAAGTGAAAAAGAAAGTCAGGGACATGAAACTCAAGGCACGCAAGAACCATAAACCCTTGCAACTACCAGGTTCTGACACCTTAAAAAAATACAAATCGGTCAAGGATCAAAAATTGGTTCTTGCAGCTAAACCCATGATACCCAATGCTATGAAAAGCAGCAAAGGGATGATGAGCATACCTAGACAGGACAAAGGTGATAAATCTAAAGGTCTGAAGTCACAGAATAACAGCAAGAAACCTAAAGTCTCCACAAAGGAAGATCAGTGCTCCGGATACAAAATGGCAGTCCATGGCATCCAGTCTACGCATATTGATGAGGACAGCGGCTCAGTGGACAGCGATGACAGCATTGAGCAAGAGATCCGTAGGTTCTTGGCTGAGAAAGCAAAAGGGTCTTCTAGCCCAGTGACTGCACTGAAGCAGGATAACGCTGGAGGTGCGGAAGAAGCTTCATTCAGAACAATGGGTGACAAAAATGTTAAGATAGAGGAACTTCAGACAAAGTCTTCTGATATCACAAGGTCTTCATTGAGTATTGACCCAAATCAGGACGATCAAACCCGGGGCACTGCCATGAACATCAAGGGACCAGCTTCATCATTTGCCAGCTATTGCAGTTTGGAAGAGGACAGGACGGGTGATCAGTTGCATGAGAGGACTTTGCATGAGTGCAAGAATATAGACACAGACAAGGATTGGGCTCAAAAGGTAACAGGAAAGCTTGCAGACAGAACGGATTCGGAAGCATGTGTTATTAATATAACTGGCCCACAGGAGCCCAAGGGTGAAGTGGAGCACCAGAACCTTTTTCTGATGAAGCATAATAACTGCAGTATAAGTACAGCTACGGAAAAATCTTCAGCAGACCTGTCAAGCAGCTTGCAGAACAGGAGTAGAATTCCTCTTATAGAGGTTATCAGCACTGTGTGTCCTTCTCCCCCACCAGTAGGGAAACACTTCCTTAGTTCCACTTCAGAGACGCTCATGGTTGCCAAGGAAGATTGCCAGGAAAGTCCTTCTGAGAGCAAGTCAGATTCATTCGATATGTACAGTTGGGAAAGGAAAGGAAAATGGGACCAATCACCTAATCTGACCTCTCACACAAGACACACATCCCTTAACACTGCACACTTATCCCAGCACCTGCCTCCTTACCCCTCTCACCTTTCATGTGTCCCCCTGCCCCTCTCCTTATCCCAGCCACGTGCTGGTGCAAGCTTGGTGCACCTGCGTAGGGATCAGGCCTCAATTGTAGCTCTGTCAGCTCAAAAGTCCAATCACCTGCAGCTTAGAAATACACAGAAAGATACCAGAAAAATGAGTGAAGTGAGGGAGGAGCAGCAGAGCTGCATAGATGAGACAGATGTAGAATCAAGTGAAGAGAGGACAGATAAGAGACAACAGCAATGCAGCCAGTGAGTACAGGCTCTCTCTATCACTTTCTTAATTCTCTGTCTCGGTACCAGCAAAGAGCCAGCATAGACCCTATGCATGTCTTTTCACCTACAGTACGCCTTATGGCCATTAATACGCTACAGAGTTATAACATATAAAAAATTATTGCTATATTTTAGCTCAGTTATGGTGATGATTAGTATTCATTTGTTTTACATTTGTGTACTTCTCAGATACAAATTGCCTTCTGAACTCATTTGTTTTGGCCCAATTTGAGGGTACCATCATGTGCATTCGTCTTGGTATATACAATCCATTCATTTTCTTCACTGGACCAGAGTTTAATGAAAGTTTTAACAAACATGGCAGATCAAATTTTGCCTGAGGAGATGTTTCCAAATGTACATGAATGTAGATAAAATATTTGTCTTCATAGATTACTAGAAGTTGTTGAAACATGCTAATGTGGCTAGCTATGTTATTCATAGACAGTAATGTAGTTATTCTCAGCAGCAGAACAACGGCTGCCTTTAATTGGGGATCCTCCCTCAGGCAAGCAGATAAAATTGCAAAGGATGGTGAACAAACAAATATCACATGGCCAGTGTGCTAAAAGTTGTGGTGGGTGATAACATCGATTGGTTGCCCCTCGGTGAGACAGGGACCTTTGAAGGATGTACCGTCTAATGCATCTATAGACAATATAAAAAATTTTGAATTGTTTGGATTTTGAAATTCTGGTTTGAATAAAAGCTTTGGGTCCATGTTGGCTCTATACAGGGGAGAATTCCCATCAGCACTCTATGGTTGCACTCTCTGTAGTTTGTATTAGGATGAGTCACAGCATAAGCTGATCTAATGCAGTTGTGATACACTCCTAATTGTTCTCTTACTTGCACCCTTGAAATTCCATTTGCTCAGCTGTCATTCAAAAATAAATCCAGAAAATATTTTGTGTGCTTTTTCAACCCATATCCATGTGGCTTCAGATATTTTGTTTTAATCAGCAAACAGTGGCATTGGTTCGAATTACTTCATCAGACTGTCATTCATAAAATATCAGAACCAGTAGTGATATTTTGTTTGCCTTAACATAATGTTTTTTTTAATACAGAATAAAGAGCAGTTCTTAAAGACTATGGTTACTGTGGCAAAAAAAGTTACACAAAGTAACACACATTTGCTTTATCAAGAAAAGAAAGTAGTTATACTGGTAAGAATCTTTAGCACCAAATGAAACACTACAAAGTCTGAGTGTGCAGGGCTGAGGTTTATCTCATTTAGATTCATTACCATTTTTAATCCCTGTACAATACTTTATTTCCCCTGGCCTTTTACCTGGAGAACCCACTTTGAGAGTCTGCAAAACATTTCTGCAGGTCTAATGTACACCTGATTAAGCTCTAACAATAATGGTGAACTGTTTGAGTTGAGTTAGGTTGTTCTATGATCATGAACAAATAAGTGTGTTTAGTAGATGTATAAGACTCAAACGTCATCCTTACTTTTTGGAAGCCCCCACTGTATTGCACATGTTTGTTCACAGCTATAACATTATCTCCTGCCTGTGATATTTATTAAGCCTTTCATGTACTCCCTGAGAAGCACTGCAGTAGAGAAAGTCAAGACTATTTCTATTTCAGCACTTTTACTCTTCTTTTTCTATCAGATTAATATGATAGTAGACTTAGTTAGTGTCAACATTTTCAAATTGACATACCATCCATCAGAAATACTGGGGTAGAGGTTTTACTTGTATTCCCTCTCTTTTGTATTCCCTCAATTTAAAATCTGTCAGTGTCTGTCCATACCACATGAGGGTGCCAGAGTTTAGGACAAGCTGCTTAATGGGACTTGGCCTACTATCACAGTGACACAAACATGTGCTTGGTTCTATTGCTGTTCATATTGCAACTTGAAATGTATGATGTTATGTTTCATTCTTGTCCATCTATACATTTACACAACTATAGGACAAACTTGACAAACCATGAAATATTAACTATTTTTGCACTGCCCGTAGGCTGTGCTGTTTCCTGATTGTTAATATTCTTGTTTCTCTAATGAAACATCTATATAGATCACTTCAAACCAGTTATAACCTAGCCAATTTTTTTTTTTCTTTTGTAATCAGGATTTACATAAGTATACTGCCTACCACTACAAGACTTCACATGCATAGAGAAGTTCTAAGTTTGTTTATTTCTAATTCAGACTGGGGCTTCCATTTTCTGATTTTTTTTTATGCATTTCAACATTTCAGTGGTTTTAAGGAAACCAGTTCAACATGAATTAAACCATAGTAATTCCATTGATAGTAATACCACATTATATGATATTTCCTTTATGTCACATATGTACATTAAGGCCCTAGCAAGCAAAAAATACAAGCGTGAACTGCACTCTGTACTGGCTCAGTAAATGGAGAAGTAGGAGTGTTTGGACCCAAACCATGGACATGATTTAAAATTATTTCATGATGATTATTTTTTTTATATTACCATTATGGATTCTATCAGGGACAGCATGGTGGTCCAGTGGGTTGCAATGCTGTCTTATAGTTCAGGGGTCCCTGGATAGATCCTTAGCTCAGGTTACTGTCTGAGCTCTGTGTCATTGTGGGTTTTCTCCAGGTTATTCTGTTTCCTCCCACCTCCCAAAAAACATGCTGGTAGATGAATTGACTATGCTAAATTGTCCCTAGATGTCAATGTCTGTGCTCAATGGACTGGGATCCCATTCAGAATGTATTCCTGCCTCATGGAGTAGGCTCTGGATCTAGCATGTTCCTGACCAGAATGACTGAAACGTCTTTAATGAATGAAAGTTCCTTTCACTCTTAAAGGATGCAGAAGTATTTTCATCACATTGCTGATATTTTGTCACATTTTATGAATGAATTCAGAGGAACTCACAGGAGAATAATGGATGTGTTTCTAATGTGTAACCTCTTTTTCCATACCTTCATTTTGTTACACTGATATATTTTTTGTTATTCTTGTATTTCAGACTGTATATATCTATGCTCACATGGTTGAAGTCATGAAAATGTTTACTGGCATGCAAAATGCAGAGAGGCAATCTAACTCACATGCTTCTGCTGTTTACCAATTTACCTGTGTTGGGGGGGGGGGGGGGGGCGGGGGG
>JAQQZR010000011.1:14421830-14434498 GCA_030068235.1 Notoglanidium macrostoma
ATTGGCTCATTTGATTTGAAAGTCTTTTAGTTTTCATTTTATTCAAATTTAAAGAACGTCCCAACTTTTCTGGAATTCGGGTTGTAGCTACTTAACACTTTTACTATCCTAACAATTATTAGAAATGTTGTCTGTCTCTTCTGCATTAGTGCTTATGTGTCATGTCATCCTCAGTAACAGCACAGAAATGACCCTTCAGCCCAAGCAAATCATGACCTGGCCATATGTTTTTCTAGTGTGAACTATTATTGCCTCTAGTCTCTGTGTTTCTCACCTTGTAATCTTAGTTCATGTTCAGGGTTGTTACATGCATGTTGTTTATTTTGTCCTTTTTTAATTGATAATAAATAGCCTGCACTTATAACCACCTCCATCTCCAATCCATTACAAAAAAATTCATTTTACATGTAATATTTGTATGCCATTAAATGAAAATAACATATTAAGTAATAGATCACATTTCAGATAAAAGACAGAAGCAACTGAGGGCCAAAGTGTACAGAAGATCCACAGTTAAGTTCTGCTTGGTTCAACCAACCAGCTGTTTTTTTTTTGTTTTGTTTTTTTTACTGCTACTGCACCACAGTAAACCTGAGATTTACTGACCCAGTTTTAAAGGCAAAGGCTGGTCACCAAATATAGATATATTATTTGTAGTCCATTCTTAATATTTAGACATCTTTTTGTTTTTTGTTTATGTATTTATTTATATCTGCCATAGATTTTTGCACAGAACTGTATAGAAATTAAGTTAAACACAGCCAATGATGGAATACCTAACCCAAATTTGTTAGAAGGTTGGAATTGGGGAAAAAAATTGTAGGGTGTCTGAAAGTCTTTGGGGAATTTTGAGGACATCTAAACTACCCCAACTCCATTTGTTTTTCTATGTATTTAACTATCTGTAGGAGTATGGAGTTAAATGTGGGATTTTGGGAAATGGTTTTATTATAAGCCCCCTTTCCCTCTATAGGTCTGGTTCATTAAGAGATTTCCTGAGACACACTTTTAAAGAGCTTTTACTAAAGTTTCCTTGCTGAAGGGTATGGCTCATGGCAAGTCCATTCAAATATACATCCAGGAAGAAGGTATGTCCCTCATTAGCATCCAATCTACAAAACTATTTGCCACATTCTGTCAGATTGCTGGTCAATTTACTGGAGTTTTCTTTTGTCCTGACAGAGGAATTCCTTCCAGTTTTGACCAAACTTTTTTTTTTTTATCAAGAATACTTGGTGTCTGAGATCTTCTTCCATAGCAGCGTTTTCAGGTTGTTTAACACAAGTGAGTGATGCACCTCCATTTGCGAGGCCAGGCCACTGAGTGTCATGCAGGTGCGTAGTTGCTTGTCCAAGTCATCCATCAAGTCAGATGGTGCCCCAAAAAACAGGAAATCTCTCAGGAGGGCACACATTTTAGCCAAATTTGGTCGCACTACTTCCATGTTGCACTGTTTGGCCAGGCGGTCACATGTAGCTGTACAGTCACTCCCAAATGTGCAGTCATCATTGACTTGGCAAGCTCGTCCTCTCAGGAATGCCCGTACAGTTGCTTCTGGTACCACACTTCCCAGGTCAGGCATCTTGCAGTCATAGTTGGTGCTGTAGCCCACTCGCTGGGGTGTGGCATCACACATGTAGAAAGTGCCATAGGCACCATGGAATAGTTCTTCGACCATCTCTAGTAGACCAATCGCAACACGGGCACGGCGTGGCCAGGCCGGAGCCAGCCAGTGGTTCAGGGAGCTGCTTAGAGCTTTGGGGACCAGGGGGTGGAGCCAGGATGGTATGTTTACGCTGAAGAGGGTACTGTGGGCAACATGCTCTGTGGTGTAAAGTTGGCCACAAAACCCTAATAGACGGGGTGCATGCTCTTTATCCTGTAGCACCAGAGTCAAGACAAACTCATTAATGTGCAGCAGAGCCCACACTGACTTTGCTTCAGCTAGAGATACTTTACCATCGGCATTGACATCGGCCAGTGAGACAATGCGCAAGACAAGTGAGCCAAGAGACAGCTGTTCACCCAGACTGTTCTACAGAGAGGACAGAAAGATAAAGAGACAGACCAACAGAGATAAAAGAAAGACATGGAAAGAGATTTTTATCAGCTGGAATGTTGCAATGTTATGCTTACAATGTAACACTTTACATTGAACATTTTTAGATTGTTCACTTTTCTTGGCAATTTACTGCAAATGCACCATTATTTTTCAAGCCAATAAAGAAAAAGAAAAATGACAACAACTCAGACTGGGCATTTAGGCTCTTGGGGTCCATAATGTATAGCCATGGGGGTCTATAATTTTATTAAAAAGAACTAAATATAATTTATTGATAATATTTAGCTTTTTGTTATAAGCTTATTTGGCTGTTTACTTGAACTGGGTTAAACTTGGGTTTAAAAAAAAGTCTTGATCATTGTGAATGCATGGTCAAGCTCCTGTTTGTGACTTGAGAGCAAAGATGGGAGAGATGAGTGGTAAAGCTCTACATCTGTGAGAGATAGTACTAATAAGTGTTCTGTGTTACACTGAGGAGGGAGAAAGGATAAATTGGAGAGAGACAAGAGCCATGGCAAAGAGAGCTGAGATTCACTGAGATGTGTGTGTGTGTATGTGTGTTTACGTGCAGAGAGCAATAAAGTTGCAGAAAGAAAAAATGCAAGCGAAGGAAATGCACCTTTTGAATTTCACACACCTGCCTCCTGCCTCTTCATATCTCTCATGAACCAACAATAGGAATGTTCAAAAAATAAAGTCTATTGGCTTGAAATTCTATTTGAGCTTAAATTTGTATTTGCAGGTTGTATGTCTTTTACATACTATTGATGTCATTGCTATGATGGTTAAAATTAATGCTGTGGGTAAATAATAGTAGATGTAGACAACAAGTAGATGGCAACCCCAGTTTTGTGTAAAAATTAAATCAGTGGACAGAAGTACCTTGAGATAAGTGTGCAGCATCTCTCGGAATTCATCCATGGATGTGCCACGTGTGGGTTTATCATACAGACTGGCATCTCGCTGAGCATCATGTAATCCACACTTTACCACCACAGCTTTCTCTTTCCACACAGCACTGTATACCTGCAACACATACATGCACACACATGTTTGTTTTACTATCCTTGTAAGGATTGATATAATTATTAATGCCACTCCTTAATGGTATGCCACCCCTACATCTAACCCTAAACTTAGCCTCACTAACCAACAAGAAATCGGTTAGTTTAGTAAATAAAAGCTAAAGAAGTTGAAGGGCATACATGTGTGTGCGTAGTATGTGCTTATGTGACTTTGATCTTTGGTTGTTTGTCCGATCAGCTGAGCGGTTTTACTTTTTGCAGGTCCAACTGGCAGGCTCAAGAAACAATTTCAAAAGCAATTTTTTTTGTGTTCAGAACAAATGAGTGCACAACTAGTAAAACTCCAAGTATTGGTAACCGAATATGTACCTTAGCTAAGCTATTGCCTACATAATTATGCTAGCTGTGGCACTACTATATTTACCTTGCACTCCTTATCTAAACCAAAAATGTGTTCTGAGACTTTGAGTCTCACCTCACTGAAATAATTCTGTCTTGAATAAAAAGTAACTGAAAGAATGAAGCGGTCTACCCGAGGGAACTCTCATACACTGTGTACTTTAATGTATAATACAAGGAGTAGGTAGTATGTAGTACTACTGCAATATCTAAGTAATACAGTAATAACTAATTCAAAATAACATGTTGGTCCTTAGGTGATGATAAATTGTATTACCATTTAAATGCATGATATGGGATGTGAATGTGTTTACCTGATGTGTAGGTGATGTGGAGAGGCAGCTCTGTAGAGTTAGAGTCTCCTCCTCACACAAAGACTTACACACAGACCCAGAGATAATCCCCTTATGGTAGTGCTCGCACTGACACATGCACACACACAAGACAACATTTTCATATTCTAAGGTAAACTTGTTACCATGTCAGCACAGTATACACACACACAATACATGTACTTTATCTATGTAATTCCTGCAACTGCTGTGTCAAACCCCTTGTGAGTGATATCTTACTTGATCTGAGCCTGAGTGTGTGTGACATCTTGTTAACAGTCATCCAACAATGTGTCTTTCTCTACTGAGTTTCTTGATGCAGAAATTATAGTATTTAAAAAAATCTTGTATCTTAAATTCTGACATGTACCTACACACATTATATGGAGACAAAACAAGGTTCTTGACATTTCATTGTAAACATTTCCAAAGTATATTTACCAAGCCGACCTGAGTGATACCAAAAGTGGTGTCTTGATATAATACTTTTTGACAGAGTACTAAGAGTAATAAGCATTGCCTGAATAGGTGCCTTTGATTTCCATTTTCAATTGATTAAAACATTCAACATTATGAAAGTACAATAATTGAAGCTTAATAATGATATAGTGTTTATGTCATCAATTCTGACTCACCAGCAAACTAAATCTTTGCTTTAGAATTGAATAAAACTAAACATGGTTAATTAAACAAGGCGGCATGTCTGAAGCACATATTTTTTTCCATTTAGCTAGTTGTAACACTGTGTAGCGCTATATGTAAATTTGAATCCTGCATTCTCAACTGCTGAATATGAACTTCCCAATCACCATGGTGATTTTTATAAGTCACAATGAATAAGGGATGAAAGCCTGCCTTAATGCAGCAGAGAGTTCAATGCATGCACATATGTCTGTATGTGTGCATGCACATCATATTGCCATATGTTTGCATTATTAATACCATTGTATTTTACACATATTTGGCAAATTTGGCACACTGTAATGTTTTGGTCCACCATTCACTGGCCATCAATTTCATAACTTACCAGAAGACAAAGCCACATATCAAATGAAACAATACTATTCATCATATAATTACAGCCCTATAAGTGTGATATAATGCGTTAGCAAGGCATTCCATGTTACAAAGGTGGAATTAAATTATGTTTGTGAATTTTACAGTTAGCATTGGTGCTGAGCAATAAAAACTATTTGAATTTTCATTGCAATAAAGGTTAAAAAAAAAAAAGCTAATGAATGCAGTCTGGTCACACCATACTTAAGATGGGCATAAAACCAGAGTATAATAGCCACTCACATTGCTGAATTACACACCCACATGTAGGAAATATGTTTAAACAGAAGGCAATGTCAGAAAAGCAAGTGAAGATAGGCCTGGGAGTGAAAATGATGCTGAAGGTGGGTCATCTGTTTTTCTGTTTTCTGATGATACTGTTCAATAGAAAGACTGCACCACTTCTAGCATATGGAAATGGTTAAATTTTAAGTCTGACCAAGAACAGTTAAGCCCAAAATGCAAAAAATGACACCATGAAGTACCAAATCTGGTATTTGTTCAGGACGTGTTCAGGAACACATGATAAACAGTTTAAGTGCCCAGGTTAGTTGCCTGTTGGACATGTAGGTTTGGAACTCAGGTTCAACTTTAATGTAGCAGTCATTGGTGCTTTTTTCTCTTGTCCAACAACCAGAGAAAGCACATTCTATTGTCTTTCACAAAGCAAAAGTTTAAATGTAATGTGCTTCATGTTTGTTCACCTTTGGTTGAATTATTTAGGAGGAAATATTTTTTTAATTGTGACATTATTGCAAAATTCTGTATCTTGATAAATATCGAGAATGTTATTTTTATCATAATATTTTTTGGCCATACTGCGGAGCTATAGTCTGCTTCCCAGGTACTTGTACGGTTAAAATCTTGAAAGGTTAAGCTCTATAAGTATTTAGGGCTACTGTGACATGACATGACATGTCCTCTCTTTAATAATGAAATCTTCTCAATTCAGAGGTCTAATTTAAATCTATTGAGTTAATTAATTCTGTCCTGAATGAGCTAGTCATTAGTGATTTGTTTCATAGTTTCTTGCTTCATAGTCAGTCTGTTGGCTAACCTGTATGATATTTAACCAAGTTTAATGAAACATTGAAAACTGATTAAAATGCAGCATGACAGAATCCACATATATAATGTATTAATGCATAGACTATCATGTTATTACATTTAGTGACAAACTGTTTTTCTTAATAGCCTAATGAATGCATATATACATGCATTTGGAGTTGGTAACATCAGTTATTCATTTCTAATATTGATCCTACCAATATATACAGAAATACCTATGTTTCAGAGTGATACATTTGTTTTAATGTATATTTTCATTAGTTATTTGTTTTACATTACTATTAGGTGTGCTTATATTCACTCTGCCTTTCTATGTGCACTAAATCTGGTTGGAATAAATGATTAAATAAAGCTCTAATGCTAACTCCGATAAAATAGAGGTTTGCATGGATTATACGACAGTGAACATTAATGCATTAATTTACAGTACACATGGGTTGTAGTGCAGTGGCTTACAATGAGCACTGTGCAGACTTGGCCCCTGCACAGCTCAGAGTAGGAGGAGTACTGTATATAGACGACCCAGCTGGCCACCAATACACCCAACCATGCCACCATCAGGTACTTCACCTTCACTGCAGGCAAACGGGACTGAGCACAAATAAAGAGAAATCGATAAAGAAAGACGGTAATTAAGTAGAAAAAAAGGAAGACAATCAAACTTAATTTTAGTCTACAAAGACTATCATCTCCAGTAAAGAAAGACACACACTTAAACACAGGTTGATACATTTTTAATAAATTGTTTAAAAGTTCATTTATTATGTTATTTCATACATAACAAGAACCTATTCTCACACATGCGCATTTAACTTTTAAAAGTCTGGTGATGTGATATACATTAATACTATATTTATTGTGCCTAGTAGAGATGAGATTTATTTTAGAAACACGGCTGTATGAAAAAGCTTAGAGTGGGCAAGGCACTGTGTGCCGTTGAGTTAGGCAGATAGCCTTCCTAGCCTACACAAAAAGCATCCTATGATCTTAAATAGCCTATAAAATAAAAATAAATGAATAAAAACAACTGTTCACATCTTTGTCAGTTCTCAAAACTCAGGTTATGGCATTTAAATAGTATGTGTGCTGTATTAGAGTAGTAATATGTTTAGAAAAAATAGCATTTGACAGAACATTCAAATCAAATCATTTAAAAATATATATCTTTAATGGAGAATTCAAAGGCAGCCAATCTGAGTGCCCAGAACAGAACCAGTGAGTGTGGCCATCAAAAATGAGTGCAAGGTACCATCAACTGCATGTATGCATCCATGGGTTTCCTAGTTTCCTCCCACTCCCCCAAAGGCATGTCAATAGCTGTATTGGCTATGCTATATTGCCCAAGTGTGAAGGAGTGTGTGAATGTGTGTGTGCATAGTGGCCTGTAATGTATTGGCGCACTGTACAGGGTGCATAGTAAATTTGCCAGAGTAAAATTAATAAATTCAAAAATGCAAAATGATCATACATCGCTGTGCGTTCCCCTCATCCAAAGTCAAATTACTACTTTTTTTAATCATTACATAGGTACAGTGAAATTTGCTGCACACAATCTGTAAATTCCACTGTTCCACAGAAATCCAGATAGGTCCATACTGGTACCAGTTTCGGAGGTATGTGGAAAAGGGAAATTTTCATGTTTAATCATTAGTTACCATGGTGAATAATCCCCTATGATGTTCTGTCTGGAAACATTTTCACACATGAAAGACATTTGCATATCTTACCTTTATAATACCTTGTTAATGAATTAGTTTCTCTTCATTGGTTATTTCTCTCAAACTGCATTATCTACCTTCAAGTTCAATCTCTCCCAATCAGTTATTAATTGGGCCATTCATGCATTTACTTTCTCAAATATAATTTAATTGGTTCCAAACTTGGTCTGCCCCATGCCTCTATAGCCATATCCTCATTAGTTTGTTTCCTGTATTGCTCTTAATCAGGAGTTATTTGATTAACTGAATGCTTTCCATTATTATTGTTGTTGTTGTATTTATTATTTCTATAACAATAAGAAGAAGAAGAAGAAGAAGAAGAAGAAAAAGAAATCATATATCTCTACTTCTATATCAGCTACTTAGAAGAAAGTGCAACAGCACACTAATTTTAATGTTTTGACTTCAGCATTCAGTTATGAGGAGGTGAATTTAGTTTTGAGTGATGAAAAAATAAAAACAGAAGAAAAATGGGGGAAAATGTCAATGTAAATAATTGAACTTTGACTGCATTGTTTCAACACTTTAGCTGTTAAATAAATATTCTAAAAGCTGATTCAGTGATGTAAGAGATATAGGTGATATGACAACGCCAGTATAATAATAAATGATAATGATATGGATAAATTACTTTTGAGAATCACCTGGTAACACCTGCGTAGACGTTTGCACCATTTTTTGTACAGTAGCAGAGCAATTGAGGTTTTGTGATTGCAGTCATTGTTGTTGTTGTTGTTATTATTGTTAATAATCATTTTATTATTATTATTGTGGTTGCTGATGTTATTATCATCATCATTACCGGTTAGAGTAGTGCTGGGCTAATGTTGCTGATGCTGTTGCTAGTTTAAAAAGAAAATAAATTATATATTATATATATTTTTTTTAAAGTCCCACTGCGTTATTTCACAATTAATCGGAATGTTCAGCTTTAAATTCACAATGTTCACAAACGAGGCGGAGAAAAGCAATAAAATAAAAAAGGCAGCCTACCTGCAGGCCCTTGGAAAGTGGGCACAGCAGCATGAGATGCACGAGCCTCCGCAAAGTGCGTGGCATCTTCGCGACTGTCTCCGCGAGCCGCTCACGTCCTCTCACCGCCATACGTAATTCTGCGACCCGACATTGCGCCCCCCTTTAAAAATCATGGACCCACAATAGCCACGGGGGACCAAGAGTGGGACCTCGAAAACGAACTCAAATCGGCGTGTTGACGTGGGTTTATCGCCGCAATCCTCCTTTATGAATGAAACAATGGCCTTTCCTAAATGTTAACAACGTGCCCATTCTAGTGCCGCATCGATGCACAGCACAAACTCGCAACGCTCATGTTTCCTGAACCTTCCGCGCTCCGAGCTTCTATTTTTATGGTGAGTTGCATGAGATATAAGCTACGCGAGGCCCGATTCTCCTGCCCCCCATGCACACAAACGAATGGCCGAACAGCTTTTCTCTTTCTCCCTCGTTGTGATTCGACGCTGTTTTAAAGGGGTGGTTGACATATGCAGAGAGGGGGGGACTGCCCAAAGAAAAATACTCTCTTAAAGGAATAGGGAAGAATAATGATAAATGATAAATTAAAAGGATATTTGTGTGTCTCAGTTTTGGTCCAAGTACATTTCTACGGAAGCCCTAAGAGGCCATGAATTTACACTTTTTATTTGGCCTGCTTTTTCATGATAACATGTTATTTTTGTCATTATCACAACATAATTCAAGTCTGTAACGATAACAGCATCATTTTCTTGAGATCTCAAGATCACAAAATTTCGTTTTGCCATGATAACATAATTTACCAGTCATGCAGACATCATCTGGTATCCATGGAGTCGCCCTGTGCAGCTGGTCAGAGATGTAGTTCATGACAGAATCAGGCTCTGTTTGATTGCGCCAGAAATAAAGCTGTAATTTTGCCTTTTTAAATGATGCACACTAATGTGAACATTGTCAGTAACAGCAAGACATAAAACTATTTATGCCTGTGTCAAGGCCTGATTGAACAGAAATAATGATTAATCAGTATTAATCTGAAATTGCTGGACAGAATGATTTCTTCCTAATTCTTTTTAAGGGAATACACCATCTTTCTACACTGTGAGTTAGCAGAATTAAAAAAAAAAACTGAGACAATCAGTCCTTAACATTTTTAAATGTATAAACGCAACGTCAGAGGTCACCTTGCAGTTTGTTGAGATATTTTTTTGACAGTTTTTGACTTTGACATATTTTAAGTGTGTACTTCTTTATTAATGAGTTTTTTATTCAAAATTTTTAATACTATAAATATTAACTACTATAAAACTATATTACTATATAATTATTTATATTACTATATTACTATTAATGTCTATTAATGTTTATGTATATATAAAATGTTTACTATTATTCGAAACAATTACTTGACTGTAAACAGTTTTGAGTATTTTAACTAACAAAACAATGTGTATAAATTCATCTTACTTAACTATAGGTTCCATGTAATTAAATATTCAAAGTAATTAGAACTCATAAACAAACTTTCAATACCCAAAATTGCACAAATGTCCACTTAAATATTTTTTGTCAACTGATTATCCTTAGATTTTTAGTACCTCACACATGACACATACTATGAATATACATAGAATGAAAATAGGTTCAAATGTAAATTTACTCATGAAAATGAATTTGAGAAGTTTACAGATTTGGTACAAAATTAATATAAATCAGCTGCTTCCAGAGTTTGTCATTTTTTTATGTTTGGAAAAAAATCACAATAGAATGCCTCACAAATCTACATGTGACATAATTTATCTTGATAAATATTATATAATCATAGTAATCAGGTGACACTGAGCACGAGAGCTGCCTGGATTGGTAGTTTGTGGTGACCGTGTTTGTGACCATCAGAAAAGGGAAACCAAGGAGGTGGGCCACTGCATGAGGAAACTATGCCGGAAGGAAACTATGCACAATGTATCTGCAACATATGTGTGCTAATACACATCATTGCAATCTGCAGGTGATTACATTGTCAACAAAGGATAAGCAATGGCAAGCAATGACACTCAGTGATATGCAATTTTTGCGAACAGGTTGCGCTTCACCACTGGCATGAATATATTGTCATGCCAAATTTTTGAAAATTACAGAAATCCTGACAAGAAAGCATGCACTTGATACAAAGCCCCACGCAACTCCAATCACACTTTATGAGTAGTTCCCTCATTGGCATGCAAAAGGCGGGTTTCTGTGTGTCACTGCTGTCGTACAAGTGTCAGTTAGGCTTAAATTTTACAAGACAATTCATTTATTTGGAAGAGCTACTTTGAAAAAAAGAGAATATGTCATTGTTGACAAGTTGACAAGTACTAAATCAACTTGACTAACACATGTACATGTGTCCAAAAGTGTAGTGGGTAACATTGCAGATTATCTAATCAGCCAATCAATATGGCAGAAGTGCCATGTAAAAAAAATCATGCAGATACAGGTCAAGAGCTTCAGGTAATGTTCACATCAAACAACAGAATGAAAAAAATATATGAATTCTGTGACTTTGATCTTGATATGGTTCTTAGTATCAGAGGGACTGGTTTGAGTATTTCATTGCTATTCTCCTGGAAATATCACAGACAACAGTTGTTACAGAATTTTATAAAATGGTGTGAAATACAAAAAACATTGAGTGAGCAACAGTTCTGTGGCCTTGTTGATAAGAAAGATGAGAGAAAAATGGTCAGTTTAGCATTGGTTCAAGCTACACCAGGAAGGATATAAAAATTCAAATAATCACTTTTTATTACCAGAGTGAGCATAAAAGCATCAGAATGCACAATACATCAAATCTTCAGATGGATGGGCTTCAGCAGCAGATGACAGCATCAGTTTTCAGATTAATATCAAAAGAAAATGTTTAAATTGGAAAGGATTTGGAGACCACCTGCTAAGCGCATAGTAGTTAACACATCTCAAAGTTTGTCAGTAGATGCAACACAACTGGCACCTTGTGAACTAGACTATGTTGTGTGTGAAATATGTACAACTGCCTTTTCTAATGGCTCAAAAATGTTCATGTAACATCTAATCCACACTTTTCTACTCAAGACTGCCTGAATACTAAACCTACATTTTCTACATAACTCCTATATAAAGCACATGAACTTGAACACTGATGCGAAACTTTACAGTTTGCCTGCTTTCTGTTCTGAGCTGGGTATTTGTGGATTGATTCTTTGTTTTTGACCTTGCCTTGTCTTTTGATCTGTTTCCATTTTCCAAGTTTGCTATTTTGACCCTTCCTTGTATCTTCCCATTGCTTTTGGATTGTTTTTTTTTTTTGGATCTGTTCCTGTTTTAGTAATCTTTGTGTCATGTTTTGGATTTTGACCTCACTATAGTTGTGGCCTGTGTTTTGACTCAGATTAAACCTCATTGTTTTTGGACTCTCTCAACCTGTGTTTTCTGTTAATAAATTTCCTGCATTTACATCCTGCCTGCCTCCATTACATGACAGAATGCTTTGCTCACAACATGTGGCCTGGAATCCAGAGTTCCCACCACAGGCTAAGTAGATGGCCTGTGCACCAGAGCTCCCTCCACAGGCCAAACACGTGGACTGTGCTCCAGAGTTTTCCCAGGCTGCACCACTCAGGATGGACCAGGGTATTTGTATATTTTGCAATTTCACATTAAAGGTGGAAAAATATGTTACATGATTTATCTTAGTGGCATTCTTTTACTTCGCAAAAAAACAAATTTTTATAGGTATTATAAAATCCCTATATATTATATATTTATACTATATACTACCTATATAGTAGTAGACTTTTTATATCCACTATAGTTACAGCTGTGACTAAGGGCTCTCAAAAAGGTTACACGGATACATGTGCAAAAGTTTATGTAAAGTTTGGATTCAGGTTCAATCTCTATCAGACTCTGCAACCGTTTCTCTCTCCCCTTCTTCCGTGTGTCGAGCGCGCTCGGAGACGTGAGTAAAACAGCAGACACAAGGTCATGTGTAAAA
>JAQQZR010000011.1:14434598-14459511 GCA_030068235.1 Notoglanidium macrostoma
AACACCATTCCTGCAGTCTCGAACCCAGCAGCTCGGCTTTTGCTTTTGACAGACCCAAATCTCTGACCAAATCGTTCCATTTGGACGGTGTTATCAAAACTGAAGATTTCTCTGAAACGGTGCGTGATGGGTAAATTTTGATGTGATATTCGTGATCAGCACCCAAAAATCTATAAGAAACGCCCAACAGTGTTCAAGAAGCAAAAACAGAGTGCAGAGTTATAAAATAATTTTCTTGGTGAAGAAAAACCCATTCACAGAATCTAGTCAAGTCAAGAACACACGTGAGGAAACAAACCTCTGGTAACGCTCAAGAACAGAAAAGCCAGTGTGTCTGCCATGCTGGCTGGTGCTCATTGCACCCAGTGCCATAGATTAATAATTAAAAAAAACAACCTAGAGAAATATGATGGATTTCTGTCTCTTATTGACATGACGTGAAAGATATTGTTCATTGTTTGAGTATTGATTTTGTTGTTTTACTGTATACAAAAAAAACCCAGAATGGCCAAGCTAAAAAGAAAGTATATCACATGATCTAGCAAACATGATGTACATGGGCATGTGTGGCTGCCAATAGAACTGGGTCAACTGGTGTTTACTGATGGGACTGCTGATAGAAGGAGCAAGATGAATTCTGAAGTGTATAGAGCTAAACTTTATACTTCGATTCAGTCAAATTCTATAAAACTGATAGGACAGATAAGACAGTACAGATGGATAATAACCCAAAACTTACTGCAAAAACAACACAAGCTTTTTAAGGCAAAGAAATTGAATGTTCTTAAATGGCTGTCCGTCAACCCAAATGAGCATATTTTCAGTTGGTGCAGATGTAACTGAAGTCAGTGTTTTCAAGATGGCACCATTGAAGATGGCTTCCATCACCCAGCATCCACCTCAACTTTGTGTTTTAGTGTGTTCTAGTTTTCTTGCAACTTCTAATGCACTGATTACATACGACAGACATACACTTCTGAACATTCGACAAAATTGACGATCTGGAACAGGCTTTTCTATGAACGGGTGTGTCTTACCTTGGTTAGCTGGGCAGAAACATCACCGGAGGAAAAGAGGGGGAAGAGCTGGAATCCAGGTCAGGCTGAGGAACAGACAACGCTGTTCCCCACATCCCAGCTTTCTTCTAGTGAACGTCCAATCTTTGGAAAACTAGCTGGATGAATTAAAAGCCAGGATGGCTTTCCATCTGGACATAAAGAGCTGCAATATCTTTGTTTTCACAGAGACATGCCTGGATTCCTCAGTCCCTGACTCAGCAATTGTACCTGAGGGTCTCTCTATTCATCGCCAGTATGGAACAAAGGAGTCAGGTAAGCACAAGACAGACAGTGTTATCGGGGTGCTGTCCTAATCTTGAACACTTTATGATCATATGCAGACCTTTCTATCTGCCCGTAGAGGTTGCAGCGGTTTATATACACCGTTTATATACCCCCCCAATGCCAAAAAACCAAATGAGTGCTGGACAAACTCTACGATGTTATCAACCAGCAGGAAATGTTACACCTGGAGGCTGCTTTTATCGTGGTTGGTGACGTCAATAAATCAAACCTGAAGAGAGTTTGCCGAAGATGTTATCGCCATTACATCCTGGACCATGTTTATACCCCATAAACACATTCCTTCAAAGACTTCCCACCCCCGACTGGGACGTTTTCTGGACTGCTGGGGACAATAATATCAATGACCACGCTGATGCTGTGGTGAAAGCCATGACATCGTGGTGTTGGGACAACAACCTGCTGCTCAACGTGAGCAAGACCAAGGAGCTCATTGTGGACTACAGGAGACTGCAGGGAGGAGGGCATACTGCCATCCACATCAAGTGGAGCGAGTCAGCTGCTTCAGATTCTTGGGGATCAACATCGGTGAGGATCTGAGCCGGTCACACCACATAGGTGTGATCTCGAAAGCAGCAAGACAGTTGCTCTGTTTCGTACAGAGGCTGAGGAGGTTTGGCATGGACTCCAGATTACTCCCCAACTTCTACCGACGTACCCATGAGAGTATTCTGTAATCTGTCTGTCTGTATCACGACCTGGTATGGCAGTTGTAATGCTTTGGACAGAAAATCTCTACAGAGGGTGGTCACAGCGGTGCAACTCATCACCAGGACTGAACTCCCAGCTGTTCAGGACCTCTGCTTACGGCGCAACAGGAGGAAGTTACCCGACACTGTGGTCATTGACTGCAAGATTTTCCAAGTATTAAAAATTATGCTTATATTTATAATTGTTAGTTTGTCTTATTACATTTGAACCTGTACAAATGGAGGGATGATGTAAAAATGCCTTTAATTCCTTTTAAACTGTTATATTGTCTTCCTGCAATATTTTGTTATTTTGTTAACTACTTGAATTAAAGCTAAAAGGCAACAATTGCATCTTGATTGCTTCATTTCCAAATCAAATCCATTGTGGTGGTGTACAGAGGCAAAATTACAAAAGTTGTGTACACACACACAGTGGGGCTCTACACTGCCTGTTTCTATGGACGAGCCATTCTATGGATCTTTGTTTTACTCAACAATCTCAAAAGACATATTTCACAAACTGAAGTACATTAGTTGGCTTCTAAAAATGGTTTCACTAGTTTATTGCTCTTGGTGCCTTATGTTTTATCTTTACTTTGGTATATATCAATACTTGCCATTGGTATATTCTCACATACTTCTACCACTGTGCATCATCAGTTAAGATACATGTACAGCAAAATGAACACCATGAGAGATGATTAGCAGCATTCTCAGAATTGCACTATATGCTCTTTATTTTCAGATATGCTTGGTGTGCTTATAGAGTACTAAAATCTGTGAAATAGTGTATATAGTTCTCTGTGCCCCTACCCCCTATAAGTGCACTAAGTAGTGTGGTTATTAAAACAATAGCTTTTAAACCACACTCATTGTACTGTATGCACATTTATTGATCCATTTGAGTTTCAAATGAAGACTAACATGGTTTTATTCTCTTATGACAGGATTAACATAATCGCATGTGGCTTATCACACTAGATAGTAATATTTTGCTCTGCGATCCACACTTTTGCAAGGCAAGATTCCCATTTAGAAAGAAACAAGGTATAAAAAGAAAGGTAATTAAAAAAAATATATTTTTCTTGATGTATAATCTATTCACAACAGTTTTGCTTACCAAGTATTTACTTTCAACTTATTTTTAAGGTGACATTGAAGAAGTCTTAACTTATAAAACTCAATTAGTGGATGTATATTCGCAAGTTTTAGATTATTTGCAGTGTAAATCATGCATCCAGAAAAGAGGAACCCTTATAATTGTAATTTTATTTACTTGTTTTGTGTGTATAGAACCACCTTCTGTTCTGTTCTAGCCATATGTAACTGTGTGGTTGCACTTTGACCTCAACGCACACCGTTCCTGTCCTGATTTATTAAAAGATATGGATCTGTGCATGTACAAAGGTCTTGCATGGATCCAGACTGTGACTAAAACTGATTATAAACCACGGAACCGTTTTAATCACTTACTACATTTACACTTTGCTGCTGTGTGTCTGTATTTCAAGTCATTATTTGTTAAAAGTTTCAACAGATAAATTCAAAATAAATTTCCACTGCCTGTTTTGCTCACTGAATTTCTCTGATGCCAAGTTCATTTTGTTTGCTGTGTGTACACTCGAGGTGAATAATGTTCCGTGTCAGGAATCGACAGTGGTTTGCAGTTGAAGGTGTAGTTTTCAATGCCCAAGGTGAGGGAGTCCACTCTCTTGTGGATCAACATCGATCTGAACCCAAAGCAGGATGGATACTTGATGACTTAACATGCATACGTTGTATTGTCTATGCTAAGAATATACAATTGTTTGTCAGTGCTATATGGTCACAAAATAGGCTAGTTTAACTTTTTACAAGCTAAAAAATCACAGCGCTGTTGCGCATGTACAGAGAGAATAAATTGCTGCTTTCACCACACTAGTGTAAACACAGGATTATGATGGAATAGAATAGAACGTTGTAGAAAATATGAAAGGAATAACACTCTACACTGTGATGCTATATGAAAATAATACAAAAAGTGCATTATTTTTGTTTACCAACAAGGTCTGGAGTGTGTTACTCGCTTATACCACAGTGATTTGCCAATGATTAGTGTTAGCAGAAAGTATAACCGAGACGGAGTGGTTACAACAGAAGCTGCTTCCATAAATGTGAAATAAATGTTTTTAACATAAATTTGACCACATCAACAAGATTAGTGGGACCAAATCATGTGCTAGTGTGACCAAATGAGAAAGTTGGTAGCACTAGAGTAACTAGTGGAAAGGTTATTCTGGAGCCCTGTCATGGGAAATACACATATAGTACTGCTTTCATCTGTCTTAGCTTTCTGGCCTTTTTTTTTTTTTTTTTTTGGCTGAGAATTCACCAGACCGAAATCAAGTCATAGAAAGGTTTTTTTGCAGTTTAGTTCCATGATAGGATTTGTAACAACAAAACCCTGACTGTTTTAAATAATACCGCTATATTACAGACTCTATACGGAACAATCTGTATTCATAAATACCAAAATATGTTTCACATATCAAATTTATAATGACAAAAATACATCTGGCTCCTGTACATTTTCTACAGCACACTTTTAACCCATTTTTGGAAAAACATCTTTGGCAAGATGAGAACAGGACCAGGCAATGATTTTCCAAATGTAAACCGTGCTGTTTTATTGAGCTTGTGCCCACTTTGATGATTTCTATGCATTCCTGACAGGAGTAGAACCAGATGTGGTTGAATGCCAAGGTGTGTGTGTGTGTGTGTGTGTGTGTGTGTGTGTGTTTCTGCCCATGATGATTGTAAAGAGTGTTTATTTGAATTACCATAGACAGTTTGGTTGAACTGCTACTCAATGATTTTTTGTGTTTTGTTTGTTTTACATGTAATTCTGAGAAGTCTAGAGTTTGTTCTTGTGTAAAATTGCAGGAGATCAGCAGTTTCTGAAATACTCCTATGTGAGAAATATTTCTGAAAAAACCCCTTCAATTATCTGTAAAAGCAAAATACTTCTGAAGAAAAATATACCGTGTCTTGCATAAGTATTCACCCTCTTGATTTTAACACATTTTACAGTTAAAACCTAGAATTTAAATTAACTTAATTGTGGTTTCTATCTGATGGCAATTACCACAGATTTCCAATTAACTTGAGAACTGGGCCATTCTAAATCACTCAGGGTCTCGAGTTTGACCCACTGTAGCAGTGTAGCTTTGGCAGTATGCTCGGAGTTATACATGTACAATGTGATGCTCCCATCATCATACTTCAGTATCTGGATGATGTTTTCCAGGTGAAGAGGAGTATTGATTTTTCCACCGTACAACTTGTAAGGCCACAAAATTCAATTTTGATCTCTTTCAGACCAGAGAACTTTTTTTTTTCCATGATTGCTGAGGTGCCAACATGCTTTTGCTCGCAGGTTTTCTTTTTTTTTTTCTTCTTGTCACTCTTCTATGAAACCCAGTTATGTGGACTGGCTGTGGTTGACCTGTGAACAGCATTCCCCATCTGAACCTTGGATCTCTCCATCTTCTTGAGATCCGTTAGGCATTTTGCTTACTTCTCTGAATAATGCGCTCCTTATCCAGTGACTGACCTGATGATGACCACGATGGCCTGTCTGCTCTAGACAGAGTCATGGTTGTGCTATAGTCTTTACATTTTTAAATATTATGTGGTACTCCATGAGATTTCAGCATACCTCTGTGCCCAACCCATGTTTGTTTTTACTTGTGCCGTAGGATCATTCGCTTCTTGGTGCGCCACGTGAAGTACTTCCTGGGTCTACGCTTTGAGATCAGTGGCTGGGAGCACCTGCGGAATGAGGGGTCTTACGTCATCATCTCCAACCACCAGTCATCTCTTGATGTGCTGGGTACACACACGTGCACATACATGCACAGAAATGTATTCCTTCTTTAGACCTGAATATTTTTGAAAGTATAACCATTATTCTCTGATTCTCTGATCGGCTGTATGTGTATTTGGAAGTGGTAAATAGACCCAGAAATTATTTGCAATGTAAACACATTTATAAACACTGGGCCTCATTTGTCAAGTATAATTTGAGCAAGTTGCATGTGAATGTTTGTGTAAGGCAAACCAAACAAAACACTTTCCTCCAAATTTACAAAGGTTTGTGCATATGTTGATGACTGACTATCACCCATAAATTACAGGATGTGTTCACGGCACAGCTGATTTGCATTTATTGATGCCCACAAATAGCTATTAAATTCACTCTTTCACTGTGCTGAAATGTAAATGACAGAGGAAAAAGTCTTTTTTTGAGATGAAAGTGGAAGTTATTTAGATTCATGGCTATGCCAATGCAATGTGTTTATTTATTTAACGTTTTAAAAGCTCTACACTGCACAGGTGATCATGCACACCAAGGAGGTCACAGGGAATCTGCTATTATTAAGTTGTTTAAAGGGCTGTTTTAAGGATGGAAGCCAGCTTTCATCCTGTGAAATTAGCAAAAAGATCTTTAAATATCTCGTCCCTCACAAGTACAGCAAGCCCTAAGCAATTTTTATGGCTTGCTGCTATGCGCAGACGGTCCAGCCCATACTTCATTTATATACTTTATACTTCAATTGGTTTTATTTGTCTTAATTTATGAGTTTTTGTTGGCTTACTTTCTTTATTTTTCACCTGGTTCTCACCTTATTGATGAACAGGAATTGTATTTGGTGAGTAAAGCTGCAAATTCCTCCTTCAATGCCAGCGGCTTCTGTAAAAATCTTATACTTGCAGCCTGATTTACTGAAAGTCAACTTACTTGGCAACCATGCCTAATGTGACTATGCCCTCATTAGAGGGGATTTATGAAGTAAGTGGAAGGACAATCCTATACTCGAAATTTCATGCCAGCACTTCTCTTTAAGCTTTTTGAAAAATACCCTTCATTTACCCTGAGGGCAAATACATCAGAGAAGGCATCGTGGAAATCGGTTGTCAGACTGATGAACATTTGTGTAAATGTCACATTTATTTAGCAAATAGTATGTCTATTGTCTTACTGAAGTAATCACAATACAAACGTGTGTTTAACATTCCTCATGGTAAAATAGAATTTAATGTACAGACAAGCCCCTTTTCAGAAAAGCACACACGGTCAATAATGCACAGGTTTATACCCACTGGGATATACTATCACGCAGGGGTAAAGGTGTCATATTAAAGTGGCTGCTGAATGTATATTTGTAATGCTGATATTAATTCCTTGCACCTCGTCACCCAACCGTCTTCCCTTCCACCCTGCTTCAGCATATTTGTGCTCCTAATGTTAATTTTTTTATAATGTGGAAAGGATGGAGTCTAGCAGGTTGGATATAACCATGCATAACTAAATAAAACTAACCTTGTGCAGATGTTATCATCTTCTGAAGTCTAGTCACAAGTGGTCATAAGAGAACGCATTTGAGACATGTGAAAGTAATTTGTGAACAGCTGTCTGTCTCAATTGTCTACCCATGATCACCCAAAACTTCTATTAATGCCAAATCTTAACATGGGCTATGTCTATTCCTGTTTCTTTTGACCCACGCAGGCATGATGGAGGTTTTGCCTGATCGTTGCACCACTATTGCCAAGAAGGAGCTGCTGTGGGCAGGAACAGTGGGCATGGTGTGCTGGCTGGGGGGCATTGTGTTCATCAACCGCAAGAAAACTAGTGATGCTAAGAGCATCATGGCTGACACTGCCAAGATCATGCTGCATGACAAGGTGTGCCACGCTGACCTTCAATTTAGCCATGGGCTGATGTATTCAGTTCAAAGCAGGACCTATTTTCAAATTAAAACTATAAAGTTGTTCAACACGTGTAGTATAATTTCTGATTGTGCTTTGGCGGGACATTTTGTCTGGAGTGTTCTCTGAAATGTGTTTTTGTTTGTTGTTCGAACCTGTATCACCTTGAGTATGATGCCCACATTTAAAACAGCGCTGAGTTAGAAGAATAAATTATAGATTTCAGTTTATAATAAATGTAATACACAGTTTTCATCTTAACAGTTTTACAACGTTGAACTGTTAACATGTACTTTATTCTTTATTAATCAAATATAATCCATTCCGGTAATGCAAGTATAGAATTATTTATCATGATAATATAGGATTCTAAAACAAACTAATTGAAATAAAAAAAAAAAATAAAAAAAAAACGGAAACAAATAGCTTTCTATATCTGTCTGTTTGCAGATCCGCCTGTGGGTGTTTCCTGAAGGAACACGGAATCAGAAAGGTGATATTCTACCATTTAAAAAGGGCGCATTCCACCTGGCAGTGCAGGCCCAGGTAAGTGGCTAACATTTCAGAGCTGATCAAACTATAATTATGACCCCATTTTAGGACCCAAAATTGTTACTACTGCCCATATAGTTATGTATTGTTTTCCTGTTACTTTTCTTTTTTTGTGGGGCGAAGGCCTGAAATTAAAGGTGTACACCATAAATCTAAAAAAGAACTATATACAGTTGAGGTCAGACATTACAGTCACCATGGACATGAATGTCATAACATAATCTATACATAATGATATAATGTACAAATAATTCTTGTTTTTATTAGGAACAAAACAAGAATTTGGTGCATAAGTTTTAATTTATTTTGGATTGTCTGAACTCAACACAGGGTAAAAAAATTATGCAAATAGAGTCAAAACCTAAATACACCCACCTTGGATAAGATAACGTTAGATTATTAATTCAATAATGCTGAAACTCTGAAACTAAAATGTCTTAACTTGGCAAGGATTCCTGATGGTGATCATGAGTGACTACAGCTGGTAGCTTCTCTGTGCCCGAATGAAAAGGGTTTGTTTGACAGCACTCACAGTACAGTGGGAAAGTGCAAGAGCTCAGTGCAGATCTGAGAAAGAGGATCGTAGCTTTACACATCTCAGGAATGTGTCTTACAGCCATTTATAAACCGCTGCAGATTCCAACATGATCAGTTCTAACATTAAACTTTAAACAAGTCCTGACCTGAGCCCTTTTAAAAGTATGAGGACTGTGCTTAAAAGTTTGGGCTGTGCCATGTGTACAGAGTGGATGAGTGTACAGAGGCAAAATTATTAAAAATGTGTCACTATCCAAATACTTATGACCCTAACCTAACACACACACCGAGAGTACCAGTGAAAGGTTTAGACACACCTACTCAGTCATAGATTTTTCTTTATTTTGACTATTTTCTACATTGTAGAACAATACTGAAGACCTCAAAACTATGAAATAACACATATGGAATTATGTGGTAAATAAAAGTGTTAAAGATGTTTCATAACTTAGATTCTTCAGAGTAGCCACTGTTTACCTTGATGACCGCTTGTATACTAATTGGCATGATTTTAACTAGCTTCATGAGATAGTAACCTGAAATGATTTTCAACTAACAGGTCAAACTAACTTGTCAAAAGTTATTTAGTGGAATTTCTTGCCTCCTTAATGCATTTGAGACTGTCAGCCGTGTTGTTTTTTTTTACATGACTAGTCCTTTATATTGGTTTGTTCCTTATTCTACAGTCAGGAAACAGAATAATCATTTTATCACATGTATAATGAAGGCTTTCTTTCCACAACGCAAATACACGATATAAGGATTCAGTAAGCATGAAGTAGTTGCATTATGTAAAACCTTTTTTTGCATTTTGTGCAAACTGCAACATAAAAACTCCCCTAGATATTTTTTCCCCCACCTGGCTTGATAGTGTGAGCTGCACCCACTACCCAATATGCCATTGAGTGTTGTAATTTTGAAGACGTACGCTACTCCCGGAGTGGATCATACATCATCGCTGTGCAACTTTTTGTACTGAAGAAAAGCGCTGTCGCTTTTCATGATCTGGAGTGAGATGTTTTATAAGAGAATGTTAAACCAAGCAGAACAGACACTGTAAACGTTCAGGAATCAAGGAAAATGAATGGTCTTTTAACTAATAAAAATAAAGAAAAAACATTGAATTAGAGCATATTTCCATAACTTTAATAAATAACTTTTGACTGGTACTGTTTATATACATACATACACACACACACACACACACACACACACACACACACACACACGGGATATAAGTCTACACACCCCTGTTAAAATGGCAGGATTTTGTGAAGTAAAGACGACGAAACTAAGATCATCATGCCAGAAATTTCCCCACCTTTAATGTGAAAATGTAAAGTAAAAGTGAAAAAACTAAAATTGTGAGGGTGCCTCCTGCGCACAACTCGCTTCAGGTCACCGCATAGATTTTGTGTTGGATTTACAGCTGGGTTCTGGATAGACCATTCAAAAACCTTGATCTTCTTTCGGTTAAGCCATTCCACTTTTTGATTTGGATTTATGCTTTGGGTCCTTGCCATGATGAAAGGTGAAAGTTCTTTTCATCTTCAGCTTACTAGCAGAAGCATGGATATTTTGCACTAAAATTAATTATTTGTAGCGTTTCATGATTCCCTCCCTCTGATAAAGCCTTTAATGTTGCCGTAGGTCTCTTGGCAGCCCCGCTGGTAAGTTTTTGTTTTTGTTCTTTTCTAAATTTTGGAGGGATGTCCTTTTCTTGGTGATGTCATTGTGGTGCTCCTCTTTCTCCACTTGTTATTGATGGCCTTCACTTTGTCCCATGGTACATCTGATGTTTTGGAAATTCTTTCATACCCCTCTCCTGATCGATATCTTTTGACAAGTGAGGTACCACATAGGCTTTTAAGCTCTTGGGCTTCAGAAAATCCTACAAAAACAGGTCTTTATTAGGGGGTTTCTCTGAATAATTTTATTGATGAATACTGTATGTTACTTTTGAACATGAGCTTGAATGTGATTGGTTCATTCTGACAACAGCCACATCACCAGTTGTAAAAGGGTTTGTACACTTGTGCAACCAACTTTTCTTTTTCTTTTTTTTTTCTTTTTTTTTTTTTGTAGTTTTCTCTAAAATTGTGCCTGATTTTTACTTAATTTTTATATGTTGTCATTTTAACAGGGTGTGTAGACTTTTTAAATCTATTGTGTGTGTCTATTTTATGTAATGTACACACAGACACTTAACAATGCTTTTAGACACTTTGGATGATTCCCTGCATTGATTACAAGACTGAACTGCAGCTTATCAAAGTCAGGTGATGTAGTTTGAAAGTTCGCATTTTATCTCCGCTTTTACCTTCAACCTAGATCACTACTTTAATTTGTTGTGCACTGGAACATTGAACCCTGCTTCACACCACTAAATGCTAGCAGTTGACAGTTTAGCCTGTATTATGTGGTTTCACATGATAGTTGCATAAGTTTAAAGCTTGGGTGTGATCCAAGGAGGTTAAATATGGGGGACATGAAGCTTTAATCTGTACTTACTGTGGTGCTGCACTGGTCGAGTTATTCAGATTATTCTAAACATATATAAGCACTATTAGCATATATAGCACTGAGCTACTTTAAAAGAGCCCTATATTTCCTACAGTCACACTGATGTTTCTCCTGTGTGCATCACTCCACTCGTCTGTGTTCATCACCAAAAATTCCACTTCCTAAATTGAACGGCTACTACACTAGTGGTAATGACCTCATCAGCGGGCATGGCAAATGACACTTTTTGGGAATATAACATTTGGCTTAAAATATGAAAACTCATCAGATAAAGATGAAAAGGAAGAAGGGATGACCATTATACTGGATGCGGATTATCTTCAGTACTCGTGCTGCCCATGTACTGTTTAGATCAAAATACACCAATCAGCAATAACTTTAAAACCACAAGGAGGTGAAATGGATAACATTGATTATCTTGTTACAGTGGCACCTGTCAAGGGGAGGGATATATTAGGCAGCAAGTGAACAGTCAGTTCTTGAAATTGATGTTTTGGAAGCAGGAAAAATGGGCAAGGGTACGATCTGATTGCTAGATGACTGGGGCAGAGCGTCTCCAAAATTGCAGTTCTTGTGGGGTGTTCCCAGTATGCAGTGCCTACTAAAAGTGGTCCAAGGAAAGTCAACTGGTGAACCGGTGACAGGGTTATGTGTGTCCAGTGTTCAAGGTGTTAACTTGGAGACCGGATAGGATAAGTCCGATCCACGGAGGCCGTCCCTAGCAACTTGGAGGACTTAAAGGATTTGCTGCTACTGTCTAGGTGTCCGATAGCACTGCACTGCTTCAGAGGTCTTGTGGAGTCCATGCCTCGAGGGGTCAGAGCTGTTTTGGTGGCACAAGGGGGACCTACACAATATTAGGCAGGTGTTTTAATATTATGGCTGATCAGTGTATAGCATTAATATTGTAATTCTAGTTAGAAACTATACTCTTTGATGCATCTGAAATAGAACTCAAGCAATGAAAATTCACTATATTTTCAACCACTCGGTCCACTTTGGTTGTAATCCAGTGCAGAATAGTCTTTTAATTGAATAAACGTCCTAGGCTAAAGAAATGTTGGTCATTTAATTATTGACCAGTTTTAATAATTTTAAAATGCTCTTTAAATCAGGTTTACATGCATACACAATAACAGTTGGGAAAAGTCCCCTGGGATCCCCATCTGAGCCTCATTATTCTGTAAAGATTGACTGCTCTAGAAGTGTATGGGTGATGTAGTGAACACCAGGGGGTGCCACTGTTCCTCTGGAATACATTAATGTATGATCTCATACACCTTTCCTACTGCCATGGAACCTTATTAAGAACAGCCTGTTTCCTAAACAATTTTCAAAGGAACTCTAAGCTCTAGTTCAGCTTTACCAGTGCCAACTGGGAGATCTGACCTTGGGCTACTTTTAGCCTGGGAAGATAAAATGGCATGTGTGTGTTTATTTCAGCTATTGACCTTCCCTCTCTTTCTTCCTTCCTCTCTCTTTCCCACTCTCTTTCTCTCTGTCTGTCACCCAACCATAGGCGCCCATCATCCCCATTGTGTTCTCCTCCTATAGCAACTTCTACCTGCGGAAGGAGAAAGAGTTCAATTCAGGTGAAAGACTTCATGCATTATAACATTGTACAGTAGAATCCAAAAGTCTTAAGTCTGCTACCATGATTTTTTATTTATTTTTTATTTTTTGGGTCAAATGAATGCCAAAATCACAACATGCATTCTTAACCAATACGAGTTATTGAGTCTACTATTTGAGTCTAAATTTGAAGTATTCTTTTCTTGGATAAAACTGTCAACTGAGTGTTTTAGATAAAAGGTGGGACCAGAATACCTTTTTTATTATGAAGTATAATGTTTAGTTGTTTTGTTGCTTAATAGTACACAGGATGCAATGAAGTTCTCAAGTAGTGAGACTTCATTACAAATCGTGCATGTGTGTAGGTCTGCCTGGCTTCAGTTCTTCCTCCTTTGGTTGATTTATTTATTATATGTCACATCCTGTTATAAATGTACATCTGTCTACTCACTGTTGAGTATATTTATGTCATTTCTCTGTGTTTTGTATGGATCTGGCAAACAATATTGAGCCACATGGAAATTTGTCACCAAGCGAGGAAACAATTATATATCTGGTTTAATTTCATATGGTGTTAGAAAGCTTACAGTAACATTAGATTAAACAGTAGAAATGGGTGACCAGTATTCAGCATGATGCCCATCTGCTACCCAATTGGACAGCTCACTAATCACAGTGTGGCAGAGAGACTCTATTACATGTCTGAGGTAGATAGCCACAGCCTCATGTCAAGGCAGGGTTTGATGTGGCAAATGGACATGTACCATAAGCTTCTGTAAAGAATTAATTTTAATAAAACGGTTATCCTTAGTCAAAATTAGGAGCCAGTAAATCAGTGGAAGGGCTATTTTGCTAGTGGACTCCTTGGGCCCTACTGCATATACCTGTGATGTGAAAAGTTGGTTGGTGTCTGATGTTGGTGATAAGTTCATGTTTTCATAATTTTCTTATAGGAACAATCACTCTGAAGATTCTCCCCAAAATTGAGACAAAAGGTTTGACGCCAGAAGATGTGTCATCACTCTGTGACCGGTCGTACGCCGCGATGCGTTCTGCCTTCCTGGATATTTCCGGCCAATCATCTCAGTCAAATGGGCCATCCAATCACTGAACTTTTCGATGACTTCATCTACTGTTTCTGTCTCATTGCCTCTCATAGCTGCAATGGTCTCTGACGCCTCGAGACTTTGCAGTCGTGGTGATTGACAGTAGCTGTGGCAACTAGACACTTCCAGTATCTTTTTCAGTGTCCATATAAAGCCACATTTTACACACACACACCCATCTATATATTATATACATATATATACACACACACACTCAATACACTCTGGTCTCTCATTGGGACTTATGGAGGTGCATGGGTGTGAAGTTAACTGAGGCCCACTTGAGACAGTCTGTTTGGAGCGTTTTGTAGTAGGTATGTTTCAGAACGGAAACTTTCTTGTGGATGTGCATTTATCATGCATGCCTTTGGATACCTTGTCTTTCCTTCGCTTTTTAGATCCTGGACAATTTGCCATGATTTACTTTTTTTTTTTTTTTTTTTGTTGCCTCTTCTCTGGTAATCTTTTTACTCGTGGATGATCTTTTAGGTCTTCCCACGTTCTTCTAAATCATTTTTCATCGTGTCTTAGTTCATGCTTTATTGCCTTTTGCCATCAGTCCTGCCTTAGGACCCAGCCAATTGAAAGTGTACCTTAAGTGTAACTACCACCAGTGGCAAACTTTACCATTCCAAACCTACCCCATAAAGAAGTTGTTGGCAGTTTTGGAGGAATTTTTCACTTTATTGTAATCAGTGTTGCTAGCGATTATTTTCCCTTAATAAGCCTTATCATTCACTAAGTGTTTCTGTTGCTTAACTTTATTTGTTATTTCTGCCTTTTTGCCTTTTTAACTTTTGTCCCTTGTTTTGGAAAAGGTGCCTCTTCAGGTGAGAATGTCAAAGGTAATTTCATGAAGTGCAGTGTTGGATTGTACTAGGGAAATTGGCTACTGAAATAAGTAAAAGAAATTTACAACATATTAAGATGTATTATTTAATAATTTATTTTAATTGTGCATTGGCGCTATTTGTGGTGCTGTTTGCTGTGATGCATTACTTCGTGTCATAAACCTATTCAATGCTGCCAGATTAAACAGTATCCACCACAATCTGTTTTTTTTTTTTTTTTTTTTTTTTCCTCTTAAATGCCTCAAGTTGAAAGAAAACAGCTTTGGGCCCTTAGTTGCATTTCAAAGTAGCGTTTTAGGACTGATTCTCAGCATTTGGGACTTGAACTTGTAGGCAAAGTCCTTACATAAGACATTTGTACGAATTAGCACCTCACGTGCTATATCTTGCATGCGTACGCTACATCAATTTTTCGAGCTGATCTGTACTACAACCCCAATTACAAAAAAGTTGGGACACTGTAAAATGTAAATAAAAACAGAATGCAATGATTTGCAACTCTTTTTCAACCTATATTCAATTGAATATGATACAAAGACCAGATTACTTTTTAAACCGATCAACTTTATTACTTTTTGTAAATATACACTCATCCTGAATTTGATGCCTGCAACACATTCTTTGTGTAATGTTAAAAAAAAAACAAAAAACACCTGTTTAGAGCATTCCACAGGTATACAGGTTAATTGGTAGCAGGTGATCTCATGGTTGCGTATGAAAGGAACATTGTCATTCACAAGTAAGGATGGGGCGAGGTTCACCACTATACAGTTTCTCAGCATTTCAGTTTCTCAGTATGCCATTGCAAGAAATTTAAGGATTTCACCACCTACAATCATTAATATCATCAAAAGAGATCATCATGAAAGGGTCAAAAACCAACAATGAATGCCTGTGACCTTTGAGCCCTCAGGCAGCACTGTGTTAAAAACCGATATGATCATATAAAGGACATCATTATACGAGCGCAAGAACACTTCGGAAAACCGTTGTTGGTAAACACAGTTCATCACGGTTTCTAAAAATGCAAAGCAAAAGCCATACATCAACAAAATTAAGAAATGCCTTCCGCTTCTCTGGGCCTGAGCTCGTTTGAGATGGACTGATGCAATATGGAAAAGTGTGCTGCAGTCTGACGAATCCACATTTCGAATTTTTGTTGGAAATCACGGACATCATGTTCCAGGGTAAATATGAAAAGGACTATGTAAATTGTTACCAGCTCGAAGTTCAAAAGCTAGCATCTGTATGGGGGTGTTAGTGCCCATAGAAAGCTTTTTCACAGACCTCCCTGCTTATTCCAGCAAGACTATGCCAATCTACTTTCTGCATGTGATACAACAGTGTGGTTCTATAGTGATCGAGTGAGGGTACAAGATTGGCCTTCCTGCAGTCCAGACCTGTGTGTGGTGCAGTATGAAACATAAAATATGACAACTGAGACCCTGGACTGTTAAGCAACTGAAGTCGTATATCAAGGGAAAGAATTTCACTTTCAGAATTTCAAAAAGCAGTGCCCTCAGCTCCCAAATGCTTACTGAGTGTTCAATAAAAAAAGGTGATGTACAGTAACATAGTGGTAAACATGCCCCTGTCCCAACTGGCATCAAATTCAAAATTAGTGTATATTTACAAAATGCAAAGTTTTTGTATTGTATTCAACCGAATATAGGTAATAAAAAAAAAAAAAAAAAAGGATTTGCAAATCATTGCATTCTATTTTTATTTACGTCTGACACTGCATCCCAACTTTTTTGGAATCGGTGCTGTACATGTGTCCAGGTAATTACAAAACTTTTGGTATTGACATTTTGTTCGCACTGCTAAAACATTATACCGGCTATGAAAATAATAGTTTGATTTTTAAAATAATCTTTTGGTTAATTGTTTATTCAGATGTGTAATTTAAAAAATACATTTATATTGGTATAATCAAGTAATGTACCAAAACACATTTATAAACACACCTGGAAACTGTTTTTGTGCCATGTGAATAGTTTCTCAGCTATCAGTTACAGCACTGTGTCCGTGATCAGTGATGAATGAGAGTATTGTTGGGGAAATCTCCTGCTATGACATTGTTTTGATTTGTTTGCTGCAAAACAGCATTTTGCCCAAGTACTGGCTTAGCTCATTTTGTGTGAATGTAGTTCACAAATAAACAAATTTAAAGCATATCTTATTAAATGAACTTATGCCATATTGACTGGAGTATACAGAAATGTGTTTAAATTTTTTTTTTTCTTTCTTGAAGGTGTAACTATTTTGGAAAAGCACCTGCACAACCACTCTATTGCCATTGTCTGAAAAAATAGCTGAACAGTCAACATTCTAACAACCGCAGAAAAAAAAAATTTCAGTTGATTCTTGTTTATCTCTTCTTGTTGTCATATTTGATTGACTCATTTTAATTGTGCTTCATGTTGTTGGACATAGGCATTTCCATGCCTGTTTTTCCCTTTAATTTGGGTTTAAATAAATATTTATTTCATTTGGAAAGCCAAGCAGTTGTTAAAGGTTTTTTCTTCTTCACTAGATCCTCTGCTAGTGCAGCTGTGATCCACAAATCTCATTTGCTACTAAAACAGTAATAAAAAAGCAGTAATCAAACAATCTCAAATGCTAGAACATGCACTATATGGCCAGAATTATGTGGACACCTGGCCCTCAGTCATATGTGGTTCTTCCCATATGGTTGCCACAAAACTGGAAGCACACAATTTTCTAGATTGTTTTGTTGCTTGTGTGTAGAACTACAGTTTCCATTGACTGGAACGAAGAGCTCCGGACCTCTTCCAGCATGACCATGCCCCTGTGCACCAAGCAAGGTCCATGAAGACATGGTTTGCCAAGGTTGAAGTGACCTACACGCCACTCGGCTGAACACCGATGGTTTGGAATGCAATCTACACACCAGGTCTTCTTGCCCTACATCCGTAAATGACCTTACTAATGCTCTTGTAGCTGGGCAAATCACCACAGCCACACTTCAAAATTTAGTGGAAAGCCTTCCCAGAAGAGCGATTATTATAACCGCAAACAGGGGAGTCCAATTTTGGAATGGGCTGTTCAATATCACGGAGTGATTTGGGTGTGATGGTCAGGTGACCACATACATTCATAGAGCACTTTAGGAACACTATACTAATACTGGGTAGGGTCTCACTTTGCTCTTAAAACAGCCTCAATTCTTCATGGCATGGATTCTACAAGATGTTAAACATTCCTTTTGAGATTCAGGTCCGTGTTGACTTGATTGAATCATGCAATTCCTGTAGATTTTTAAGATGCACTTCATGGTGCAAATCTCCTGTTCTAACCACATCCCAAAGGTGTTCTATTGGATTCAGTTCCAGTGACTGAGGTGGTCACTGAAAAACACTGAGATCACTGTCATGTTCGTAAAATCAGTTTGCGATGACATTTTCTTTATAACATTATCATGTTGGAAGTTGCCGTTAGAAGATGGGTAGACTGGCTCACGGGATGCACATGGTCAGCATTAATACTTAAACAGTCTGTGGAATTCAAGTGATGATTGGTATTAACAGGCCCAAAGTGTGCCAAGAAAGCATTCCCCCACAACATTATACCTCCACCAGCATGGATTGTTGACACAAGGCAGGTTGGGTTCATGGATTCATGCTGTTGGTGCCAAAATTTGACCATGTGTGTGCTTCAGCAGAAATTGAGATTGACCAGTCTGTTTTTACAGTATTCAACTGTCCAATTTTGGTGATCTTGTGCCCACTGCAGTCTCAGGTTTCTGTTCCTGGCTGATTCTGATGGTTGAGGTGATCATTACTCGAAACTGCTGGCCCATATCTGCATGATTTTATGCATTGGACTGCTCTCACACAATTGGCTGATTAGATAACTGAATGAGTGTACATGTGTTCCTAATAAAGTGCTTGATGAATGTACTTTTGGCCATATAGTGTACATTTCCAAGTTGCATCAAATGCAGTGGGTAAATCTTCACGTCTTTGACATACAAATTTTGCGTGCCCTGGACTACAAAGTTACTGTAGCTAACAATAATGGAGGATTATTCACTGCCCAAAAATGACAATTATGAGATTTTGTTCATTTTTAGAGATGCAATATGTAGTGCCAGAAACCACACGGGCAAGTCTGTGACCGATTGATTTGAACAAATTGATGTATGCAAGTTGTGTACACAAAACATGACCCATTTGAGAGCAGAGGAAATCCATTTCCTTTCTAAACCATTCCCCTAAACATGAAATTCATTATACCTATTGCATAAAATAACCAAACTGAATGTCAAATCTGCCAAATTGAATGTCACCCACCACTTTGAGAAGCATGTAAGGTATTCTTATGACTCTTAACAGAAATATATAAATGCATGCTTTATGTAAAAGAGTATATTCACAGTGATCCATATATGTACACTAGTGACTATTTAGTGTGAAGGGGAAAAATGAGGTTATTAAGTATGATACCTTTATGAACTCTGACTTAAAAGTGAAAAATAATCTACTAATACAGAATTCATACTAATTGGGACTCCAATTATATATTAAAGTTCAATATAATTAATAATAAATACAATTATTCCAATTGCATTAAAGCAATTTTAATATTAAGCTACACTATTATTATTAAAAATAATAATATTATTATTATTATTATTTGGAATCAACTGTTTATAGTCTTTTTGGCAGACAAGTCTATCCACCTTTGTGTGTGTGTGTGTGTGATCCGGTGTGATGTGTTTTGATTGAAATGTATTACCGATACAAAAGCATTCAGTGTGAAAGCCCATTGTAGGATCTGATAGTATATTATAATTATACACTAAGATGCAGTGGATCTGGACACAGCCTGTGTAAAATACTTTGGATTAATAAACTAAAATAAATTTTTATCTTTTTTTCCCCATGGGAGGAGACTTTTTTGCAAGCCATTGTACTGTATTTTATGTGCTTTTGAGTCTGAACAATGTTAAAATGTCATTACATAGAAACGATTCACACAACAGACCTTCATCTTCTAAATTACTAATGGACTTTATTTAAACAGCTGCAGCATAAAAGGTAATAAGGTAATATTCAGATAAATGAATAAGCATACCATTATTGCCATGATGCTACTAATATTGACTCACAACAAGCATTTCATCATTCTAATGTAATCAATAGAAATTCACTCCTCACATAATATGGCTTTTGTCACATGCACAAATAAGAAAATGTTGAGTATTAAAAATGACAAAAATTGCTGCCAAGTGCACAAGTGTTGAATCCTGAGTATGTTGTATTTGAAGAAAATTCGTTGCTCATAGTGGTATTAATATGGTTGTTTTAACAGCTGTTTGCTATTAGAAACCCTACACATCTTTTATATCCCCATCAATTCTTATCAGAAGGTGTTTAACTTTCTGCTCTGATAATAGTGCTGGCTACAAGTAAGATCACAGATTTAGCAGACAATTATATTAATTTCCTCATTTTAATATGCAGATGTTCTCATGCTTTATGTAGGCCTAATAATAGAACAATGTTTTAACAATGTATTACTTTAACAAAGAAAACCATAATATTTTTCATATGGTGAGGCTTTCTGTAAGGAGATTATGTAAGAGTATGCAAGGAGTCTCCAGTGTCCGTTCATTGTAACACTTGGAGGTAAAGCTGTAACCTTAAGTTTCCTGTAATGGAAGAGTCTTAAGGATAGGAGTTGCACTTTGCAGTTTCCCTGTATCACAAAAAGCAGCATTTTTTTTTGTTTGTTTGTTTTATTAAAAAGAGAAAAAGGAGGCTGGTGAGGAAACAACTGTTTATAGCTGCTATAATATGGTACCAGGAACTAACTTGTTTTGCAGATGTTCCAAAACCCTAAATGTTTCTATAAATGGACAAACAAAACATGTCATTCTTTAATAAATAAAATTTTGTAATTGTTGGCCAATTGATGGTATAAAAGGATTAAAACACAAGGATGGCAAAACAATATTGATTATTTTCCTCTAACACTATGTCCCTTTCTGTTTTATTCCTTACTTGCTATTCTCCATTCATGATTTACACTGTATGGCCAAAGGTATGTGGACACGCCCTCTTAATTATTGTACTAAGGGGTTTCAGACAAACCCACTGCTAACAGGGGCATAAAATCAAACACATAGATAGCAAGTATTAAACATAAACGCACATAAATATGCAAATATTCACAGACAAACAAGGAACGAGTCATACTGAAGAGCTCCGTAACTGTGGTGCCTTTGCCACAATTCACTTCATGAAATTTCTGCATTGGTAGGTCTGACCCAGTAAACTGTAAGTGCTGTTATTGTGAAACAGAATCCAAGAACAACAACAGCTCAGTAGACCATGCAAACTCACAGAACAGGGCCTCCAAGAGCTGATGCAGGTAGCATGTAAAAGTTGCTCACTACAAAGTTCCAAACTGCATCTAGAAGCACCATCAGCACACTTCTGTGTGTCAGGAGCTTCATGAAAAAAGTGTCTATAGATGAGCTAGTGGAGCAGTGGAAATGTGTGCTCTTGGATGATGAATTCTTCTTCAGTATCTTGCAATCTCAGGAGAGTATCTTGGTTTGGCAGACACCAGGAAAATGCTATATACTGAAATGCATGGTGCCAACAGTAAAGTTGGGGTCTTGGGCTATTTTTTCAGGCTTTGGGCTAGGCCTCATAGTTCTAGTGAAGGGTAATGTTAATGGTACAGCATACAAAGACATTTTGGACCATTTGTTTCAAAATTTGTGGCGATAGTTTAGGGGAGAACTGTTCCAGCATTACTGTGCCCCTGTGAAAAACCAAGGTACATAAAGACTTGATTTGATGAGTACGGTGTGGAGGAACTCCAGTGGCCCACACACAGCCCTGACCTCAGCAACACTGAATACCAATTGGAACTTTATTACAATCCAGGCTTCCTTATCCAACATCAGTGACTTATCCGACAGCAAATGCTCTTTTGACTGAATGGGTGTGAATGGGTTATTCAGCAAACTCCTATAGGAGTGATTCTTATTTGTCCACATTCTTTTGGCCATATAGTGTATTTAAAGATGGGTTTGATGACTGTGTATAAAACATGGCAAAGTTGTAAAGTGACCACTGTAGTGCAGATTCCAGGGCTGGTTAACTGTTCTTTTTCCTGATGCTGACAGAAGGATGTGTTCAGTTGTATGCTGCAGGTGAACCTTGTTTTTGTGCATCATCTAGTTTTCTTGGCAAGAGCCTGTAATGGAGAAAAATTGTAAAATGGTCACCATAGTGTGAAAAATATCTATACACAGATACATTTACATTAAGGATGGGGCAATATACTGTTGTGACAGTATGTAGTGAGGACTGCGAACCTAACATCATTCTGATGCAGCACTCTGAGCACAAAGGATCCAAAAAGTATTGTTGTTATGACCACATGGTCAGAGCGCACATTAGGGAAAAGCAAAATGTTGAAAGAACAAGCCGGAGAGACTGAAATCACTCAAGTAACTGAAAAGCTGCAGTTTGTCACTGTGGGCATGAAATGTATGCATACACAAAACTATTATTTATACGGAGTTATAATAATGAGTTCACAAAACCCTGGATCCATCCATCCATGAATGAATGAATGAATGAATGAATGAATGAATGATCTATACCGCTTATCCGTCAGGGTCGCAGGGAAGCTGGAGCCAATCCAAGTTGACTTGGGGCGAGTGGCGGGTTCATCCTGGATAGATAGTCAATCTATCGCAGGTTTAACACAGAGACGAACAAACATTCACACTCACGTTCACACCTATGGGCAATTTAGAGTAGCCAGTTGCCCAAGGTATTTTTCCTTATATGATATTTGATATTTTTATTTTTATTTCAGATCCAAGATGGCTTCGAAACTAACAGTAGAAGATCAAATTCAGCATATACAGAGGTGTCACAAAGTCCAAGACTGTCAATTTGAGACTTTCTTGTAATAACTGTATTTAATTAAATTATTGTCTATGGATCCAGACTTTTGAGACATCTTGTGTAGCGTAATATCCACTCACCAAGCACGAACACCTTATTTATTACAAAGACCTACTCATTCATGCAATTATGTAATTTGATAATCATGTGGCATCGGTGCAATACATAAAATCATGCTGATATGGCCAGCAGCTTCAGATAATGTTCATCAACCATTAGCTTGTTGGGAAAAATATGATCTCATGATTCTATAATTGTTGATCTGCTGGGATTTTCAACAGTCTCTAGAGTTTACTCAGAATAGTGCATTTAAAACAACATCCAGTGAGAGGCAGTTCTGTGAACAGAAACCCCTTGTTGATGGGAGAGGTCAATGGAGAATGGCCAGACTGATGTGAGCTGAGTGAAAGACTATAGTAACTCAGATAACTATGATGCACAATTGTGGTGAGCAGAAAAGCATCTCAGAAAACACTTTGAACCTTGAGACGGATAGGCTTTTTGGACAGCTGAAGACTGGAGAATGAAATCTGGTCTGATGAATCTTGATTTCTGCTGATGCACACAGGGTACAGGGCACAGGGCACACAGAGGCTACCCACATGCTCAGCAAGAACACTCAAAAAGTCTGCGATATTCAACTGATAATTGATGGTATTAACAGACCCAAAGTGTGCCAAGAAAATATTCTCCACACCATTATGGTCTCATGGTCTCTAACCATCTCCACATATACCCTACGATCAGAATTTGGTGCCAGCAGCATGAATCCATGGACCCAACCTCTCTTGTGTAGGCTGGTGGAGGTCGTGTAATGGTGTGGAGAATATTTTCTTGGCACACTTTGGGTCTGTTAAAACCATCAATCATCAGTTGAATGTCACAGACTTTTTGAGTGTTCTTGCTGAGCATGTGCATCCCTTCATGGCCACAACCTACCCATCTTCTTATGGCTACTTCCAGCATGATAATGCACCATGTCACAATGCAAAAGTCATCTCAAACTTGTTTCATGACCATAACAATGAGTTCAGGGTTATTCAGTGGCCTTCCCAGTCTGAGAACTGGACATGAACATGAACATGACAATGAGTCCAATGTTCTTTGGTGGCTTCCCTAGTCATTGGATCTGAATGACTGGGATGTGATAGAACAGGAAAGTGCACAAAATCTGCAGGAATTTCATGATTCAATGGACCAGAATCTCAGAGGCATATTTCCAACATTTTGTGGAATCCGTGCCACGAAGAATTGAAGCTATTTTGTGAACAAAGGGAAGCCCTAGCCAGTATTAGTGTAGTGGAATCGTGCCACAGTAGGTAGTATTACTACCTCACAGCTCCAGGGTCCCAGGTTTGATTCTGAGCTCAAGTTACTGTCTGTGCAGCGTTTCTGTGCATGTTTGCATGCAACTAATCATAGACTGACTAATGCTTTTGAGAACAAATATTTGCCTACCTTTAGGACAAAAAAACATTTATTGCAAAAAGAGTTTTTTTGTATTAGGTTTCAGATGTTCTGTCATTATCAGTCTTCTCATCATTATCATTATCTTTATCTGTCACAGGTTCCACCATATTGAGACTGTGTCTGTTCCCCGAGTTAAACAAAAATGTAGAAATGCTCAGACAATTTGTTCTAATAACCTAATTAAAATAAATCTGGATTGTACTGAATGTACAGCCAGCACCTTTGATCAAAAGCTAGGACTATTAAATGTTAGATCTATTACATCTAAAGCACTTATTGTTAATTAAATTATTACTGATCAGCAGTTTAATGTACTGTGTTTAACAGAAACATGGATTAAACCAAATGAGGACGTAGCATTAAACGAAGCTAGTTCACCAGGCTGTAGTTACATACATCAGCCTCGTCTAACTGGCAGAGGAGGAGTTGTTGCAGTTGTTTACGATGATAAACTAGGCATCAAACAAAAACCTGGACATAAATTTAATGCCTTTGAGATTCTCTATACTAACATAACATATGTAGCCACTAAAAATAAGT
>JAQQZR010000011.1:14470688-14487084 GCA_030068235.1 Notoglanidium macrostoma
CCCCCCGCCCCCCCCCCCCCCCCCCCCCCCCCCCCCCCCCCCACAAGGACACAAGAGCTTCATAGACATTGGTCAGCCTATCTATCTTAGATTGTAACAAACTTCAAACAGCAAAGATGAACATATTTCCACAAATAACAATTGAGATATGAAGGATGGAAAGAAACATGGATACTACAGTGAAAACCTCCAGGTGTGCTCATATGATATCAGCCAACCGAGACAATTAGAGATGAGCAAAAATAAAAGCTAACACTGTAAGGCAAACAACATGAGCTTTGAAGTGTTTTCAGACTTGGCTAAGTCTCAAAAGAATAAATTGATGTTCAGTCCATTAAGAAGACGGAGCAGAATGCAGTCTTGAAGCAGTTTTAGGGATCCATCTGGCCAACTGAAGGGGCTCTCTACAGCATCAGCTGTAGGGCTTGTGCTGGTTTAGATCGTTTATGTGCCTCCAGTTAACCATTCATGGAATTTAATGCAAGACCCAGAATTCATATCAGCTAATAATGCTTTCAAAGGTATACAAGAGATTAAAAGAGAAGAGGAAAAAAAAAAACAGCAACATACCACCCCACCTGAAGACCACCACATGTTAAAGTATTTTGCAACACTAAGTCCAGACAATCCAGGAGGTTTACTGAACAAGGTCTGGTACAATATTCAGTTGCATTTGAATGCAGGGGCAAAGAGGGGAATCAGGATCTCAAACCTGAGTCATTTGTCCTAAAACATAAGGAGAATGAAGCAAACTATTTCACCATTATATCCAATGAAGAAAGAATAAAATGATAAAGACTTACTTGATAAAGACAGAGAAAATCAGAAGGCCACTATGTGCAAAAGCCCTCTATCTGCAAACCCAGGAGGGTAACAGCTATGACAGACAGCTTCTAGTATACTGTCATTCTCTTGGGAGTAAAGCAACTGTCACAGATGTTACCCAGGATGTGCAAAGAGGCACATCTTATCAACCACAGCCTGCCATGCAGAAACTTTCTGATGCAGGACTTGAGGTGAGGGAGATCATGGCAGTGAATGGGTTGTAAAAATACAGAGACAAATACAAAGTGAAATTTATAATAGTGAGATTTATAATAAGTCATAGACCATAAAAATATAAACAAAAAACTTATTTGTCTTGTAGGTCTGAAAGCCTGCTTAAAAGTTACTAGAGACCATCCATGGCGAGGAGGAAACGATGTAGCAAAGTACAGTCTGATCAAGCTATTAACTCATCGGAATCACACATGCCACCAAACGACTGTCAACAGACTCTTATTTCACTGGTTGGACAATAAATAGAAACATGCAAGTAAATGTACATGATATGAAGTAGTTGGCCTTAAATTTTAGACCTACACAAAGTAGCCAGCAAGCTATTGTTCAGAAAAATGTTTATGCCTTGCTTGGCAACAGTCAAGTCCCAGTTCAGTTGAGAAACTATTTGCGTTGCTGGAACCAAATAAATGATTAAATAAATAAACAAATCATAATCTGTTGTAACGTATTACTGTTGACTAATAAATGGCATCTGTGAACTGTAGAATACAAGCAATATCACACTCACAATTGTGGTGTTTTATTAAATGTCAGCACATCTGTGATTATCTTCGGCACTCAGCCTGCAGTCTAGTGCCTATGACCGAATCACAGCTGTGCTGTGATTTCCCTTTTCATGATTTACGGTCAAGTCCATAAATATTTTGACATTGACAAAGTTATTATTATTTAGCTCTCCTACCACAGTATATTGGTGCCAAAATAAAATAATGAATATGAGGTCAAAGCCTTTCAGCTTTAATTTTAGAGTATATATACAGGAATTACAGCACTTTGCTGTAGGAATTACTTTACAATTTATTTATGTTGTAAATAAAGAAAAAACATTAAATTTAGAATTTAGGTATGTCCAAACATTTGACTGTAGTACTGTGGATTGTCTGTAGTTGTCACTGAAGAGATTTTTCCTCTATTACTGCTGTATATGTAAGTCATGGGCTATCAGTGAGGGAAAGTGACCCAAAAATGCAACAACAGTAAATTTTCCACACTCAGTTGTGGAATGTACAGTATTGTGGCAGTCAAAAAGATCAAGAAGTTTGTTGTTGGTGTCAAGATAGCTGCTTGGTACAAATGTTATGGGTTGGGTTGGGAAGGATTGTAGGGGTGGATAAGATATATTAAAGATTTTTTTTCTAAAGGTTTAAGGCAAGGGAGTATGTGCCAATAAATGTGAAATTAATAACAATTAATTTGACACAAAATACAGAGGACAACAGGGATAGGCATTAGTGCTTCCGCAGACTTCTAGTGGTAAGTCTAATGTGTTGTTTCACTGCTGGAAATGAAAAGCGTTTGCACACTTTTCGTTGTACTATAGCATACCATAGAAAGTTTTAATATAGAACTGCAATGAAGCATATAGCAGAATTTCAGATTTACTATATTTGTTTGGCATTACAACATGTAGCCTATTGTAAGAGGTCATACTGTTTTCCCTTTAATTTTGCAGTGCAGCAAAACAGGGTAAAGAAGCACACATATTTTGCAATGCTTCAAATTGTTTGTGTTTTTAGTTCATTGCACATTGAGTGACATTAGTCTTATAGTAGAGAGAATATGCTATAGTTGTGGCAGCAGAGTCTTTTTTGGTGAAGTATGAAGTGTTTTGGTGGTTGAAGTGCATTTTGCAGCAAAGGTTAACTGATGTGCTCGGGTACGTTTTTGTTAAGCACACTGTGTGAAGAGTTTTGAAAAAGTGCACATGGTATTGAGAAAAGTGTGAGAACGATTGTAAAAGACTGTAACTCTTATTGAACACCTCGACGACGTCATTAAAAGGAGAGATGGAGGACCACAGGACAAAGTGCCATTTGAGACATGGTACGGTTACACACTTCAGTAGGTCTTTATAGTAGTACAGTATTCAGTACTTTAATCCTTTAACAGATTCCAAATAATTTAAATGCGCTGTTCGACATACATTGTGGATGCCATTTCATGTTCAATGTACTAGTGGATTTAAATGGAGCAGCGAAAACTACAAACTGTGCAGGCTGAGAGCCACTCTGGGCCTAGTAGACTATACTATTCCAACTTTACTGACCACAGTGGAAAAAATTGAATTAGTTGCAAACAGTAAATCTTTAAACACTCCATGTCTGTAAAAGATCATATATAACATACATTTCGTGGTCTATTAACTGATTTAAAAAATATTTTTAAAATGTCAAGTAGTTATGGAAACGACCGGTCAGGTGCCAGCTGGAAGCGTCACGCGCCTGTCATGTGACTTAAACTTCTGCAACTCACACATCCGGTTGTGCGTGGAAGAAGGCAAAGAAAACACTTGCAACTCCGAGAAAAGGATTTTCATTCTTATCTTTTAAACCGGCTTTAAACAGAAATATACTAAAACCAAGTTTGTTCCTATTTCCCTTCACACTTTCAAACTGCTTATAACTTTAAAGGTAAATGTTAGGAATGTCTACGAACAGTTTGTCGTACAATGACCAAGGAGGATCGGAGACAGGCGTGGAAGTTGGTCAGGAAACCACGCCGACCACTAGCTTTGGTCTCTTCACCAGCGACTTTAAAAAGTAAGTCAACAAACAAAGAATACAAACTTTATTTTACGCTGTGTGTGCGCACGCGTGTTCTCGGCCACTCGCTGCCGCGTAGACACTGCCGACGCGCATGCGCAGACAGGACGGCGACTTGCCATCGCTGTGTTCGAAACGGAAAATCCCAAGAGAACTGTCTAATATTCTTTCGACTTTATCTAATGTTTAGTTTGCTTTACGTTATTGTTTACCACTTCGTATAAGAAATAAAAGTACATGAATTGGGTATACAGTACGAATTAGACAAATAATGTTAAGAAAGCTGGGAGTAGATGGTTTTGGAATGAGTTGTGGTGTTTGGGTATACCTATTTTTGCTATGCAGCTGAAAAAAAGAAACTTTCTCAGTCTGAAACTGTTTATAACAACACGGGAGGGCAGCGGTCTATGGGGATATTTCTCAGGCCGAGAAAGGATGAAGTTGATCCTGGTACTAGTGCCAGTGTGAAATTAAGGGCCTTAAGGCAAAATACAAAGATGCTAATAACCACAGTACTTGCGGTGGAAACAAGAAGCATCACTTTTCCACATGGATGCTATTGGTTAAAATGGTTATTTTCAGCCAAGTGCAATTTGGCCAAAAAAAAAAAAAGTGTATTAAATGCATGATTTGAATGATCCGATGTATATGTAAACACACATAGTGGTCATGAGTCAATGCGGGGTGCAGAGATACTATGATTGACACGCACATCAGTCTTGGGGTCATCCTTATTAATTGAGGTTGCACATCTGGAAACATTTGTAAAGAGCTCCCTTCTTCTATAGGATTTGTGAAGGGCTGCATGGTAATATGTAAAATGCCCCACATACATCCCATATTTAACAAAATTGTCCTTCATCGCATCCAGTACATTCCATCCACCACAGGCCGAGGATGCTTATGGTGGCTCTGATCATTATTTTTTTTCTAACAAACTCCCAGTAAAGACACAAAGCAGGTGATGTTAAACCCTAGGAATTAATTAATTTATCTTCAGTAACCGCTTTATCTTGGTCAATGTCCTGGGGACATTAACTGCAAGGTGGGAGAATTCACCCTGCGAATCAACATGCGCATATTTATACACACATACATTTACTCATTAGTGTATCCAGTCTGTCTAACTGCATGTTTTTGGACAGTGGGAGGAAACCAAAGAACCCCAGAGAAAATCCACACAAACATGGGGAGAGTATACAAAACTGTGATGGCATCCCCAGCTCAGAGTTCTACCATGGACTTTGGATATGCGAGATGCCTGTTACCTATTTAAAAACAAAACAAAACAAAAAAACCCCTAAAGCATTCATCATTGTGATTACTAGGATTACAATACTTTAACCGCTCAATACTGCTGAAGACAGATGAGTGAAAATGCTTCAGAAATTCTTTTTATGCAAATTGACTTGGTTTATAATTGACCATGAAAAGATAGTTTCCCCCAGCACATATCAAAACAAGGCTATACCTGTGCTCTCTTCTATTCATTATTCCTTCAGTGAAACACAAGGCTAATTTGTTTTTGGCTCAGAAAATGCTCTTTTTTACTTTTCCCTTTCCTGTAAAAATTTGATTTGAGTCATGTGATTCAATAGTGAACAAACTACTGTTACATGCAAGCATTCATGTTGTGGACATGCAGCTAGTTAGAGGCTCATCGTTTACAAGTATGGGATGTCTACGAAGTATGTGAAAGGTGTTTTACATTTTTTTTTTTTTTTCCAACTACCATTTTATTTACAGGATGACATTTATTTTGATATGAGTATTAGTTATACTATGCATTCACATATTTATCCTGTTTATAGATGTCATTACATTAGGACTGTGTTGTTGTTTTTTTCATTGTAATATCTTTTAGTTGGTAACCTGCTGCTATAAATGTAATTGTGATCACTGTATGCAACCAGAAAGATAAATCATGAATAGGGAGCTGGTGAATTAATGCAACAATAAGCATTAAAATCAAACAATATTACACTCAATTGTTTCAATTATTTATGAATTCATTCATCAATAATTAGATTATATTGAATTAAGATACAATAAAAATAGAATTAATTGTTCACCCCCTAATATGTACTTTTCTTTTTAAGACTAGATGATGTAGTAGTACGGTGCAGTAAGAGATTAGTATAGTTAATGTTAGTCACTGCTCTACATCAGGGCTCAGATTTGCTGATGCTGTGCTACTTTTACCCAGTGGTAATTGTTTACACCTAACTTACAGGGTGCCTAAGTACATTTTTATTGTAAAACAGTGGCATGTCTGGGACACAGCAGGACATCACAGACTCATTGTTGGAAGATCTGTTTTTTGCTGTGCTCCCTGGTTCAGTATTCTTTGCTTTAAAACACTGAGTGTGTGAAGTGATTTGATTGAGCAGAGGAAACACTACAATGTGCATTGTAGATTTGGAGCTGTGGAAATGGAAATCTGTAACACTGTGCTGTGGTGATAAGCTATGTTTTGTCTGAAATATTGTCATTTGTCTAAAAGGAATTAAGTTATGCTTATGTGGTATAATAGGAGTTAGTATGAGCGTGTGTTGGAGGCAGCTTTAAGTGAATGTGTTCTGCAGTATTGTGTAATTATTGACTGCCATCAGTATGGACATATCTAATGTGTAAACAGATTTGGGTGTATATTGCCAGAAAAGCATTTGCAGGTGCTATGCGGACCTCTAACATTGCCATGAAACCACCAGTTATCAGCAGTTATTCAGTAGTATTTTCATCACTCTGTAATTTTTTTTTTGCCAAGTTTGCTGTTAGGATATAACAGCCGAAGACTTGAAAATATGGGCTAAAATAGAATGAATGTTCTAGGATTGTGCCATATTGATTTGTAGGATCCATCGTAAAATATTGCAATAAACAATTTAATCGTCCAGGTCCGTTAGCCTAAAAAAGACAGGGAAATAAGACAGCATTTGACCATTTTTGACCCAAATCCCCAGTGCTTCCCTAATAAATATAATAAACTCGTCGAATGTTAGCTAAGTTGAACATACACTGATGGATTGAATATAATAAGCACATATAAAAATTACTGTAATTCCTCCACCTTTTACCCAATCTGAATGTAAATTCCCTCAAATTAATTAAGTCCACACTTTGAGTGCAAATTCTTTGATTCTTTATATTACTCAACTCCAATATAATGTGGTGAACAGTTAAATTAAAAAATTTTCTCAATGTCCAAATATGTTTAGACCTGACTATATGTGGTGGTAGCTTCATCTTGCAGTAAGAGAAGAGTAAGCTATCTTTGCAACATGATGCTGTGATTATTATCTACAGCCTGCAGACCTGTGGATATTCCTGATGAGTATGTCTGTGAACCCATTAGACCACACCTCTTGAAGGTTTCTTGCTGGGTGAAGTCTTTAGTGAAGCTTTCACTAGCATTAAATATTTTTTTTTCTTTTAGCAAGCAAAGAACTAATAGTGTAAAATAATTTGTAAGAACAGAAAAGGGGCAAATGAGATGGAGCAGGATTTTAGGCAAGCTAATACAGTAGCATTTATCCTACTAATACAGAACTATTAATCAAATAACAGGTGACTAGCTATTAATTTCTACTGTACTATACAGTACTGTGATGGTATGAGAACATTATGCATTATGCGTACATGCTATGACATTTTCAAGTCAGCCTGGTTGTATTAGACATGTGTTTGCGGAGAACTGGTAGGCCTTAGAACTTAGGCAGTGATTCTTTGCAGTTGCTGGTTAACTGTGACATGTGAGGCTAGTTTATGTTAACCAGCTAGCTAGCATTAGCAGAAAAAAAATAGGAATATCTGAAATCTAGTCAGTTAAAACATATTAGCTGACTGTCTATAGAGAACAGGGAGCATAATTAAAAAGGAAATCCATAAATAAATTCTTAATTATTGGTAAATATTTTCTTCAGTGAATAAGTCAATGATTCCATCAACAAATACACCTAAAACAGCAACATTTTAAATAATTAATAAAAAATGTTTAATGATTTATTGATGGATTTACATGTTCATACATTTTAAATTCATCTACAAGTATACTCATTAATCTGATTCAAAATATCTTTCACAAAGTGTTTTAATATGTCTATAAATAAATGTTTATCTAAATTATCATTCATTTATTGTTTGAGTGATTAATGAATGTAATCATATTTTGATTTATTTCTGCACTTAGTAAAGAATTTAGTAAGGAAGTGGGAAGTGGAAGGTTTTACACTGTACAAACGTGGAAAAGCATCCGAAAGTAAGAATGCAACAGTTTGGTGATGTCAGTGGTAGCTGACGTGACATAGTTATTTCATGCAAGGGATATGGAACCAAGTGTTCAATTTTATTTCCTTTGATTTGTTTTTAAAACTGTCTGTTCCTACACTTTTTGATCACCTAAAAAAATTGGGTGTTTCTGAGCACATCTAAATGTAAATATCGGAATGAAATTAACACTAAAATTCTATTTGATCATCTCATTCATTTTTTTCTCTCTCTTGTCTTCAGTGTTGGGTGGCATGATGGTGCAGGGGTTAGCACTGTCGCCTCACAGCAAGACAGTTCTGGGTTCGGACCTCCCTGCCGACCGGGGGCCTTTCTGTGTGAGAGTTTGCATGTTCTCCTTGTATCTGTGTGAGCTTCCTCCAGGCACTCTGGCTACCTCCCACAGTTCAAAAGCGTGCAGATAAAGTACCTACTCTAAATTGCCCATAGGTGGGAATGAGAGTATGAATGTTTGTTCGCCTCTGTGTTAGTCCTGTGATAGACTGGTGACCTGTCCAGGTACCCTGCCTCTTGCCTGAAATGATCTCAGATTGCTTCCCTGCAACCCGTAATGGATAAGTGGTATAGATAATGGATGGATGGATGGATGGATTGATGTTTTCGGTGTATTGCACAAACCTTTGGAGGGGACTGTGTATAGACTCCGACATACCCATCTTCCCATCAGTGGACTTCAGAGAGACACTCTGAGCTCTTAATGAGCTCATTTCTATAAATGAGCTCATTAACCTTTTTGTTTATGGACATGTACTCCTATACTGGTAAATAGTCTGCAGGCGGACTTGGTTGGTACATTGTCTATTGTGTTGGAAAAGGAAGGTGTCGTGCCAGCTCTCAGTGTTTATCAAATTTTGATAAGAGCTCCACACTTCCTGTGAAGGGGAGGAGAAAGTGACCACACTCTGAAAGAGCTGCGACTGTTACTTTAACGATCTGTGATTCCAGCGCAGCACAACTGTCACCTTCTTTGCAGTTTTGTTTTGTTTTGATTCTTAAGTTTTTGTTTCTTAAAATTGGATGCTTACTTACGTATGCTACGTTGTGTTAAAAGGAAGCGTTAGCAGAGTTAACAGGAAACTGGCTGAACTGAAGTCGTGTTAAATGTTCCAGTCTGCACACAGTCATGTAGTTTTGTGAGAAATTCGATTTGGAGGGGATATGGCATGCCTTAAAGCAAGTACTGTTTGATATGGAATTTGGCCTGAATGCTTGACTGCTGTTTCTGTCTGCATGCCATTGTATGAATTTGATAAGGAGTGATGGACACACAGTCCAGAGTTCTCCTCTCTCACATGGTGCCTGATTTGATGTAGAGTCATTCAGTGAGTGAGTGTCCATTTATGCTATTCTGTTCCTTGTCCATAAGTGAGCAGGATAGCAGCAGATACTGCATGGCTTGGAGAGAATCATGGTCCATACATGCAGACGGTTTGTAGAGAATGTTTGTTTAAAGAATAGCTTGATTGCGATTTAAAAAAAGAATCAGGGATGGTTAATTTGTGACTTTTTTTTTTTTATTTTTTTTTTATTATTTTTTCTCTTAAAAATTCTCATTTGGCTTGAACTCCATTGTGGATCAGTGCATTCTTCCTTCTTCTGTCTAATCATTAATTGGAAAAGCAAAATGTACATGTGAAGATTCAAGTGGATCAAAGCATTAGGTTTTAAAACTGGACATTTTCTCTGGATGGTTTGTCTTTGGATTTATGGATAAGATGAGCAGTGGTTTGTCTGGACTCTACTCTGAAGCACAGGGTGTTGTGCATAAGGTGCTGGTTTCTGCAGAGAATTTGCAGCTCACACTGAGCTCGGACTTCAGCCTTGAGGAACACGCTCTCAGCTGCCATCACAGAGGCTGTCTGGAGGCGAAAACCACAGGGTATTAAATCTCACAATGTGTTTGTGCACTTTCAGGCTGTGTTGTGATGGTTTAATTCTTAAGCTTTGACACAGACTATGTGCATATTAGAATGTAACTGATTCTGGTACTGTTATTTGTTTTGTTTGCTGATTCTATCTTAAGGGTTTTGTGGAAAAAAAAAAAAAAAAGCCAATTCAATAACAATTAGCATTGCATTATTGCTAAGTATAATAAAACATGATACTATGAAGAACTGTGCATTCATTGCTTACTTTACTTGGGAACCACACTTCCTTTTGTACAAATGAAAACTACATTGCCTAATTCAGGGTCATGATGTTCACTTGATTTGACATCAGTTAGTATTCTGTCATGGCTAAAATGTCAGTGGGGGTTTGGGACTAGCCTATACAAAATGACTAAGTAGGCCAGGCTATTTTAACAACAAAACATCATCATGTCCTTATAAGGCCTTATTTCATTTATGAAAATGAAAATGTATTATTGTTCATGTTTTATCTGGTGTTGCATGCAGTAATCAGCTACCTGACAGGGAATATGCTTGGACAGCATTAGTGCCATTGCATCTCCCCAATACTGGACAAAAATTAAAGCAGCATTGCATTTGTCCACCTGAGTGTAAGCAAGCCCCTGCTTTTTTTTATTTTTATTTTTATTTTTATTTTTTTACTGGACTAGAGTTGAACTACAGTTTAGACCAGCATTGTCAAACATTGGTCTGTGGGTTAGGTCCCACACGATAAAGGTTCACCTGGACCACCTAATGAGTTTTTACTATGTATGAATGTACTATGAATGTAATCGTGTCCAAAGGTTCAGAAAGATGTAGTCTCAGTGATTCCGCTAGGTGGCAATATAGGCTTCATTTCACTGGCGAGCTGAAAATTTTGTTGCAACCATGTCTCTTTCCAAAGGAGCTAATTTAGGGGTATTGGAGTAAAGGGGAGAGAGTGAATACTAATGCAATCACAACCTTTTTTTTTTTTTAAATTCAACACCTTATGCCAACTTTAAATAAACAAATATTGCAAGTCCATTTTCAGTTCATGTCTAACAATGGCATTAGAGTTAGTTAGCTTTACTGCAGACTGACCCATCTGCTGCTGTTTAAACCATCCGCGTGTTTATTTAAAGTATAATCACTTCATAGGCGTCTTGGAAATTTTTTGATAATTAAAATGTTTTTAGCTAGTATTTCTTACAATTCTTTTCTGCCTCTAAGCTGGCATCTTGCTCTCATAAAAGTTGCTCCTGGTACAGACCCTTCTTTTGCTGTCACACAGTCTCGCACAGTTGCTGCATGTCACGTTAACTGTAATGGCGTCTGAGTGTGCTGGAAAGCAGCCTGCTTTTTTGGACTTCCATTTAGCAATCAGACACACACAAAGGGGATGAGGAAAAGTCTGGGAGAGTATGCGCTGGGGCTAAATGAATCTAATCTAATCTCGGTCTCATATTTTCTGGCTAAATTGATTGTACATTTGTGCAGCAACCTGAACACCGAGATTGGCTGGTTATTGTTTGTTTATTTATTCATTCATTCAAAATTGTTTTTTGGAAAAAGGCTGATGTTTTGTGGGCCATGGTAAGAGGACAGGGCCGTCTGTCAGCATGGCTATGTGTGTGTCGAGCGCTCTGACTGACTGTTTAACTTCTAGAATCCTGCAGCATGCAATCTGCACGATTAAACCCCAGCCTGAAGCGAATCAGCTGTGTCTGATGAATCCGAGTTGGGCGAATCAGTGTGAAATGAATCTGTCTTTGATAGGAAGTGTATGAGAGCATTTGTTTTGTGTCAGAATGGATTTCAGTGCAAACTGAATCAAGGTGAATTGAATCTGTTGCAGAAATGAGGACCTAAAGGAGATGCTAGAGAGCAGCAAGGAGTCTCTCAAACTGGAGGCCATGAAGAGGGTGGTGGGGGTAAGTGTGTCTTTGTTTTGAATGTAATTGAGTGAGAAATAATGAGCATGGTGGAAAATGAGAGTATGAATGTTTTTCTGTGTAATTGATGTGTACATTTTGTATGCGGTTGTTGATAAGAAACCTCGGTGGTAAAACCATAGCCTGACTGAGGAGTTTATTTAAATGGCAACAAGCTGTCATCATTTTAAAATGGTTAATTTACCAGACACTTGGCAGCAGTTTAGGCAGATTACAGGCAGGTTATAGATTACAAGGTTCCTTATTGCTGGGGAGATTTTTGACTTTCCAGGTCCGTGTGTATAAAGACGGTATAATTTCTTTCAGCTGATAGCGAAGGGGAAAAATGCATCGGAACTCTTCCCTGCTGTAGTGAAAAACGTTGCGAGCAAAAACCTTGAGGTAAGCGCAGTACAGCCTACAAATCTTCAAATATCTTTGTTTCATAAAAATTGCTTAAAATATTGTGAATGTTATTTACTGATGCATACATGTGTAATCAATATGAAGTGACCACAATACCAGGTGCCCATGTCTAAGGACTTAAAGCACTGATTTATTAGGAACTGCTACACAGAGAGGTAGAACCTAAAGAGAGAGAAACGAAATAAGAGGGATAGATAGATATGGGGGGGGTGGGGTGGTCAAGTTAATTGAAGGCTGGGGAGCTGGTGGCCATTCTCTTTCCAAATTCCTCTCTCTCCTGGCTGGCTGTGTGCCAAGCTCTGCTCTGCTCTGCTCTGCTCTACTATCTGTGGAACTCCTGTCCACACGCGCAAGCAAATACACTCAGGGACATGGACGTGCTTAGAAATACATATGGACACGTTAGGCAATTAGACATTCACAGTAGGTGGTGCTCCACACAGATGATGCAGCAATGTTTTTGATCCTCAGCAACTTGCACATGCACATTAAGGGAATTGATTCTCTCCCTGACCTGTATGTATGTATGTATGCAGGTAAACACGCGAGGTTTCCACCCTCTTGTGCTTTCCTTAGTACAGTGAGGCACATACTAAGCTATCAGACTGAGAGAAAATAATGACTAATGGTAAAAAAAAAATAAAGCTTTGCTAATGTGCACAGATTATTGCCAGTCCATGTTCCCTCGTCACCCCTAACACCAGACGCAATTACAACTGGGTTGACACTTGAAAGAGGTTGGAAGATACAGCCAAAAACTTAAATGATGTTTTCAGATTACTGCCTGATTATTATAAATGCAAAAATCATTGGTTGGTTCTTTCTCTCGCTCGCTCGCTCGCTCGCTCCGTCACTCTCACTCTTGTGCTGTCTATATGTTTGCTTCAGTATGTAGTACAGGAGAATGGCACAGTTTATGGTAAACTTTTACTAATCCCTTAAAAGTAAGTGGTAGCTGCATGATAAGAATAGGTAGGGCAATAAATCTAAATATGCCAATGATGATGATGTCTTAATATACATGCACAAAGTTTACACACCCCTGTTAAATTTAAGGTTTTTGTGATGAAAAAATGAAACCAAGATTAATCATGTCTAGTCTATTTTTTATTTTTTTTATTTTTTTTTCCCTGTCAAAATTTTGTCCCAGTAAGTCCAAAGGTTTTTGATAGGATTTTAGTGTGGGTTCTGACCGGACTATTCCAAAATATTGATCCTGCTTCTTCTGAAGGCTTTTCTTTGTAGACTTTCATTTGTGCTTTTGGGTTGTTCTCCTACCTTCAGGATTTGTGCCAAAATAGATTGGTATTGATTCTGCCAGCATCATGCTTTACCACGGGTATGGTGTTCTTTGGGTAATGAGTGGTCTTGTCCTTGCACCAAACAGAATTGTCTAATTATGCCCAAAAAGTTATAATATGGTTTCCTCAAACCATTACACATTTTTCCACACATTTGGACTGATTGTACATTTTGTTTTGGCACAATTTATGCAGGTACAGTTGTTTATTTTTTTTCCTGCACAGATGCAAACGCCTCACCTTACTTTTAAATTTGCCATTTTGTGATCAGAAAAGGTCACCTACCCTAAATGATATACCAGGTTATTGGCCATATGTGCTAATTACAAAGGTGAGCATACTGCTATGGTGCAATATACTAGTGCCTGTAAAGTCCTAATATTGAATACCACCGGTGCAATTATTGGAATAAATAATCAGAGCCTAGGTGTGGGAGAACAGACCGCTGGTGGAAGTGGTTATACATCCTACATTTGATTGATTACGTTGACACTCCATGGATAATGGGAGGAGGACTATTTGACCTTTTGAAAGTCTACTTCTGGATTTTTGGTCTTACTCACACTCAGCTGGATGCAGTTCTAAAAGCACCACTCCACAATGTCCTCCACCAGTGTCCTTAATTCTCCTTCCTGTTCATTAGTAATATGCCTGTCACTAACAGATTTGTCTGAGAACAATTGCAGGTGGTGACAATTAACTGTGTGGTATCTGACATCTGAAAGGTAAAAGTGTACAGAAAATTAACAGAACAGTCCCTTGTGCAACACTTGTGCTGAACACTATTCTCTTAGAAGTACAGTTCAGGGTCCAAGGTGCTATGGAGGCGTCCACCATAGCTTTCACCGTTCTATCATTCAGCACTGCTGGCTGTATGGTGTGGAAAGCACTTGAGAATCGAAGAATGTGATCCGTGAACCACTTCCATTCAAGGCTTTCCTCATCAGTGTTTGAGATTGGTGCTCCATCAGAGAGCGCCACTATAGATGCCTCCCTTAACAGCTGGAGGGCATTATGGTGTGGCACTATGGCACCAGGGGGCTTGTGGAAACATAGTGCAAGAAAAAAAACGACCACAAAAAAGCTGGAATGAAGTGTGATCTAGACCTCAAGTTTCTATTACCTGTTCTGAAACATTGCTATGCATTGATCTGTTTGATGTATGAATATAGTGACAGTCAGATGCATCAATCACTAGATTGGCAATAAGGCTTCTCAGGTGGGCCCACCCATGGTTGGCCTCACTGAGAGCAAATGAGGGGCTACTAGGACTGCATAATAATGCAGTATAACCAGTGCATACACCCAAGACCATGTTATCTGCATCCGGACCAGCCAAGTGGTGTCCAAGATCTGGGAGTGTCGGCAAGGCACTGGTGTATCCTTTCCCTAATTCCAAATCAACAAATGCATCTGGTCTAATTGGGCCGCACATCATATAGCAAGACACTGGCCAAAAAAAACACACTGCCAACACAGCAAAGGACGTCTTCAATCGGGCAAATTGGAATTTTTTACACTGGCCAAGTCAATCACCAGACCTTAACCCAATTGAGCATGAATTTAACTGAAGAGGAGACTGAAGGGTGAACCCTCCCAAAACAAACAACAACTGAAAGATGCTGTGGTACAAGCCTGGAAAAGCATCACAAAGTAAGAATGCAACAGTTTGATTATGTCCATGCTTGCTGATGTGATAGTTATTGCAAGCATGGGATATGCAACTATTTTAAAGAAGTTACCTGGTAAAGCATCACAAAAGAAGAATGCAGCAGTTTGCAGAACTTATTGCGATCAAGGGAAATGCACCCAAATATTGTGCATTTACTTTAATTTTGTTAAGACTGACTGTTCCTATACTTTTTGCTCACCTATGAATTGGGTGGTCTTCCACCAAAGGTGCCATGTTCTATGTGGTTTAACACCTAGGATAAAAGTGGCATCTGGTCATAATTGCTGCTATCAACGCACTACCTTTTTTTTTTTTTTTTTTTTTTTTTTTTTTTTTTTTTTTTTTTTTTGCTTTATTGCTTTTTTGCACAGGAAATTTGTGAAATGAGTCAAATATATCTTATTTAGAGTGTATGGGTGTGTCTGTGTGTCTTGTAGCTGAAGAAGCTGGTTTACGTGTACTTGGTCAGGTATGCAGAGGAACAGCAGGATCTTGCCCTTCTGTCCATCAGCACCTTTCAGCGTGCTCTCAAGGTAAATCTGTTTCACTTTTATTTCCACATTCCCAGCATGCTAAGCATGGAAGCAGTCTTACTTTGTAAATCAGTTGGATTTGCAATTCTGTTACCTAAAGTGTGTGTGTGTGTGTGTGTGTGTGTGTAGGATCCAAACCAGCTGATCAGAGCCAGTGCCCTACGGGTTCTCTCCAGCATTCGTGTGCCAATCATTGTGCCCATTATGATGTTGGCCATCAAAGAGGCTGCCTCTGACCTTTCACCTTATGTCCGGAAAACAGCTGCTCATGCCATACAGAAGCTGTACAGGTACACACACAGTCATACATGCATATCCCATTTTTTTGTAACTGCATCCCTTCAGGCCATCGGCTTCTGCTTGGCCTAAAGAAAATTATTAGTTAAGATGCAACAAGAATAATTTTAAGTCAGTTTAATTGTTCTCTCTGTTAGTTTATCATAATCTTTTTATGATGAATACTCTCAGAACTATCTTTTCATCCCATGGCTCATGTCAGGTTTTTTTTTTCATTTTATATATATATATATAAATAAATGCACAGTGGTGCAGTGGTTAGGACTGTCTCCTCACAGCAAGAAGGTCCTGGGTTCGATCCCCGGGTCACCCAGGGCACCTTTCTGTGTGGAGTTTGCATGTTCTCCCCGTGCACGCGTGGGTTTCCTCCGGGTGCTCAGGTTTCCTACCACTGTCCAAAGACATGCAGATTAGGTCAACTGGCTACTCTAAATTGCCCATAGGTGTGAATGTGAGCGTGTGTGGCTGTT
>JAQQZR010000011.1:14500156-14513574 GCA_030068235.1 Notoglanidium macrostoma
ACACCCCCCCCCCCCCCCCCCCCCCAGTCTTTTTGATTCAGATTGCTATGGGCAGTCATATGTTGAGGGGGGTTTTACATGCACGTTGCTACATATGAATGACACACTTTTCTGAATGGCCCATTTTCTCTGCCTATTTTTGTTTTAAGGCCATTACAGACTGGGAAGGTAACAGACCACTTTGAAATTTCCACTGCGTCTCCAAGTCACATTGACCTATCTTATCAGTAAACCTAAAAATGCTTAATTTGCAACAGAGGAAACAATTCAGTAGAGTAAACCAACTGAGGCCAAGCCATAATGGATATCTAGTGGGTAGAGGAGAATGAACCATTAAACAACTGAACCCAATTATAGACTAAATACTTATACATTCCATGTGTGTTTTTGTATTATAGTGCTTGCTGATTGGCATGGTTGCTAGAAAACCGTAAGAATGAGAAGCAAAAAAGGAACATTCCAAAACCGAATGATGCAGAACACGCATACTCTTTCTCACTTCCTGAGTGCAAGGACATTTGGAGAGCATTATGCTCAGCCGTGCATCATTTAAAACACAATTGACATTTGAGAGATTGAACTCTATTGGAATGTGGAGCTAAAGCTACCCATTTTCCCTTGTGTTTTGCTATGTCCTGTTGCTGTATAGGATATCTGACAGCCAAGGAGCAAGGTGAGAAGATTTTCTAGGTGTGGAAGATAGAGGGCAGAGGAGGTTGGTGGATAAAGAAAGTGAAGAGAGGGAAAGTATTGGTGGCTGAATCATGGGGTGCAGAGGAAAAGGAGCCAGGGTGTGGTAGGGTTATCAGGGTGTGGTAGGGTTATCAGGATGTTGGAAGCTAATGAAGAGGGGGTGGAGAGTGGAGGTTGCAATGAGGGCGTGATTGGGTATGAATCGTTGTTCATAGACAGGGCTGGGAGGGTGATAATGAGGCATACAAAGTGGTGATCTGAAAAGTGGAGCAGTGCAAGGTTGATGTCTAGAGCTGCTGAAGACTGGCTGAAGCCCTGGTCCAGCGGTTTCCTCCATTGTGCACTAGAGGGCAGTTTTTGCTCCAGTTATGAGTGAGGCAGGAGGACTGGAGCCAGTCTCCCGGGTGAGTGAGCAAGGTCCTATCAGAAGGGAAGAGACTAAGGAGGATGTCTAGTTCTTCTGTGAAGTTTCTAGGGGACCATGTGGAAACATGGATGGATAACAAAAATAAGGTTAATGGGAGAGCTAACAGCAACAGCATGGATTTCAAAGGGTGAGCTGTTAAAATGAGATTGTGTAGGATGTGTGAATGCTCTTTTTGGGACAGAATTACATTTGCACCATCACCCCTGCCAGTAGTCTCACACTAGAGTGTAAGAACAAACATAGGCAGAGGACCTAGCAGCCAGTGTTGCTGAATTCTTTGCAGTGTTCCAGGTCTTAATCAATGCCAGGAGGGGGACTGAGTGAAGGGAAGCTATAGCTGAGATGGCAGCAGTTCTCTGGAAGGCATACTGGCAGATCCACAATTCATCTACCACCAATGAAGGACATATTTAGTGGTGGAGGGTAGATGAGGTTGTTTGTTGTAGAAATTACCTTCCTGTGCAATATACACAGTAAAATAATAATAAGAAGAATAATAACAATAATAAACATGTGTACATTAGCGTAAGCCCTGCCCATAGTGCACACCATAGGGGAGCATAAAACCACTCTTAACTACATGCCTGAAAAATCAATTCACCAACAAACTAAAACAATATTAAAGAAAAACAAAACTATGCAGATAGTTCACTAAAAATCAGAAGTTTATCTATAGATCCAAGCTGGAAAATGCAGTATTGAGTATTGAACTGGAACATTGCTAGTGTGAACATCACACATTAGCTCAACGTACGTATGTGTGTGTGTGTGTGTGTGTGTGTGTGTGTGTATATATGTATATATATATTTATATGTGTATATGTGTTTTGTTTTTTAGACGTATGTTAAGAGTCAGGACAAAGCGTTTGCAGCGACTACTATCCAGGCGATTGGAAGATGCGCGACCAACATCTCCGAGATCACAGATGCATGTCTCAACGGCCTTGTGTTATTGCTTTCCAGCCAAAATGGTAAAATATACACCCATACACCCATGTGTATAGATGTGTATAGACAAACATGCACAATTATAGTATTACTTAACGCATGCAAATATTGTGCAAAAGGAGCCATAATCAGAAAGGAAATGCTTTGCATCTTAAAGTTTTTTTTTCAAGGAAATGTTCATGAACTTATTAAATTAAGTGTATCCAGTGTTCCATATTCCAAAGCATTTGCTAACATGTCAGTTACATTTGGGGGAATATTTAAACTATGGAAAGTATTAAAACATGGACATTCTGCATTGCTCACATTCCTCATTCCTTTTCCCAGGCTTTCTGCTTAGTATTTTAGGTAAACAAGGAGCTAATCAACGAAACATTTGTAAAAGCAGTCAGTCTGCCTGAAAATGTTTGAATTGCCAGCTTTCCATCTAAGTGAGCTTTTCTTGTGCAGTGAATGTCAGGTTTCGATCAAGTTGTTGGTTTCATTTCTTGTACTGCTATTCATGGCGATCCACCAGTTACGGCTTAGATGTGGTCACTTTTTTGCAGCAAGCTGAAAAAAAGTCCCCACTTCTTTATCACAATTTAAGCTGTTACTTTATATATTTTACAGCCATTAAGTGAAAATGCAACAGCAGCATCTGATTTTGTCATTTCATACCCTGTTTTGACCATCTCTGGGCCAATGGGTTGTCATTAGTCTGCAGGTGTGTAGAGGTAGATAGGATGTTTTTCTTGATTATAAAGGGTTTTATTAAGCATGATGGATTAATATTCTGTTATAATGTTAATATAAAGATGGAGACAGTTTTCATGGTCAGGTTTATTATTTTATTTTATTCGTTATTTATCGAGTTGAGGGGAGAGATCTTGCCCCTGACGGAGAAGTTGAGTATCAGAGGATTTTCCTGGTTAGTGATGGTAAAAGAGAGTGCTAGGCTGACAAATGGATCAGGTCAGTGGCATCAGACTTGCACTCACTGTCTCAGACTGTGATTTCTGTTTGTTTGCAAGTCAGTCTATGTCGCTGTCCTCACGTATGATTATGAGCTATGTGTAGTGACCTAAAGAATGGTTGCAAACAGTGGAAATAAACTTCCTCCACAAGGTTGTTGGAAGCTGGATGATCTGGGAGAGCCTCAGAGTAAATCAGGTGCTCCTCTGAATTTAAAGGAGCCAGTTGTGGTGGTTTTCAAGGATGCCAACTGGTTGGCTTCCACTTGAACTAGATCAGATGCATCCCACTGGACATGCACTTTAAGGAGAAACTGTTAAATTTCAGAGCCTTAAGGGTTCTTTGGTTTGTCCCTCTGGGGAGATGCTTAATTCCTGTTGTCTAATTGTTGGTTCATGCCTATTTGTCAGTTAATGGGGGAAAAAAAGCACTGACGCACAGTTTGTCTTTTTCAGAAACGGTCGTAGCAGAGAGTGTGGTGGTCATTAAGAAGCTGCTGCAGACACAGCCCTTACAGCACAGCGACATCATCAAACACATGGCTAAGCTGTTTGACAGCATTACGGTGAGACTTCTGCAACACGGGTACACTGACCGATGCACACACTCCAAAAGCACATAACACTAAGCTGTGATTAATAATGCAAATGTTAACACTGATTTTTGCAGTTACTGCTATTAATCCTTAGCCTTCTGTGATTCTTGCTCAATTCTGGAAAATCTCTTGAATAACTGAACTCCTTTCCGGATCAGAATGGAAATTTGAGAAAATATGAATGTTTGTGCTTAAAACATGAATAATTCCACATTACAGCCTATAAAATAAAATAATAAACGAACAAAAAAAAAGCCAGAATGACATGTTTCAGATTTCCTTACCTGAGTAGTAAAAAAGAGAATAATAAAATTAAGAACTAATAATATAATATGTAAAAATATGTCCGTGTTTAGGTGCCCATGGCAAGGGCAAGTATTCTGTGGCTCATCGGTGAATATTGTGAACATGTGCCAAAAATCTCTCCCGACCTTCTGAGGAAAGTGGCCAAGACCTTCACCAGTGAAGAGGACATTGTTAAAATGCAAGCAGTCAACCTTGCAGCCAAACTCTACCTCACCAACTCCAAACAGGTAACATGCATCATAAAATACACAAACCTATGTCACAAAATTAAATTGTTTTTTTTCCTATGAATATACATTTCTGAAGCTCGGTGATCCAAATTAAATACTTTATTTAAAAGGTATATTTTCTTAACAAAAAAAAGCTGTATATTCTCAGCTGTAGCAGTAATGGAAAAAAATACATGTATGAAGGGGTGTGTGTGTGTATATTATATAAAATATATAACGCATACAATTGATGTATGGGTAAGCTGTATATTTTGGCAATTTGAAAATAATAGAATTGGAAATGAGATGGAGGTTACAATAAGATATAACACAAGTAATACTGAATTAATGTAATTTAATGAGAGAAAATGTGTATTTTTGCCATGCATACTTTTCATATCGGTACCTTGCTTGAATGTGAATGTCATTCCGTATATTGTGTGCGCGCGCGTGCACGCCTATCCGGGTGGGTGTTGAGGTTGAGGCAAGTCAGATTATTATAATGAAAGGAAAAGTATATGCGTACACTTTTGTATGATGTGTGTGTACTGTGCTTTCAAGTACCGTTGTCCCCTTCCCCATTTTAAGCTTTAAACTTAGTGGTTTTAATTAATAAGGAATAATTAAGATTTTTTTTAAATAGCTTAAATGTAAACGTTAAATTAGTGTAATTTTGAAAACCATACAGTAGTAAATTTGACATCTTTAAGAGAACAAAATTTCTTGATCTCTCTTACATAAATCCTGTTGTTATTTTAAAAAAATATTTATTTACTACTTCTGATAATGGCAAGTAGTTTCTTAAAATGTCTTATTCTCTCTAATTTTAGACTAAGCTGCTGGTGCAGTACATTCTAAACCTGGGGAAGTACGATCAGAACTATGACATCAGAGATCGTACACGGTTTATCAGGCAGCTGATAGTTCCCAATGAGAAAAGTGGTGCTTTGAGTAAATACGCACGGCGAATTCTGCTGGCACCCAAACCTGCCCCAGTGCTGCAGTCTGCCTTTAAAGGTACAGTCTTCCTCCTCTTTCTTGTTTTCTTTATCAATATGTTTTCTTTATTGATCAAAGGACATTCTATAATAATTAACATGTTAAGGGATTAAGCAGCATTTGAGTAGTTGAACTTCAGAACTATCTACAGTTGTGGTCACTCAACACAGCCAATTAATGAGCTCTGTAAAATCTGGCATGTTTTTGGGGTAATATGTGTAAATAAGAGCAACACTTGTTGGCCGTACCTTGAAAGCCATAGATTAGAATGTGAGCATGTCTTTGAGTCTGTTTATACAAGTCAAGTAGGGGAAAATGGACCTGACTGTATATGGATGCCAAAACTTTCCATGAAAATTTGGACATTGACAAAGTTGTAGTCATTTTAGCGGTCTATGACAGCATATTGGAGTTGAAATTAAATCATGAATATGAGCTCAGAATGCAAACTTTCAGCTTTAAGTATTTACATACAAATTGGGTGAACAGTATAGGAATTACAGCACTTTTTAATATGTGCCACCCCACCCTCCTTTTAAAAAACCAAAAGTTATTGGACAAACAGACATAATCATAAATGAAATTGCCATTAATATTGCTTGGTTGCAAATCATTTGCAGTCAATGATTGCCTGAAGTCTGAAACCCAGAGACATCACCAGACATTGTGTTTATTCCCTGGTGATGCTCTGATGGCTGTTACTGCAGCCGCCTTCAGTTCTTGCTTGTTCTAGAGGTGTTTTGTCTTCAGCAAGTGGAATTCATGTTCAGATGGATTCAGGTCTGGTGAATGACTTGGCCATTTCAGAAGATTCCACGTTCTTCATCGAGGTAGTTCTGTCCAACTGTTGTGAAGGAGTTTCGCTTAACCAGGGAAAAATTCTCCCAGGGAAAGTTATTGTTACGTCCCCGAAGAAATATGTCCAGGGGACTAGGGAGGCAACAAATTTTAAATAAACTGATACCTCAGGAGTGATCTAGGGAGCAGGGAAACAGGATTGTAGTTTTAAATTCAATGGTTTATTGACAGTTAAGAGAGGAAAAACAAATAAACAAAATTGCCAAAGAAAGAAAGACAAAAGAAAAACCACAACAGGGCAAATTCAAGAATGCAAAGAAACCACGAACACCAGCTGGTCTTATGAAGTATCATTAGCCAACACACCAGCTAAATCACTAGCAAAACAAAGGTTACAAACTTCACACAGCCCAAGACTGTAAATGAGCATCACAGCGACAGCATTACATACACGAGCTCATATACACACGCACACCAACAGCCCCAAACGCTGCCGGAAGGCCCACTGGCCCCTTCTGAGTGCTTTGCCTGCCTTTTATTCACTCAAAGGCTAAATGAACACATCAAGTGCAGGTGCAGTCAATCACTTCCCACAAAGGAGGTGGAACCTAGGGGAAACATGGAGGAAAAATAGCACATAGCCGTAACAGTTATTTTTTCCCCATAGCCTTCCTGGCGTATTTGTGTTCCTGAGCTCACCAATGCATTTTTTCTTTTTATGAATATATCAATGATTTGGCCACACCAAATCTTTGCTATCTCTCTGAATTTATATAGATTTTTCTTTAAATGATGGTTTGCGTCACTGACCGTGACAGCTGCCACACTTAAAATCAACTCTAGACCTTTATCTGCTTACTTGGAGGTGAAATGATTAGGAAAAAACACATACCTGCCCATGGAACGGCTGAGCAGAAAATTGTTCAATTAATTTAGGTCCTCTAAAAAGGGAGGACTACATATAAAAGGTGCTGTAATTCCTGCACATAATCCGGATGTAAATGCTCTCGAACTAAAGCTGAAAATCTAAGCTCTTGAAACATTGAGCTCATATTCATTACTTAGTTACTCCAATGTACAATAGTAGACACCTAAAATAACTGTCAGTGTCCAAATATTTATGGACCTGACTATGTGAACGTATTTTTACAGATATATTCAGGATTTCTGAGATGATTAATTCATACTCAAAGTTTATAACACTGTGTCGTACTCCAACATAGGCTAGCTATCACTTTCGGTGTCTCACAGCAATCTGTGTTTTGTTGACCGACCCTTTCCAACAGCAGCGACGTGTATAATATTTGCACAAGTTTGGCAAGGGACTTCTTCCTCACATTACCATCTTTTCCCTGACTAGTAGAACATGCCTTCTGAAGGATGCTCTAACGTCAACAAGATTTTTAGACACACTTATGTGTGAGGTAAAGCTCTAGAAGCAATCACAGCCTTGCATGTTACTTGTTGGCTGTTCACCTCTTGTAATGAACCATTGCAGTCATAATTTCTGCGATGTACTCAATGGTTCTGTCAGCTGTGTTTGCTCTTTGTGCATCTGCACTCTTCATCAGAGACTGAAGGCTGTGGCAAACGCATGACTGGATTGATTGAACTCACCTATTCAGTTCCGGGTGACAGTGATTTGCAAAATCTGGTTCATTGTAAGCAGGGTGTTGGTAATTGATGATGAGTTTCTGGTCTAGCACTATGGTTGAACTTTCTCCACACTCAGGCAATGGCTTTAATTGCCCTCAAAAATAATCCTGTGACACATTTCATTTTGCAAAGTAGAACAATACTGAACTCACATTTGCCAGATTGGTGGGTATGTATGTCATTTGTGCTTCAGTGTACAACAAAAAATTTCTCCTTGTTAATATTAGTGGACCATCTTTCCAGTGTTTTTAATTAGTGTTAGTAGAGACGTTTAAGGGCGGGAATGTGTTGCCCGTGAAATTCTGGTGCAAAAAGTGCCATGGGGTGGTATTGACCATTGAGTACCATTGAATTTGGCACTTAGGTTAATTGTGCAGGATTCTTTTACACAATGGAACAAGTTTCCACAAATGTAGCGTGAATTGTTTTTTCCCATGTTAGAGGCTCAAACCGCTTGGATCTTTGAAATTTTGTGCTGTCCATGTATCTTTCTAGGTTCATCATTTTGACAATCAGTTAACCAGTTGTTGAGAGGGTTTATATGCATGTGCACTGTCAGAATGAGCCAATTCTTGATTTATTCTGTTGTCCTTATTGTTAACATTGGGTAAAGTTATGCCAGGGACTCGTACCCTTAATTTGAGGATGTATCACATCTTTTGTCTGTTTAAATGTGCAGGTGACTACTGCTAATTCAGCAGATCATTGCCAACTTTCTTAGTCTCAGCAGGCAGCAGTTTCACTGGAACTCTAGCAGAAGGAACTTGTCTTGCACCTTGTGGTATTTCTTTTATTGTGGCACATATGGATAGCTCAGTTATTCTCTTCATCTATGGTCAATGTTTTTTGTTTTCTCGTGCTGCCTGAATTAGCATCTGTGTGCCATCTTGCAGCATTTACCATGAGGTGGCAGTGTTGTTCTCTTGCCTATTTGACATTTTGAAAGGAAGTGGAAGCAGAGGGTTAGACCAGACATTTGGTGTTGCTGTTGCAGTTGCTGACATGAAGTGGGCTGGAAAGAAGTGTACCTCTCTGTGACTTCATGGCTTCCTATGAGTGGTTTCTTTCTTTCGTTCTGGCTTTAAATTTAAATGTTCAATTTAATTTTCTTTTTTTTTTTGTCTTTTCTTGCTTACTTCACTGCATTCATTTTCAACTCTACATATATATTTTTCTTTCTCTTCCCTCTTTCTCATTCTCTCACTTCTAGTGCCTTCTTCCCTTGAATGGTTTCTCTTCTCTCCTTTCCAGTGCATAATAATTTAGTCATGGCAGATCTTATTCTACATGAGCCGTTTCTGCTTTCATTTGGATAAATGTTATATATATATATATTTTTTAATTTTGGCTTTTTAAACTTGGTGGTGTAAATTCAGGACTGTTCAAAGAAATAATTAATTGAAAGCTCAAAATTGCCACGGCATTATACTATATATGTTTGATCAGCTTAACAGTTCATCACAATAGGTCTTGATGATGCCTTATACTTAGGGTTTACTTAAAATTCTGTTCTCTTTTCATCTTTATTCAGGATGTTGATCTGGTTCAGGTTTACTTTGAATCCAAGCAATCAAGTGTAGTTTTCCAACAGAAGTGCTGTATTAACATGACTATCAGAGATCCCAGCATGATTCAGAATCAAGCATCAGCACACGTACTTCCTTACTCTCTGCTTCTGCTCTTACCATAATCCTGCTAATATTTGTGTGACTGTGGCCATGGTCATGACACATCTGGGAATTTCTGCTGTAAAGGCAGGGCTTGTTGGTCATGGCTCATGCAGCCAATATTAGCTCGAAGTTTAGAAGAAATGCCTGTACTGTTGTTCACTGTCTAGCACATGGGTCCAAAATCTCCTATGGTGTTTGTTTACGTTGAGATCCGGTGACTGGACATAGCATGTTCTATATAGGTTTCATACCCATTCTTGCGCTGTGGTGTTCTAAAATTCTCAAGTCTTCAGTTTATTTCCAATTTTACATAAAAAACAAATCTCAGATTTTCAATGTGTTCTTAGCATTTTAGAGCCCAGTGTATTTGTGCGAGCTGTTTGGACTACAGTGAGTTTGGTCTCAATATTCACACTTCAACTCAATTGGAAGCATTTATGCTGGAACATTAATGTTGCTTTTTTTACTCCTTATAGTAGTGTTTTTTTTTTTTGTTTTGTTTTTTTTTCCCTTTTGCCACAACAATCTCTTGTAACAGTCTGTCTGTTCCATTTTACAATTTTCTACCTGCGTTCTTTTTTTCTTCATATCCTCTTTCTGTGACCAGTAGTCAGAGCATCTCATTTTCTCTGCTCTGACGGCCCATTTCTGCAGGTCAGTGAGGTCAACAGCCTCTCGCCTTGCTATGATTAAACACATAAATTCCTGCACTAATATGGATGCTTCAGATGTAGTCAGTCAAGGGGAGTCTTTATAGAATCCACACTGCACATCATCTTTTAATTCACACAGTGAGCGGGACAGTGGAATTGTATTAATTAGAGTTAATCAGAGGACAGCCTGCTGGGCATTATTGCAAGGTATGGCAACTTTAAAATTTAAAAACAGAATTAACAAGATACAAACTATTTAATGAAAAAAATAATAAATGTATGTTTTTGGTTTAAAGTGCAATCATTGCAGCTGATTCCAGGTAGTTTAAGAATAAAATAAGCTTGTTAATATATTTGGGAAATAATTAGGGAAATTATTTCCCCTAATTAAATATGCAAATTTGCTTTTATATCAGGAAACTGTTTTATGCTTTAACTCTGTACAAGTTATCTGTGTAATGAAATGTGTAAACTTTTTGCCTCAATGGTCTAGTCCATTAGGCTGTCTACTTTATTTCCATAAAAGGTAATTTTTTAAATAATAGCTAAGCTCAAAGACGCTTTTTCAGTTCAGTACACAAATTGTGGGATTGAGGTCAGGGCTTAGTGATGGCTACTACCATAGTACAATTATGTTGGGGTTTTTTTAAGCCATTTTGTTACAACCTTGGTATGCTTGGGGTCATTGTCTTACTGAAAGACCCAGGGCTTTGCTGGCATGCTTGGATTTTCCCATTGTATCAACTTGCTGTATATAATCTTTTTACCCACAAGAATTCCGATTTAGTGAATTAAAGCTGAAATACGTTCGTCTCTAATCAGTTGTTTTAAAATTACCGCAATGTGTAAAAGTGATGTGAACAAAGATGTCCTAACTGACTTGTCCTGTTAACATACTTTCATTGTCCTTGGTATATGCAAACATTTGGCCTCACCTATAGGTTCCTACAGGTTTGTAGAGTTAAGCTTTGTATTTCTTAAATTTGCTTGGTTTTCACATCTCTTTCCCTCAGATCGGGATCGTTTTCAGCTCGGAACACTGTCCCACACTCTGAACTCTAAAGCCACAGGCTATCTGGAGCTTTCTGATTGGCCGGCTGTGGCTCCTGACCAATCTGTGAGAAATGTGGAGGTGGTGGAAGCGGTAAAAAACATTAAATGTGACTTATGTATAGTAGATGTTGTATCACTATCCTATCGGAGTTTCTATTCGATTCGTTATGTTTGCATTTTTCTTTGGTCAAATTCCTATATGGGACCAAATGTACACTTGTACATGTACAAGTATTTAATTATCTACTGGAAAAAAATCATTGTGTGCATTTTTGTAAGGTGAATGAATGGGCTCCATCTGTCAGCAAAGCCAAACCTGCCGCATCAGATAAGTTCTACTCAGACTCTGGAGAGGAAGAAGAGGAGGAAGGATCAGATAGCAGTAGTGTGGACAGCAGTAGCAGCAGTGAAGGTTGGCATGTGAATGAAAGGCATGCAGTCTTAGAAATTTTGTTCATACTGTTTGATTGTAATCTGTGTGTGTGCGTGCTCGCGTAGAGTCAAGCAGCAACACGGAGAGTGAGGAGAATGGTGAAAGTAGCAGCGAGTCTGATGAGAGCTCAAGCCATTCGGAGAAGAGCAGCGACTTGGGTTCTGAGAAAAAAAAAAGGAAAACTCCGAAAATCAAAGAACTTCAGCACGGCACAAACCCCAATAAAGACAGGTATCAGTCCTTTTTACTACTTACAGTATATGATTGTACTAGGAGAACATCCTAATTTCCCAATTTCATCTTATGTTAGTTATTGGCTACAATACTTTACATTTCCACACCCCTCCTTCACGATGCTGACCACTCAGACCAATCACACTACTCGCATTAGATTGGAATAACATGCAGTATTTACATTAAAATTCTTTCTCAGAAGTACTCGTCTGTCTGACCAGTGGATACTTATTCCCTTCTCCATCCAGTATCAAACTTTTTAAGATTACATTTGCATTTTTTTAAAACTTGTCTTGAGCTAGATCCCAGTTTCAAATGAAATGCGAGCATTAGACCTTGGACAAGCTAATGCATGTGAGAGGACCAACAGAAATGTGCATTTTTCTAAAATTATAATCACCCGAGTCAGTGAGTGTTACATTCTTAAAAAATATATATATATATATTTTTTTAAAGCTATGTCCTTATATATTTAATTATGTATTCACATACAGTGGCTTTTTTTGTAGCATGTTTTAAAAAAGACAGAATCTAAAAAAGTTTCAGAGACGAACATAAACAATTAAAATACAGAAAACATGGCAAAATTGAAGATAAAGAGAATATATAAAGATAGGTATAGCAAAATGAAAACCTTATGATTTTCTTTGCTTAAGAAAGCAGCATTTTTTTAACCCTCTGTGGTTTATTCAATTTTATACAACATTTAATTCTGTTCCTCCACTATGGACAATGGTGTTCTAAGAGTGCTGAGATATAGTATAACACTGGTACCTTTCACTGTTTGTATGTGTTCATTTGTTCACTATATAAAATTCCAGTTCTAGCAAAGTTTGTTACATTGAAACCATCACTTCTCTTAATATGGGCTGTCGGTCAGTCTGTGCATTTAGATTTATGGCATTTGGCATTACAAATTCAGAAGTTCTTTGAGGTTTCCATCAGCAAATACATCCTCATACTATTCAGTAGGTCGAGCACTTGGACAAGCAGTAGGTCGAGCACTAGGTCCTCAAACCTGTTCAGTAGGTCAAATCTGTACCATCAGTCTAAAAACCCTGTTGGGGAGGTAGTTTACTATGGAAAAACACAGCACTTTTAATTTTTTTTAAATAATAAAGTGCTAATTTAGTACTTTATGAAGAGATGGCTCTTTAGCTTTTTAGTGGGGCCAATTGAGTGATACTACTGGATCGGGCAGAATATGTTGCAGTGTGAGGTGTGATGAATGTTTAAAAGTACTTGTCCATTTTTGGTTTTGTAGGCAAGGATCAGTGTTTTAAATCTGACGCAGGCTGCTACAGGAAGTCTGGAAGGGATGATCGAGTGCATGAAGCTACAGAAGAAGGGAAGATGGAGTAGATGATTTGTCGGGTGGGAAAGGGGTATTGATGGCTGATGTTATGCAGGACAGGGAGGGTGATGGTGAAGGATATCAAGTGATTATCAGAGCTGTGACGTTTGGGTAGCATTGGTGTGTATAGCTGGAGAGGGGCAACTGAAGACCAGATCCAGGACATTTCCTGCCTTGTATGTGGGAGAGCAGCTGTTGAATGTCAGGGAGAAGGAATACAGACACGGTTTTGGCTTCTTTGGGATCTATTATTCCAGAAAAGTTGGGACGTTCCTTAAAGTTTAATAAAATGAAAACTAAAAGACTTTCAAATCACATGAGCCAATATTTTATTCCCAGCAGAACATAGATAACATAAAAAATGTTCAAACTGGGAAATTGTACACCTTTATCCACTAAATGATCACATTTCAAATTTGATGCCTGCTACAGGTCT
>JAQQZR010000011.1:14531676-14543321 GCA_030068235.1 Notoglanidium macrostoma
ATATTCAAATTATGATGATTGTAAGCAATAGCTCACTGCGCTGTTTCAAGAGGTCAAGCTGTCCTGTGTGTGTGTGTATATGTGTGTGTGTGTGTTGCTAAACTGCATTTTATTTTGCAGTACTAAAGAAGATCAGTTTAGTGTGTCTATCCAGCCAGCAGTGGGAGAATTACTACTCCCTGTCACCATGTCTGAACAGGACTTTAACCAAGAGCAAGGTAAAACACACTCGCAAACACAAAAGGAATAATGAATGTAACATTAATTTCAGTGAAATTACTAACTAAAATGGTCTATTGATGACTGTACAAAGGGAAGAAAATTAAGTATGTAACTATAGTTTTAGTTGGATTCCGGTCTGGGCTCTGGCTAGGCCATTCAGGAATATTGATCATCTTCTGTTAAGCTATTTCTTATCATATTGATTTGGATGTGTGCTTTTGGGTGCACCGGTTTCCCCCGGTGGTGTTTTTCCTTTTTCTTTAAATTCAGCTTTTATAAGCTAAAAGGTTTTTTGCTGTTGGTTCCTCTCAAAATGTGTGACTAGCTCTTAGTTTTAAGTACATATGATCCAGTGAGTTGTCTAATGCACTGTCCAAAATATATTAATGTTTTCTGAAATATAGAAGCCAAAGTCAATTTAAGCTACTACCACATGATACCTCAGTTTACAAAACAAGATCAGGTGAGCATAGTTGTTTTCTGGTACCACAGTGGACATTCTTTCACTAAAATGTAAATAGAATCATTAATAAAGAGCAAGAACCTGTGCATGGTTAGGGATAACCCTAAGAGTGTTAGGAATTGTATGTATCATATTCAGTTAATAAATTAGTTCAATACTTATTAAGTAGTAAATTCAAGTAATGAAAATTTGAAAAATGATCCATCGAGGCATGGACTGCACTAGACCTCTCAAGGTGTGCTGTGGTAACTGGCACCAAGACAGTAGCAGCAGCTCCTTTAAGTCCTGTAAGTTGCAAGGTGGAGCCACCATGGATCAGACTTGTTTGTCCCGCACATCCCATAGATGCTCAATTGGATTGAGATCCGCGGATTTTGGAGGCCAGTTCAACACGTCGAGCTCGGTCACGTTCCTCAAACCATTCCTGAACAGTTTTTGCAATGTGGAATGGTGCCTTATCCTGCTGAAAGAGGTCACTGCCATTGGGAATACCGTTGACATGAAGGGGTGTTCTTGGTTTGCAACAAAGTTTAGGTAGGTGTTACGTGTCAAGGTAACCTCCATATGAATGCCAGGCCCCAAGGTTTCCCAGCAGAACATTGTCCAGAGCATCACACTGAATCTGCCAGTATGCCTATTTCCCATAGTGCATCCTGGTGCCATCTCTTCCCCAGGTGGGATGCTCATGCACCCAGCTATCCTCATAATGTAAAAGAAAATGTGATGCATCAGACAAGGCCACTTTCTTCCATTGCTCCATGATCCAGTTATGATTCTCACATGCCCATTGTAGGCACTTTTGGTGGTGGACAGGGTTGAGCAAGGGCACTCTGACAGGACTGTGGCTATGCAGCCCCATACACAGCAAGCTGCGATACGCTGTGTATTGACACCTTTATATCATAGTCCGCATTAATTTTTTCAGCAATTTGTGCTACAGCAGCTCTTCTGTGGAATCAGACCAGGCGGGCTAGCCTTCGCTCCCCACATACATCAGTGAGCCTTGGGCACCTTGCTTGGAATGCTTTTGGTAGTACTAACCACTGAATACCAGGAACACCCCACAAGACCTGCAGTTTTGAGATGCTCTGATTGTGATGGCTAAAGTTAGTGTCGCTCAGATCCTTACACTTGCCCATTTTCTCTACTTCCAATGCATCCTTGAGAACTGACTGTTCACTTGCTGCCTAATATATCCCACCCCTTGACAGGTGCCTTTGTAACATGATGATCATTATTTTTCACTTCACCTTTCAGTGATTTTAATGTTCTGTATGAACAGCGTACATAATGCCACTTGTTGTCTTTGTTAGGAGCCACTTCAAAGAAAAACTAAAGTGTGATTTTGCAGGCTGATTGCTAATATTTTAGAAAATATTGAGATCTGTTTTAGCTGGAAGATATAATATGAAAGATTTTTAGTGGACTACAATTTTTATCAGTGGTAGGGACTAAATTTGACATTTCAAAAAGTGCTGTGGGCATAATTCATCAGCATAAATTGTGTTGATACAGCTTGGCAGTATGCAGTAGCTAATGTAGGCTAATGGCTGTTTATAGGATAGCTTTGTTCTAGAATAGAGTAAATCCCAAATCCTCTACTTTATCAGCTAAAAATGATTATTCAAGAAAACTAGGTTAAAACTCAATTACTTTTCAATGACATGCACATTTTAGCTTTGTACCTAGTGCATGGTCATTTATATTATGCTAGTCACACTTCATTCAATAATTTATTAAACATGAAATGTAACGGTGGGCTTTATGATTTTATAGCTAACAGGTATCAAATGAGTAAAATGTAAGATTATTGTGTTGAGTTAATAGTTTTTGGTAATAGACTAAAGATTTTTTTTAATGCAACTATACCTAAAATGTCATACAATTATAAAATATACATTGGAAATTGTAAGCATGTTTGTACATCACATATCTGTTTTCTTTTTTGACTGCTACAGGAAAGCTGCAGGGAATGAATGAAAGCTCAGCGACAGTTGTCATGGCATCCAAAAACACCTTGATCAGTGACAAGGTCATGAATGTGGCTAACATGGGTGTAGTGCCATCTGGAGAAAATAATATGCACAGGTAGTGAAAACCATTTTTTTGCTCTGTGTAGATTGCAACATTGTCCTTAATCTGATTTACCTTCCTTGCTGTTCTTTCCCTGCCTTGTGGAGTGTCATTTGATATTTCTCTTTGAAATTTTTGAAACTTTTGAAAACACCGCAACTCCTAGGGTGTGCTGTGAGCTGTACTGTAAGTATTAGTCATTACACACTTAAGTTTTATTTTGGGTTTTGATTAAGGGTTCAACAGTCAATCCAGTAGGAATGAAGAAACGGTGAACAATATACAGATGGCAAAATCTCCTGGAAAATGATACATAGCCTGGGTAGCCTATTTGTATGAGCCACCATAAGAGACTAACTTTTTAAAGAGTGGATATTTCACTCAAACACACATGAAGATACATACAGTGGTGCTTGAAAGTTTGTTAATCCTTTCCTTTTTCTTTTTTTTTTCTTTTTTATTTTTATTTATTTATTTTTTTTAAATCTAACCCACCATCTGATTTTTAAAATAGTAAAGATGGTACAACTCCTAAATGTTGTCTTAAAGTATATAAAGAGAACCCAATTAAACAATATGAGACAAATATTTTACTTAATCATTTATTCATTTAAGAGAATACCATTACATTACATATTATTGAAATACAGGATCATTTTCCTCAAAAAATAAATGACTCGAGACTATTGCAGTTTTTTACACATTTTTTTTACCCTGTTAACAGAAATATTTTAGACATGAATACAAAAAAATGTATGAATGGTTCAGATTGGGCACTGGAAAGAGATGAGGGAGAATATCAGAGTGATTTGTAACTTCTGGTACAATCACTGGTAGGTTGGAATGAAAAGAGTATTTTTATTAGTTTCTTACTACTAAAAAGTAACATAGCACATAAAATATATACAGATTTGAAAATATAGGAGATTATTATTTAGCTATAGTAGACCAGTTTCTCAAGGAGGTGTTTTGATCAGTCACCATGATTGCACATCCGAAATAATTAAAAGACTTAATGTGTGAATGAAGAGACTCCTTCAAACAAGTAATCAGCTGCTGCTTACAGATAAATATCATAATTGAGATATAATGACCATTTGCAGATGTAGCACTAAAGAACACAACATGAAAGTGGTGTTCTTCATTATGGACTGTGGTTTGTTCATTCAGCCACCTCTTTGCATCAGAACTTCAGCCGCAAAGTGAGTAAATGCATTTAATTTTTGCAAGTGCTGAAGCAAATGGGCTTTCATTGATAAGGACAGGATTACCAAGCACATCAGTGTAGTGAAGCCAAAAGTGCCCCTTTGTACCTGCCATGCTTTAACATTTTAATGTGCTGGGAGTTGTGAACAAGATGGTGTGCTTCAAAAACAAACCTAACATGTACAAATATTGGCTAGAACATATGCACATATTTAGTCCATCAGAATTTACCCATCCTGCTGACTTATTACACCGACACATCTGCTGGGTTAATTTTCTTCTGGGTTATTTCTACTAATGCCAAAAGTAAATTGTGGTACATAACATATATAACACATGATTGTTTCAAATTAATCAAAAGCCCTAACATTTGGTATTTCCAACTCCCTTTGTCTTTAGCCATTACAGATTAATGTCTTAATAAAATATATTTTCTGTGCTGTGTAAAAATACCATCCCAGCAGTTAGTTAACACCAATGATGAACTAGAGATACAACACAGACTGATGATGCTATTCATATTGTAATAGCGTTGATAGGGTTGACAATTATGTAAATAAGTTATTTTAATACAGTCATGATAATTTTACTTATAATTGATTTGGATGCATTTTTGGAGTTTACACATATGCAGGCTTACCTTTATGGTGGATCTCTGCCTTGGTTTGGATTTAAACGTTATGCAAAAAGGGAAGCTTTACTGCATGACTAAAACATGCTCTAGAAAAGCTTTTTGTCTGAACAAAGTACCCAAGTACAAAGTGTCTTAAGTACCCATAACTGTGTTTGTTCCTTTTTGCTAGAGATAATATCAATATCAATGTCATTATCATTGTCATTCTGTGATAAAATGGACATAATGACATGACATAAGTCTGGAAAAATACCATCTTGTGCCGGCATTGGCGCTATTGCAACAGCAGATTTTGAATGTCCTAATACATTGTGATCACATCAGTGCATCTTATTAGTTTATGTCCTGAAACACAAAAAAAATTTAATTATGTCCAAAAATAAGCAATTCCAGTGAATTGTGCTTATGTAGGCATGCATGAAGTAGTGAAACATTGGTACAAATATTTGAGTATGCTGTACTACAAGTGTGTCAATGGTTGTCAGTTCCTGTGTACAGCAGTAGGGGGCACTGTTGTTTGTGTTAAAAGGTCAGTGTCCCTGCACTGAGAAAGTATAGAGGGACCTTGGAAATTGTGATCATTTAATAAGTAGTAAGTCTTTTTATGTATACTTTAAAAAGCACTATATACAATTAACAGTAGCACATTGTTGTGGTGATGGTTGCTTTTTAAACATTGTAAAAGACAAAAAATGCTTAGATAAAGCCATTTTCCTGATGTTAGAAGGTAAATGTTGTCAAATTTACAATTAAAATAACGTTTTACCTTATTCTACTCTCAGAAATCTCCTGTTTAAGCTTCAGGTTTTCAATAAATTGTCTTTGTACAAAAGTAGGTTCACAGCATACACACATCTATGCTGAGTATCAGAAATAAAAGAACCAATCCACAAAGGCATACCACACCTTCCAGTTTTTCCTGTATCAGACTTGTGTTGATGTTTAGTAAAAGTGGATGTATGTGTATGCTTATAAATGAGTGGAGTATGGTTACTGGGGAAAAAGCTTGAGGTCCATTTCTCACAAAATTGCAAAAAATATGACATACTAAAAGTTTACAGAAGAAGCAATCTGTTTTATTGTAATGTAATTGGAGGCATTGTAAAAACTCTCAAAAACAATTTTGTTGAACATGGGAAGCCGTACTGGGTCCCGGTCCATCATTAATGGATCTAGAAGATGAACCAGAGAATACATACTTACTGTATTTGCGTGAGAAAGAGCAAATGATGCATCATTGGTGGTTCCTCTCAAATGATATTACCACCGGTCTTTTTTAACTTTATACTAACACAGTTTAGTAGGTCCAGAAGGTTAATAGAGATTACATCAATCGGAACCAAAAGTAGTGAATTGACACCTTTGTCAAGTTGCACCCAGAATTGAAACGAATTACTGCAGTAGGGTTTCAGGATTACACTGTTGCAATTGCTAAGAAGAAATAAGAGCCAGGTTAGTAGCCTTGTAGGTTGGTATGTAAGATCTAATTCCCATTAGCAGATCTACAAGTGTAAAATGGATATATCTCAAATTACTAGCAATGTGTGGATATGTGTGTTGGAAAGACCGTTACATAGCCGTTTAATAAATTTTTTGCATCCATCTATTTTTTTAAACTAATTAAGACTTGACTCTAAAATGATCTTTTGAAGTCTTAAGTGTAATAGACAAATCTCTGCAAATGTTTAAAATTTAAGTGTTTTTGCAACAGTGTTTGTGCTAGGAGTAGCTGGGAACATGCAGAGGTGTTTTAGAAAGGTTACTGCATTGTCTCTGTGAAGGTATATGAGCAGTGTTTGGAGAACATATAAAGACCTGAGTCTCATTTGTACAGATGTTTGAATGGCAAGGTTCATTTGTAGAAATTTTAGAATGGTTTGGTCGGTAACAAAAAATTTTTAATCCTAACTACAATACATAAAGGAATACAATAACTAATTTCAAATCCTAACTACAATACATAAATGCTAGCACACAGAAATAGTGTTATTCAAGTGTTCTCACAGCCATACCTTTTCGCATGTGTGCGCGGAAAAGTAAGGCTGTGTTCACACTAGTTGTTTTCCCTGGTCAGCATATTCCATGTACTATTATGCAAAATGGCTGCTAGATGGTAAGAATTCTAGTGAGCTGTGAAGCATTGGAATAAGCACTGAACTGTTTTGACAACCTTTGCAGATTTTCACATTTTTCCTATGAAACAGAAAAATTTCTGTATCTGATCAGTCATGTCTGCATCATCTTGAGTGATATAATAACCTTTTGTATTCTGTCTTGTCTGTCTGTCTGAAAGATAACAGTTGTGTGTGAGGGTATTTGTGTTCTGTGAATAAACAGTGTAGGGAGGCAAATGTAGAGGTTAAGAATTAATTGTTTATTCTGATAACTTGCTCAAGGACCACAGGTACAAATTAAGTAATAACTTACTGGAACAAAGCATGTTTTCTCACTTGAAGTATGAGAGGGGTACATTTTGTATTGCTTGAGAGTAATGATTTGTGTTAGTTTTAAATCAAACTCTATCTTGTATTCACTTGATCTTTGACTTTACAAAGTTCAACACTTAAAATTTTCTCCGTGCTTGAAAGCACTCCACTCGTTCAGTGAATCAGTTATGCGTTTTCAGAAACCTTATTGTTCAAATGGTGCAATGCTAATGTAAATAGGCGGAGGTATACTATGATGTGATGTTACGTCTGCAACAGACTGAACAAGCCAGAGCTGAGCTTCAAATCATAAGTGTGTGAAAAAATATAGAAAGTTTTTCTACCATGTTTTCTGTGTGAACACAGCCTTACTTTTTGGGAATTTTGAACATTTCTCATGTAGTTTAACCCATGAAAATGACTGTTTTACATATTACTTATGTTCTTGAGCTCTGTTATACCATCTCCATTCTCCTGCACCATTAGAATGTGTCCCAGGATAGTTTTACAGATGAACAGTCATGCCAGACACGGATGTTTTGGCTTTGACATGCTATCTATATGTTTTACATGTGCACTGTGTTGGTTTTTAAAGTACCTTTAGAAATGTAAGGGCCATTAAACGCCAAGTCTTAGTAATAGTTGATACCTTGTCAGCACTGTTTGAGCATGTTAAATGGTAACGTGGTGTTGGTGGCAGGCAATGAGTGACTGAGTCTAGCAATTGTGTAGGAGAAGGAAGTGCAGGAGAAGGACGTGGAAGTAAGCAGAGCAGGGATCGAATACTCAAGAAGGCACACATCTCATTTATCAACTTCTGTTCAACTGCTGCAGACAATTAAATTTATGGCATTTGGCAGACGTACTTATCCAAGAGTGACTTGCAGAAGTGCTTTGTAATCTCGAACAACAAAAAACAAAACAAAACACATCCTCGTGCTAAAACTAACTTACCATCAGTGTAAAAAACCCAGTTAGGCAGCCATGATCCATGTTGTCCTTTAACCCTGAGAGCTGGTGGGTCCAATCTTGCAGTGCTAGAGGATCGGAGAGTGTGGTGTGAGGAGTGCTTTAAGGTAGGTGGGAAATTGTTTGTATTTGGCTTTGTAGGCAAGCATTAGTGTTTTAAATCTGATGCAGGAGCTCCAGGAAGCCAATGCAGTGGGGTAGTGTGAGAGAACGTGGAGGAAAATAAGAGCGCAGCTGCATGCTGGATTAGTTGCAAAGGTCAGATTTACAAACACAGGAGCGAGTTGCAGTAGTCCAGTCTCAAAATGACAAGGGACTGAACAAGCTCCTGAGCGGCCTCTGCATCAGTATTTCTGCAATTTCTGAGCAGAGCAGTTTGTTTTTCTGATCACAAACCATATACTACCACACTTAAATAAGTTTATATTTCTTTTGTCAACATGTTGGTCTATTTTTAAAATGGTTACCTGTTTCCAACATTACCTAAAATGCCATTTGACTGCCTACCTATAGTGGTGCCATTGGGGCTGATGAAACGGTCTTTAAATTCTTTGTCAATCCATTACACACGACAGACTATTGCCCCCTCCTGGCATTTCAATTGAAGTTTGTTTGTAGTGTTTGTATAGCACTTTCTGGATTTAGATGTAGATCCTTAGGCAGCAGTGACTAGGAAAAAAAAAACCTAAAGGTGACATGAAAACAATCTTGAGAGGAAGCATCCTCTTTTTGGTGATCCTTAATCACTATAATATAAAGTTGTGGATTATTAAAAGAAAATGGTACAAAAGGTGTTGAACGGATCTTCAACATGAGAATATTATGAATAAGAGCATAGAGTAGTCTTTATTATTACTGCAGCAGTTTTTAAAAGTTACAAATGCCAAAAGTGAGACTTGGGCAAAAACAGTTTTTGGGAAGGGCAACTTTTTTGGTACAACTATTTCATGTGAGACCATCCACATCAGAAGGTGAGCTCCAAGCAGAAGGAAAGCATCAGGATGAGCATTGCCTTTCACTTAGATACAGAACACATATATGGTTGTTGACCATGTTGTAGTCTTTTGTCATTGTGGTTCTGCTTTTCAGAGAAGTGAAATGACGAAAGGTGATTATCAGTCAGCCTTGGTGTGTCGTGCCCATAAGTTCTCAGAAGTGTAGCGTTTGTGAGTGTATCAGAGTGTGCTAATTGTATGGCCTTGAGCAGCTGGTTAGCAGTTGTGACTGCCCCTGTAGGCAGCATTTAGTGATGCGGTCACGGCTAAATAGGGATTTGTGTTGGTGTATGTGTCTGTTGGGTTAGGGGGAGGCGGAAGGTGGGGAAATGGGGTGGGCTGGCTCATTGTGTTGCACAATGGGAGGTGTGTCACTGATAAAAGGAGGACCTGTGCGTGGACTAAACGCCTCATTGTTGTGATATGGCGTTAAAGTTGAAGCAGATGGCAAGAAAATGTGTGCGCGCATGCATTGGGGGCACTCAGCAATCGGGACTTTCTCTGACTGCACTACAAAATCAACCTCCGATATACACACACACTTGCTCTTTGTGTCACACACACCCTCCCCCTTGAGGTGCTCTCTGACCCCAGTGTCTGTACAGGGCAGGTGGGTGGGCATGTGGGAGAGAACGATTGACAGAAGGCCTCGCTCAGCCCTTAATAGCTTTTTAATCAGCTGGCATAATAGACTAGCTGTGCTTCCTCCTGAGCTAACACATTCTCTGTTTATTTTCTACTTGGCAAACTCCATTTTGTCTGTACTTGAATTATTTTACAAAGCTTCTTAATAGCTCTGTTTACATGCAGCTTAATATCCATTAATCCAATGGCTCGGTTAGAATAATATAAAACCTTCACTTGTACACCTTGATTAGAATAAATCCATTCTTTTGCTGAATATCAAAATTATCCTTATTTGTTTTATTGGCTTTTACCATTTTAAATTAAAATAAATAAAAAAAATCAGACCTCTCTGTAGCACTGGTTTCCTGTAAGTTGGATTGTATAAATCTCTATCAGAATAAGACCCGATCACATTAACAGAGTGTTATTCTATTGATGTTTAGAATTCAAAAGGTTATTTTTATATGTGAATGCACATAGTGTTTACATGTACAAACATTGATTTGAAGTGCATGTAAATGTGTTGATCGTAATATTGCCAAAATCTGGTTTTCTGCAGTTAAGTAAGCCAGTAATGCTAAAATTAGTGGTTTTCATGAGTCAATAATTGGAGTTCTTTTGTAGGCATTACTACATGTTGTGAAGCTGTCTGCTTTATTGTATTTTTCTGTAATGTGATGGTAATGTTGCCAGTTTTTAAATTGGTTAGCTTTTTTTTTTTTTTTGACCCGTGGTCTAGTAATGGTAAGCAATACCTTGAGTTTCCTAATGTCCACAATCTAAAGTTGAAACATATGTGACGAGCTTGTTTTCTTAATGTGATTGTTTACATGTTTTATATTGGATAGATTCACACAATGTGTGATTGACAGCCTGTTAACCAAATAATCTGTAAACCTAGTTTATATACAGTCCCCCCCTTAAAGTATTGGAATGTAAAGGCCAGTTCTTCATTTATGGTATAGGTTGAAGACCATAGATCACAATTTCAGCTTTCATTTCCTGAATTTTACATTAAGATGTGTTAAACTAGATGATTAACATGTCTAAATGTTAATATCAGGAAATCAAAGCTGAAATTCTCTCATTCATCTTTTGATCTCAAGCCTAAATGTCTTCAATGTACAGCAAAAACAAAGCAATTGGGTTTGTGGTTCCAGTATTTTCAGGGGAATGCATCTATCCAGCATCTACCCACTTTTTTCCCCCCTTACATATACAGTAGTAAAAGCACAACACATGGCTAGATATTTGCATTTTTTTTTTTTATCATTTGGCTATTGCTGACTTATGAGAGAGCCAAAATTCCATATGATTAAAATATAATAATTGTGCAGCTCCACCAGTCCACAAAAGATTAATTGTCATGTACCCATGCATATTTAAACCTGGTACAGAAGAGCTGTCTTTGGTTTTGCATTGTTCACTGAAAAGGTGGTGACTTAAAACAAACATAGTGTTATGTTGGCACACCATTAGTTTTTGTTTAGTCCTTGAATTCCATGACTGTTTTTTGTTTAGAAGCACATTACAGGATGTCCAAAAAGTCAGGACCCAATGAAAGTAAAACTACATATACCTAATTTTGTATTTATTATTTATAACCGATGCTCTGCATATTTTCTCAGCCGCTGCATCATGTTTTTGCTCAACATATTCGTTTTGATACATTTGCTCAAAAAATTTCCAGTGGTTCCTGAATCTTCAGTCAACCCATATAGTTAATTTAAATGTGTTGGAATGCATAATAGGTTTTCATCTTGGCACTGGAGAGTTTAAGCAATTTCTCAAAAGTATTTTGTTTTAAAACAAATTAAAATGGTTCAAGTGCTATTTGTGACTACCTACTTTCTTTGTGTGACCAGTAGTTCTATTAACAAGGATGCATAATAAACAGCATTGTAATACAGCCACTGATGGGCTGTAATATAATGCTCATAGTGTTTCATTATTTACACCTGTGTGTGTGTGTGTGTGTGTGTGTGTGTGTGTGTGTGTGTGTGTGTGTGTGTGTGTGTGTGTGTGTGTGT
>JAQQZR010000011.1:14552967-14572015 GCA_030068235.1 Notoglanidium macrostoma
ATTATTTATCTCTTTTTTCCAAAAACTAATTGGGAACTTTCCTGCTACAAAAAACCCCAAACAGTCCTGCTACTCAATGAGGAGGGGGCCGTGTGATAGTGATCGTACTGTCATATTACATACAGGTCTGGAAAAAATTGAGACCACTGCAAAATTACAGTTTCTCTGGTTTTACTAAATATAGGTATGTGTTCGAGGAACATGAACATTTTTCATAAACTACTGACAACATTTCTTCCAAATTCCACATAAAAATATTGTCACTTAGATCATTTAGTTGCAGAAAATGACAACTGGTCAAAATAACAAAAAATATGCAGTGTTTTGAGACCTTGAATAATGCATAGAAATCAAGCTCATACTCAATTCCAAACACGGTACTAATGTTTGTACTTAGGAAAAGTTCAAAAATTAATATTTGATGGAATAACCCCAACATTTAATTACAGCTTTCATGTGTCTTGGCATGCTCTCCTCCAGTTTTTCACATTACTCTTGGGTGTCTATGCTATTCCTGGCACAAAAATTCAATCAGCTCAGCTTTTTTTATGGCTTGTTACTATCCATTTTCCTCTTGATCACATTCCAGAGGTTTTCAAGGGGGCTCAGGTCTGAAGATTGGGCCTGCCATGAGAGGGCCTTGATCTTGTGGTCCTCCATTCACACCTTGATTGACCTGGCTGTGTGGCATGGAGCATTGTCCTGCGGAAATTTTGTTCCTGGATAACCTTGTACATTGCTTGATTCATGTGTCCTTCACAAACAAAAATCCGCCCCATCTCAGCAATTTCCTGAAGCACCCCCAGATCATCACAGATCCGCCACCAAATTTCACAGAGGGTGCAAGGCACTGTGGCTTGTAGGTCTCTCCATGTCTCTGTCTAACTATTAGATCACCAGGTGATGGGAAAAAAAATTGGACACATCAGAGACGATGACCTTACTCCAGTCCTCTACGGTCCAATCCTTATTGTCTTTAGCAAACCTCAACCTGGCTCTTATTTGCTTCTAATTGATGAATGGCTTTTTTCTAGCTTTTCTTGATTTCAACCCCTCCTGGAGGAGCCTGTTTCGAACCGTCCTTGCTGTGCACTTAACCCCCGCTGCCATTTGCCATTCTTTTTGTAGGTCACGTGATGTCAATTTTGCAGTTGTTGAGTGACATTCAAAAAAGATGATGATCATTCCAGTCAGTGGAGAATTGTATTTGTCCTCTGTCCTCTGCCCTCTACCTGTAACTTTGTTCTCCCCAATGTCTGCTACTTGACATTGTTCTTATGAACTACCATCTTTGAAATTTTGAGGACGGAAGCAAAATGACATTCACTGTAGCCCTCTGCCAGTAATGCTAGAATTTACCCCTTCATTTTCTCACTCAAAACTTTTCTTTTTAAGTTTTTTGGCCTGATGAATAGATGTTTTTGTATTCAAATTAAATTTAAGGTACTATTAGCCTGTTTTTACCATCCAAACTGGTCATATTGCAAGAGGATAGTAATGACCACAGCAGTGGTTTTTATACATTTCCTTGTTAAATAAGTTTTGGTACAGGTGATCACCTAATCACTACCTCATTAAGTAAAATGAGGTGTGCTTGTGTTGTAATTCCACCATATACACTGGAATGAAATGGCTGCTGATGATTTAAGAAAAAAAATGAAATAAGCTCTTAATTTTTTCCAGAGATGTATTTGGACCATAGATCATGACCTGGGTGTTGTACCATGATAATTCTTTATTCCCCATAATTCCCTGGCTTCAGCCAAACCAAAACCTCAGGAAACATTTATTACAGCCACTACTGAGATTTTGAGGTAATTTGAACATGTAAAACCTAGTTTTTGCTTACTAGTCATAAGATTTTTGGTATATTTTTGGTCAAAAATACTTAGCATAGTTTGATCCTCAATAATTATCAATAGATGTTGAGATTTGTACCCAATATGGTGATCGCAAGCCAATCAGTTCTAGTGTGGTGCAGCTACATTTACACAAACATCTTTAAGTCATGAATGCATTTATCACAAACTTGAATAGCATGTCCTAGTCTACATATCTAGTCTATCTAGGTCTATGCAACTCTGGCAAAACACTCAGTAGAGCCTTGAATAATTATCCAATTAATATAAAAAAAAACATTTGATTTGTAAACATTATGGCCAAACTCTAATCAATATATGAGATGTGGAGCTTAATTCACATAAACATATGTAACACATGATTGCATGAATTTGCACAAAAGTATGTTTAAGATAAGGCTCTGAGGAAGCCTGCAAAGGTTAGTGAGGGTTACATTCAAATAGCTGTTTCTCAAGAATTGTATGTCCGATCAACATGAAATTTGGTGTTCTGTGTACTTGTGCTAATCTGTAAGTAGATACATAAAGATATCTGGGTTATTTAAAAGAACATGGTCTCCATCAGCTTTCTGCAGGCAGTTCATGGTGTTGGCCTTAAGATAGAATCATGAACTGGCTACAGCTGTCACTTTTTGTGTGTATGTTTTCATGCTTAATCCTAGTCATATCAATCCTAGTTAGCTCTCCAGCTATGTTCCTCTATTCTCTCTGTGGATCTTGACCTTGAGAAAAAAATGGATATTTTATTATATAAAACCTGTAATAAAACATCCCAGTGTTGTTGTTTTTTTTTACTTTGATTAAAGTTGTCTCAGAATTGCAATGCTACGGAGCCCACGAAGTGACATGGGGGAAAAAAGATGGGAGGGGAAAAAAAGGTGGGTGTTTCTTGGGATCCCGCGAAACTTTCTCGGATAGCTATCCCAGAGCATGCTGTCTCACAAGCTGAGCAATATTGGTCATAAACTGTATACAAAAAAAATTTTCAGACTCCTTCAGTTTTTGCACACTTTTTTGTTTTTTTCAAAACAAAATTTATTTTAAAATAAGTCATTCATTTAAATTAAGGGTCTATTAAGTCTCTATAAGCACATGTGTATTTGGGCAGTCTCTCCCATTCTTCCTGACTTATCCCCTGAAGCTCAATCTGATTAAATGGGGAGTGTTTGTGAACTGCCATCTTCAGGTCTCTACACTGATGTTCTGTGTGGTTTAAACCTGTTTTTTCTGGGTCACTGAAGAACATTCAAAAACTTGTCCCAAAGTCACAAAAAACAAAGTCACACCAAACTTTTGTTCCAGTCTGATGTTTTGTCCACTTTGGAGCAAGTTTTCTTCAAGGACCTAATTTGGCTGCGTTCACCCTTCCCTCAATTCTGACCAGTACCCAGTGACCAGTGTCTCTGCCACAGAGGAGCACCTCCATACCATGATGCTGGCACGACCATGTTTTAGATTAGGGATGATATATGGGTTGGAGACGGTGGCATTGACCAAAAGACAGGAGGCAGAGCAGGAGGTAGCAGAGTTAAAGATGCTAAGATGTGCACTAGGTGTGATGAGGATGGACAGGATTAAGAATGAGTATATTAGAGGGTCAGCACAGGTTGGACGGTTTGGAGACAAAGTCAGGGAGGCGAGGTTACGTTGGTTTCGACATGTGCAGAGGAGAGGTGCTGAATATATTGGGAGAGGGATGCTAGGGATGGAGCTGCCAGGCAAGAGGAAAAGAGGAAGGCCTAAGAGGAGATTTATGGATGGGGTGAGAGAGGACATGGAGGTAGTTGGCGTAACAGTGAAAGATGAGGAGGACAGGAAAAAGTGGAAAGAGATGATCCGCTGTGGCGACCCCTAACAGGAATAGCCGAAAAATGATGATGATGATGATGATGACAGTTGGTGAGCAGTACCAGGTTTTCACCAGATGTAACACTTGGAGTTCAGCCTAGAAAGTTCAATGTGTCTCAGAAATTCTAACCAGAGAATTTTTTCCTTATGCTCTCAGAGTGCCTACCATATGCCTTTTACCCAGAAGTAACTTCTGTTTAGCTACTCTACCTTAAAGGCCTGATTGATTGTGGATTTCTGAAATGGTTGTCCTTCCAGCAGGTTCTCACATTTCTGCTGAGGACTTCTGAGCTCTGTTAGATTGGCCTTTGGGTTCCTGGTCTCTTCCCTGACCAAGGCCCTTTTATCCTGGTTACTGAGTTTGGCCAGATGGCCAGGTCTAGGTAAGGTTCTGGTGGTTCCAAATGTATTTTATTTTACAATAATGGAGACCAATGTGTTCCTGAGAATATTCCAAGCTTTAGAAATGGTTTTATTCCCATGCTCAGATGCATGCCCTGTGTCTCAACATAAATTGATTGCAGAGGTCTACGGAGAGCTCCTTGGACTTCCTGGCTTGAATTTTGGTCTGACATTCACTGTGTATTGTGGGACAATATACAGATAGGTGTGTGCCTTCTAAATCATATCCAAGCTATTAAATTTGCCACAGGTAGGCTCCAGTCAATTTCTAGAGACTTCACAAGATAAACAAAGCAAATATGTTGCACCTGAGCTTAATTTGGTGTACCTTAGTCAGTGGTCTAAATGATAGATTTCAGTTTTTGGTTTTTAATACATTTGCAAAAAAAATTCTAAAACCTTTTGCTTTGTCATTACGATTTATTGTATGTAGACTGATGGCAAAAGTAAATGTAATTCATTTGAGATTAAATCTATTACAAAATAAAGTACGCAAAAAAATGAATATGTCTGAATAATTTCCAAACTCACAGTAAATACATTCTATTATTTAGGTTCAGAGGAATAAGAAAGCTCGATATGCATATGCAGGACAAGATTCTGAGATAGTCTGAGCATGGTCATAGACAGGGTCAGAGCTAATTTTAGATAACTGTTACTCAGAAATTGTAAGTCTGATTGAGCTGAAATTTTGTATACTGGATCTCTATGCTAAATTGTAAGTGGATGTTTCATAATGACCTGATTACTCAAAACCATGACAGACATTTAACAGGGTAAATTTTGAGCAATTGTCTCAAAACTTGAATGGTGTGTCCATCTAGGGACTCCCTAGTAATTCATGTAATCTCACTCAATGTGGCCACTGGAGAGATTCATGTTTTTGCACATTAAAACAAGCATATCTCTTTTCTCTCGCAAATGACTTACAGTGAAACTTCTTTTTCCTTTGCTTTGTTTCCTTACATCAAAGAAATTTGTGTTTTGGACATTACACTTAATCCACTCAAATTTATCTTAATTTAAGTAATGTTTAAATACTACTTTTGAGAACTTTGAGAACAAATTTGGTGGCATCTTACTCAAAAAACATATTGACTTAACCTCAGGGCAAGAATACATACAATTTGACCACACTGATGAACCTCAAGATAACACTGCTATCTTATAATTATCACATGTTGTGTCAATATGGTAGATGCAGTATGGTGGTATATGCAGATACTCAGGGCTCTCAGTTAAACAGCAGTATTTCTGTTATTTTATGTGCATCTGTCAGTTCAAACATATATAAGAATATCAGAAACTGAGGCCAAGACTACACCCCAAAAACATAAATTTATTCCACCATGATAAAGCTTATAGTCTACATTATAACTTCCTTGTCTCAGTTTTTAGCAAGACCATGGTAGCAAGAAAACAACCACAGCAAAACCATATATATTGACATAATATAGAATGTTTTTCTGTACAGTTTGTGATGTTGTTGTACTGGTCATACACTAGATGATTTTGAAAAGACTCTAGAAAGATTTTTAAAAACCAAGGTCTGACGCCCTCTCTATCTAAGGACAATCCACAGTGTTTTTAGTCACTGACTATGATATTGCAAAGACTGGGGATCTTACAAGGTCACTAATTACAAGATTCCAACTAGATTCCTTTTGAGATTATTTTCCAACATGCTCTTATACATGCTTTGCTCCTTCCGGTTTGATGCTGGAGAGAGCTCACCTATTGGTTTTCGCACATCCCATGAACGAATAACATCTGTTAGACTCACCTCAACATGTTGTTTACAGTCATTTAACCCACCATGGCCAGTAGAAAAGCCACTGTTGCAAAAAGTGCAGTGAGCAACACTGTTGACTCATATTAATATTTAATCATTTTAGTAATAATTAGTCATTTTTACCCTAAACAGCCTCTCATACCAATCAGGATGGTCTCTCCCTCTCTCACTACATCTGTCACTTGCATGCATGCACACGCTCTATCTCTCTGTCTCGCTCTCTTGTTACATCTGTCACTCAAACACATACACGCACACAAACACACACTCTTTTTCTATTCTTTCTTTCATTCAAGTGCTCGCTCAAAAAAAATTATTTCTGGGATATTTTGTATAATTTGCAGAGTCAGGGAGCTGCTATCATTATGTGGGAGACTCTCTGAACTTCCAGGAGAGGTGCTATATCTGGGTTGTTGACAGTGTCCATGTGATTTGCATTATTTGACTTACAATAATACACTGCCTGTCCAAAAAAAGGTCACCACCTGGATTTAACAAAGCAAATAGGTAAGAGCCTCCCTCAGAATAATTACTGCATGGATGATTGTTTCAGCTGGCAACAAGTTATTTAACCCTAACCGATGCAGTGAGTAGCTTCTCATTTCTTAAACAACCATGTCAGAAGATACATACTGTGGTCATGGAAAATATGTTAATTTGTCTCAGAAGGGTCAAATTATTTGTATGCATCAATCAAGTGGGGAACCATCATCTTCGCGGAAGAAATGTTGGAAAAATATCTTGAATGATCGTGATTGGCGATCACCGAAACGTTTGATGAAATCAAATCATAAAAAATCAACAGCTGAACTCACGGCTATGTTCAACAGTGACAGTAAGAGCATTTCCAAATGCACAATGTGAAGAGAACTCAAGGAATTGGGACTAAACAGCTGTGTAGCATTAAGAAAAACACTGATCAGTGAGGCTAATTTGAAAAAAAAAAAGGCTTCAATTTGCTAGGGAGTATAAATATTGGACTCTGGGGCAATGGAAGAAGTTCATGTGGTCTGATGAGTCCAGATTTACACTGTTCCAGAGTGATGGGCGCATCAGTGTAAGAAGAGAGGTGCATTAAGTGATGTAGCCTTCATGCCTAGTGCCTACCGTACAAGCCTGTGGGGGCAGTGCTATGATCTGGGGTTGCTGCCATTGGTCAGGTCTAGGTTCAACTATGTTATGTGCCCAAAGAATGGGGTCAGCTGACTACCTGAATATACTGAATGACCAGGTTATTCCATCAGTGAATTTCTTCTTCCCTGATGGCACGGGCATATTCCAAGATGACAATGCCAGGATTCATAGGGCTCAAATTGTGAAAGAGTGGTTCAGGGAGCATGAGACATCATTTTCACACATGGATTGGCCACCACAGAGGCCAGACCTTAACCCCATTGAGAATCTTTGGGATTTGCACAGCGGTCCGACTGTCCCATCATCTCTACAAGATCTTGGTGAAATATTAATGCAACTCTGTATGGTAATAAATGTTGTTACATTGCAGAAGCTCATCAAAACGATGCCACAGTGAATGCGTGCCGTAATCAAAGCTAAAGGCGGTCCAACAAAATATTAGAGTATGTGACTTTTTGGACAGGCAGTGTATTAAACAGCATTGTTTTTGAACAGATACAATGACTACCTTACATCTAACAATCAAGGTGCCAGGAGTGTTCTACATTTCCAGCAAAACTCGCAAGATTTCATTCCGACATTGGAAATTTGCATGAGACAGTGAAATCATTGAAAAGTCGTTAAGTGTAAGGCTGGTGCGAGGCCATTTTAAGGCCGGCTTTAGTTGCACTAAAGATCCGCTTTGAATTGTCCCAACAAGGTCAGTACACTTGGTTTGAGGATGAGCTAATTGAGTTAGTCACATACACCTATTCTAACTGATCTGAAGGGTGTATAAGCAAACACATAACTTAGCACACATTAGCACACACTGTGAGAAATATTATACAATTAGCTACCTTTACAAGCTACTGCTAAACAGTAGTAGTAGACTGGATGCTACAGTGACTTACTATTTCCTCTTGAGGTACAAAGTGGTTTTACAAGAGAGGATGGGCTGGGTTAGCTGCTTAGCATGCTAACTTCAGTAACTATCTCTGCGACACAACACACAACCATCTTTAATATGATATATTTCTTCACATTCTGTTGATATTTTAGTTAGTAGAATTCTAATATATAGCAGTATAGGGCACTGGATTAGTCAGAGAATTGCAGTAATTGTTTTTAATATTGAAATGCAATCATTAACACAATATTTGACTCTAAAACTGCTGGAGACTACACCCCGTTCTAAATTATCATGCAAATTGTATTTGAGTGTCATAAAGATTAAATATTTAGTTTTTCAATTAAACTCATGGATGGTATTGTGTCTCAGGGCTCTTTGGAGAATCTATCTTCACTGAAATCAATCTCGGACACCTGTGATAATTAGTTTGCCAGGTGAGCCCAAATAAAGGAAAAACTACTGAAGAAGGACGTTCCACATTATTAAGCAGACCACCATTTTCAAGTAATATGGGAAAGAAAAAAATCTCTCGGCTGCCGAAAAGCGTGAAATAGTTGAATGCCTTGGACAATGATAACATCGTACTGTTAAGAGATTTGTGGCTGAGTCAGAGAACACATGGGTTTGTACAGATAAAGGCACAATGAGGAAGGTTTCTGCCAGACAAATACATAAGAGCAGCTGCTAAAATGCCATTACAAAGCAGCAAACAGATATTTAAAGCTGCTGGTGCCTCTTGAGTCTCACGAGCGTCAAGGTGTAGGATCCTCCAGAGGCTTGGAGTTATGCATAAACCTTCTATTCAGCCACCCCTAAACAATGCTCACAAGCAGAAACAGCTGCAGTGGGCCCAGAACTACATGAAGACTAATTCTTGTTCAATGATGAGTGTTGTGCAACCCTGGATGGTCCAGATGGATGGAGTGGTGGATAGTTGTTGGACGGCCACCATGTCCCGACAAGGCTGCAACGTCAGCAAGGAGGTGGTGGAGTCATGTTTTGGGGCGTGAATCATGGGGAGAGAGCTGGTCGGCCCCTTTAGGGTCCCTGAAGGTGTGACGATGACCTCTGAAAAGTATGTGGAGTTTATGATTGACCACTTTCTTCCATGGTACAAAAAGAAGAATCGTGCTTTCCCTAACAAAATCATCTTCATGCATGACAATGCACCATCTCATGCTGCAAGGAATACCTCTGCATCATTGGCTGCTATCGGCATAAAAGGAGAGAAAGTCATGGTTTGTCCCCCATCCTCCCCTGACCTCAATCCTATTGAGAACCTTTGGAGCATCCTCAAGAAAAAGATCTATGAGGGTGGGAGGCAGTTCACATCCAAACAGCAGCTCTGGGAGGCTATTCTGACACCCTGCAAATAAATTCAAGCAGAAACTGTCTAAAAACCCACAAGTTCAATGGATGCAAATATTGTGAAGCTGCAATCAAATAAGGGGTCCTATGTTAATATGTAACTTGACCTGTTAAGATGTTCTTGATTGAAATAGCTTTTGATTTCAGTAAATATGACCTCCTAAAGCTGCAAATTCAACAAATGACCATTTTCAGTTCTTTAAAACCTATAAAATGTTTTAAATTAATAATTATTAATGCTGTGCTTAATAATTTGGAACAGTGCATTTTAAGTATTTTATTTTTGAAAAACATACAGTTATCATTGGGAGGTTTGTTCAGTAACATTCGAATTATACTCTAATGGTTGATGACTCGAAAATTATGATGATTGTCACTTGCATCAACTATTTAGGAAAATCAGAGACAAATTTCATTTGCATAATAATTTGGAACATGGTGTAATAAACATGCACTTACTAGCCTACAATTTGCTTTTGAATTAATTATTTAATGTGTCATAGGCAAACTCATACATGCTCATACAAAGAGAAACCTGGAAATAAATATTCTGCCTAGGCGAGGGAATCATTGCACTTACACTCCAGTTGCTGTATCCATTAGACTCATTTATTAAGCACAGTTTGCCTTGTGTCATCATGATGAGTAAATGCTGGGGTGTTAAGAACAAACAGCAAGACACATGGAGCTGACTCACGGAAATTAAGAGACAATTAAGGAAAGATGGTTCCCGGACAACTGGTTGGCATTTGCGGACAGGGTGATGTCAACTTAATTGCTATTATCTTATCGAACTTTAATGGCACTATTAAACACACGCCACGAAACTACAGGTTCCTATCTGAGGCTGGGCAACTCTAGGATGTGTAGTTACATAAAGATGCCATAAATTAATCAATGTGTTATTCACTGGAAGAAATATATTGATAAAAGCATATATTGGTAATCAACTTTACAGTTCATATAATTTCTTATTTGGATTGATTTAATTTGTAACCAAATTGTTACTCACTTAATTACTTGAAGGAAACCAATTGCCTTAATTCATTTTAATTGTCTCTTTACTTTTGTAGTGGAGCCTAATGTGGTAATAGATTTCTGCTTCACAAGCAAATTAAGTCTCAATATAAGCCAAGGCAACTGATTTTCCTAAAGTAGCCTTTTTGAGTCAATTTAACAAATAGGATCTTAAACCAATGCACTACTTCTGTGGAAAGGGAACATTTTGTTTCATGTTGACTTACAATATAAAATAAGTAAAATATGAAACAATTACATTTGGTGCATAGAATAATTTGGGAATAATGATCATTATATTTGCATCCACATAGTGTCATATGATGCTTCAGGGATGTTATTTTTATACTATTTAAATAAGTTAGGACTAGAAAATGTGTTGACAAGTGCTGAGCTTACACCAGGATGCACCTGTGTCAATAAAGGAGAACTGTATGGAGCCCCCTAAGGGTCATGGCAAGGAAATTTTTTTAGCTACTTTTGCATGCCCTTGCAATAATTGTTAGGGTAAAGGTTAGAGTTATTGCAAGGGAATGCAAAAGTAGCTAAAAAAAAATTCAAACTTCAGAGAGGAGACAGGTGAATTTTCCTTGGAGATTTTGGCTCCCTTTATTGTCTCACCCATGCTTTTCAGCAGGCATTCTAAAACTGCTCTGAATGCCCAGTTATTTGGTTCTTTGGCACCAGCCAGAACCACAACCAGGGTGTGTTCTTTCTTCATCTGTATGTCTTGCATCATTTGGTAAAGCCTATACTTAATCACCCCAAAATATGAGTAGGTTTGTGTGACTCAAACCTATAAAAAAAATCTCAGAAGATTCAACAAGGGTAGTTCCCAGGTTGGTGGCAACCTCCCAACTTTCTGACTCTTCCACTGTGAGAAGAGCCATTGACCATGCTCCCCAGTGAGACACTTCAAAATACATCAATCAAAGGCCCATCTACATTTTGAGAGTTTGCTCCCAAAATTATTGGATGGATGAAGCAAAGACTCTTTGCTCTCTCTACACTATGCTTGCACTATTCAGTGACTATTCATGAATGTTCCTGTGCACACACTTCACCTTCCCTTGGCATGCCCATCTTGATGGCTCATCTTGAGTTAAATATTGGTGGACTGAATTTTTTTTTACAACCCAAGTGTACCAAGATGTGATGTATAACCCCTTGGGAACTTATCAGTATTCACTGCATTCCAACTCAATTGGAGGAGGCCTGTGGCATGTCAGGCATCCAGTCCAGTACCCCCACCTCCATCATAGGATATTGGTCCTGAATATACCTGGCCTCCCCACAATGAGAACACACTTTCCCTGGCATTTCCAGTGCCCCCACCTCGATCACCGGACATTGGTCCTGGAAATACCCAGGCTTCTCATAGAGCCAGAACTCTTGCCCAGACCTTACCACTGCACTCATGGGCCCTACTGGTTTACCATATGCAAAAATAAATGGAAGAGGGAGAAGAGAGAAAAGGAAAGGACAGGTGTAGATACTTCCCTTTCCCAGGTAGCTGAAAGGAAAGCAGAATGGAGCAGAGAATGGAGAGACAGAGGGGGGCCTCCCCCTTCAATTGGATAACCTTATTGAGCAATTCTGGAAAGTGGCACAAGACCCCCTTCACCGTTCCTTTGACCAGAAGTTCAAAGCTGCTGTGTGCAGGTAAATGAGTGTTCAACGTCTCCCTGCCTTGTGATAGCACCTTGAAATACTAGTGGTGTTCAGAGCACAAGTTGAATGAATTTAAATTCAGGTTCAGCATCCAACTCTTAACTCTCTCTGAATTGTAGGGGTTGCAGACATTCTGTGTCGACTTAACAATGCAGCTAGGAATGTGGGCCAGAGGAAATTAAATTCCCACATGAAGTGAATTAAATATCATCAGTTGTCATTTGTATTTGTCATATCAGTATATCCTCCTATCATGTTTGTCAAGTATTATTCTTATGTAAAACAATACCAACCTGGTTCTAATTTATTCATCCTAGTCAATGGCAACATTGGAACATCAATGAACATTCATGTTTATGAATAGGTGATGAGCCTTATGGTCTATGAAAATTCTATCTATCTTTTGCATACTCAAGAGAGACACTTCCATCATTCTACCACATTGTTTTGCATATGATTTCATCTACATCTTATGCTGCTTTGGGTCCATTCATCTATTGTTTGTAATTGTATTTTTATATTTATATTTTTACCTGTACTTGTCTTCTTTGATTCCTTGTTTGATTTGTAATAATCTAGCAATAAACTTGTTGAAGTAGGCTTCAATAGTTAAGGGTTTACTTGTGACCCCTTAAGATTTGGTTCAGGTGGATGTGTAATCTCTCCCACACTTGTTCAGCCATTCATTCTATCATTTGATACTGAGGCATCCATCTGGAATTCATTACAAGTTTTTGGTACCTTAGAGCACAATGAGGGATCAAACTGGTAGAGGAGAAAGTTCTATGTATACTCAGACTAGGCGATGAAACTAGGTAGCAACCTGCAGCAGTAGATGCCCATATCAGTAGTTGATCTTGTACCTGCTAAAGTACAGAGTGGAAATGATAGAGTGTATATTTCACCATGTGTGCTTGCACAGGGGAATTGTCTGTCTCTGACCTAGTGAATCTCCTCATCAACCTCCAAGATGATGGGGTGACTATGCACAAATCTGGAATTTCTCACTCCTAGAGAACACCTTATTGTAAATGAACGACAAGACATGGGATTCCCATTCTTTGTTCTTGTACAAGAAGAGAGTGAAATGTTAATTTGTGAAAAGAATAGGGCCCATCATTGTAAATTTGGTGCTAGATTTGTTTGGAAACTGACAACAGAAGTTAGCAAACCCTAAAAATAATTGGAGTTCCTATGCAGTTGAGGTTTTCAGGTAATTCTGCCACCACTGCTAGTTTTGGTCATCCGTTTTGACACCCTCTTTATTGATGAGATAATCTAGGAAGGTAAGTGGAGATTTAATGGAACAGAGATTTCTTTGGTTTTACAAACATTTTGTTGTCATGCACATGTCTCAAATTCTTGTTCATACAGGGTAGCAGAGTGAGTGTAGCAGAATATCATTAATATACTATATACTATTACTTGTTTTTCCAGCACATTTTACAGAAATGATAATTAACAGATCAGAGTAATCCATAAGAATCACACATTATGGAGCTGATGGAACTAAAACATATAAAAACTTCTTGTAATGTGTTCTTGTAAAACCTAATCATAATCATATTTAGGGTGTGGTGAATTGTGTAAATGGACCTTCTCCTTTGAAATCACTGTCAGTGGCATAGATAAAAATGGTTGACATCATAGAGCGTATGGCCAGGTCAACCGCCATGTAGTTTATTGCTGCCCCAGAGAGCTGAAAGGTATAGGGTCATATCAGGTCAGAGTAAAGTAGGAGGAACAAGAGTTTGATGTCTGTATATGGAAAATGAATGAGAATTTACCACAGCTATTTGCAATCCTGCCCCCTAGGAGAGGGTGCTTTGATTGCCTCTCTTTAGGTCGTGGTCAGCCTTTCAATGTCCACATCCAATATCCACATAACTCCAAACTTTTTTCTACTGTATAGCAGGCAGTAGAGCTGTCAGATTATGCTATCAGAGAAGACTAGTAGAGGAGGGAGGACTCAACATGGGAGGATTGTTAGTCGTGGCAGATGTTTAAGGATATTACCCATGGAGGAGGCCAAGCAAATCAGCTATTTGTAGCTTGGTGGAATTCTAACATCCATACTTGGTTAGAGACCACCCTGACTAGGTCAGATTCTCTTCCAAGTTTCTTTCACTGTTTGGAATCTGTTACATTAAACATTTAAAATGGAATCAGCAAGTTCAGTTACGCTAAATGTTTAAATTGCAGTCTTAATAAGATTAACATTCACATGAACCTGCATATCTCTTGCATCAGTTATTGATTGGCAGAGGGTAAACTTAATTTGCATGACATGGCCTTTATCTCCTTTCAGTTAGAAGCATATACATCAGAGTCAGTCTCTATATGCAAAATATTATACTGTATTTAAATCTGCTTTCATGGGCAATGCTCTAGAAATGCTTGTGACATGTCAATTCAATTAATGTCAATTTTATGTGTATAATGCTTTTAACAATAGACATTTAAATAGTAAAAACATCAAGGTTGAGGGAATGTAGATCTTTGTGACATACACATAGCACACAATACCAAACATACCAGCAAGTGAACAATGGAATGGCAAATTAAGTATTTCTTATATTTAAAGACCCAAATTGCTGTGGCTGTTTACCAAAGATTAATTCTCTAATGGAATCGAGTTCACACCTCATATGTATAGATGTCAGTAAGTTTCCCATCTGTAACAGTCCCACAGAGAGCAGAAGTAAATTCTCACAAAGCATATGCCTAGTGTCTGCACACAATTCAAAAGCTATCTCAGCTGACTGCTGTGCTGGATCTTTCAGATTTATTTGCATAAATGGTGGGCACATGGCAAATTAAAATACACACAGAGAATAAGTAAGGATATGCATCTCTAATGTAGGATTAAATGGGAAATTAAGTTGGGGTGTCTAAATAACAGTGGTTTTCTGTAAGCAATTTTGGTAGTGCTTTTAAACACTGACAGATTTGTAGTATTTTGGTTTATAGTTGCTGCTTTTACCTCTAGTAAAAAATGTTCTCCCTACATTTAAGATACACAAACCTCCCTCACCACTCATCATAACTTCTCCTCTTCATGCCTCGTCATCATTGCTAAAGAACATGTAATGCTTTACTCATTGTTTTATTTGTCGTCTGGTAAAGTGCACTGAGTAACAGTAATGCTTGATGATTAGTGCTTGATAATACAATGACCAAAGTATTTTGTTTCAGAAAACATTTTGTGAGTGTTCCCATTAACTCTTTTTTTCTTACTGTGAGCAGAATTTGATCTAAACCGACATTTCACATGAAACCTCTGTTATTTTGATTTTAACTGGTGCTTTGTCAGAATGAGAATATGGTACCCACCAGTGGAGGCTGGAGGGATGAGAAGGAAAGGTTCACTGAGAACAACAATAAGAAGCACAAAGACAAGTAAACCTGGATGCTGTTTACTGTTACAGTTCATGTCTGACACAAGTCATTTCCACTTTAACCAATTACTGCATGTTGTATTTCATGTGTAATCATAAAAAAATAGTTTTAAGCATGGTATTATGGGGCATAAGTAATCACCCACATTTAATTTTTTTTAGTTAACAGATAAGTACCATTAATAGCTTAAAGCTGCAATTTTCCTCATTTCTGTAACGCTTTGTTAAGGTACATTTTAAGCTGTCTGCTACATTAACTATTGAGATATCTAATGAGGGCAATGGCAGGCTATATCACTTGCCTTGCAGCAAGATTCTTCCTATCAAAAATCAGATAAATATTTATGACTGGCTAAATGTTTCACCCAAATAACAAATCAGATGTATTGGCACTATAAATAATCAGTGCAGTTAATAATAATATATAGTAGTTTTCTTTTTTTCTATGGTTGGAGACAACAATGTTTTGACATAGGATTTTGACAACATTTTGGCATAGCAACCAAAGTTGTGTATCTGCTTACAGTAAGCATTGGAGGAACTCAGTGTTGGCATCATCTGTCAGTCAATGATATGACTTCTCAATCATGTCACCTCAAAGTTGAGTGCAGTTTAACTCGGTACTTGCCCACGTTGCATCGCCTGTGGATATTTCACCTGTCATTACTACAAGTCACAGAATTTCATTGACATTACATGCTACTCCTTGCCACATTACCCAGAATCGCTTCTTGTGTGTATTACATGCAACACGATTGAGCCTTTCAGAGCAAGATTTCAGCTCATTTTGGCTGATAATAAAATTCTAAAATCATATAATTAAAAAAAATATATTTATATCTGACTGCTGACCAGGGTCAGACTGAAACAATAATTTGGACTGGGAATTTAACTCCATCCCAGGCCACCCTGTTCTTGCAAACCACCAGACTGCTAATTTTCTAGGATAACCATGAGCCTTATTTTGGGACTGTGTAAGACTTTAAAGCTAAAATGTTAAAACATCTGTGGTGGACTGGCGACCTGCTCAGGGTGTACCCCGCCTCTCGCCTGAAGATGCTGGGATTGGCTCCAGTTTATCCACGACCCAGATGGATACAGCGGTATAGATAATGGATGGATGGATGTTAAAACATGCTACAAACAAAGGGAATGTATCAGGGTAATGTGTATTTACAGGTCAATTGAATTCAATTCAGGTGAGTTCAATTTCTTGTAAAGGGTTTGTTGAAATTTTGATAATTGTCTAATTCTGTAAAACTGCATTGTTTATATTTTCCTGTTTAGGAACTGTCAGATAATCACCTTTGAGACGAAGACCGCGCACCAATTGCAATCTGTGAAGTTGAAGCGCGCTTCTGGGTTTGCGGGGTTGTGCTGCATTTGAGGACTTCAGTTCTCAGTTTAAGAGCTCGCTATTTAAGGGCATTAATGATGTAAGACTATATGCCTGTGTTCTGTTTTGTGTAACTTGGCTCTCTAATTTTCTCAATACACAGAGTTAATGCTCATGGTAATTCCATGTCACAGTGTGTGGCCAGTTCATGTTCAGTTTTCATGTCCATGACCAGTTTTGTGTTTTGTGCCTGCTTCCATTTTTGTTGTGTTTATTTGCACTGCCTAATAAAGCCCCTTAACTACTCTTGCTTCCAGCCTCCTTAATCTGATACATGACAGGAAAAATGAGATTTAGTGCCCTCCACTGTAAATACCAAAAAAAAAATATTCTTATATTCTTAATGTGGTTGACATGAAAAAGGACTGCACAATCAGTATCTCTCTTCATTTTTTCTTTTCGTGCCCTTATAAATGCATAATCTGTAAGTTTTGTTTTTGAAACTTACATGCTATTAAATACAACATTATGTGCAATCAACATGTTCCGAGACTATTCCTATTGCAAACAAATGGAGCGCAACATGGTCATGCCCATGCAGCAGGAGTGAGCAGTAACTTTTGTGAGTCAGTATGCCACATGACCTCGTGCTGTCAATATCAGCACCTGTGTTACACATGCTTTTCAGTCCACGTGCATGTGTATGTTTGCCACATTTGCAATTTTATGCAAAGTGCAAACATCAAATTTTGCACCAAACCAACCAAATCAGCAACAGAGAAATTTATTTATAGAAATGCTTCAGCAAGTCTATGGCAATGAAGCAATGAGTTGGGTGAGGTTTTCTGGCAATGAAGCACTTCAAGAGGAGAATGCAGAAATTGGGGAAATGAATGCACTCAATGCACTCACTCTTGGGCATTTTTGAGGACTGTGCTTATTTCAAGGGCCTCTAGTCCAGGTTTCCTTAGTATAACACAGAATTTGATGTTTGCTATCTGCTCAAGTTTGAAGAGTAATAATAGATTATGACAGAATATTTGTGCTTGACCCTGTCTGTTAAAATTATGGACAACTAGAAAGTCTAACTATCTCTGTCAATTCATGGCCAGCGGATATAGGACTCTGCAGGGAGAAACCATCCATGTTTTCTGGCATGGCTGCCGGCATCAGTATTGCCATGGCAATACTACAACCCAAATTCTATAAAGGTTGGGACGTTCTTTTAATTTGAATAAAATGAAAACTAAAAGATTCTCAAATCACATGAGTCAATATTTTATTCACAACAGAACATAGATAACATAAATGTTTAAACAGAGAAATTTAAAAATTTTATGCACAGGTCTCACAATAGTTGGGACAGGGGTATGTTTACCATGGTGTAGCATCTCCTCTTCTTTTCAAAACAGTTTGAAGATATTTTGGCATCAAGGTTATGAGTTTCTGGAGTTTTGGTGTTGGAATTTGGTCCCATTCTTGCCTGATAAAGGTTTCCAGCTGCTGAAGAGTTTGAGGTCGTCTTTGACGTATTTTTCGTTTAATGATGCGCCAAATGTTCTCTATAGATCTGTACTGCAGGCAGGCCAATTCAGCACCCGGACTCTTCTCCGACAAAGCCATGCTATTGTAATGGCTGCAGAATGTGGTTTTGCATTGTCCTGCTGAAATACAGAAGGCCTTCCTGAAATAGACATCGTCTGGATTTGTTGCTCTAAAACCTTGCATATATTGCCCTAAAACCTTTATATACCTTTCAGCATTCATAGGTCCTTCCAAAACATGCAAGCTGCCCATACCGTATGCACTTATGCACCCCATACCATCAGAGATGTTGGCTTATGAACTGAATGCTCATAACACACTGGAAGGTGTTTAGCCCTGAGGTGTTTAACCTCTTTAGCCCAGAGTATATGGTGTCCATGATTACCAACAAGAATGTCAAATTTGGATTCGTCTGAGCATAGAACACTTTCCCACTTTGAAACAGTCCATTTCAAATGAGTCTTGGCCCACAGGACGTGAAGGCACTGCTGGACCATGTTCAAATATGGCTTCCTTTTGGCATGATAGAGCTTTAGTTGGCATCTGCAGATGGCACAGCGTATTGTGTTTACCGACAGTGGTTTCTGGAAATATTCCTAGGCCCATTTAGTAATGTCAATGACACAATCATGCTGATGAGTGATGCAGTGTCATCTGAGGGCACGAAAACCACAGGCATGCAATAAAGGTCTTCAGCCTTGTCCCTTACGCACAGAGAGATCTCCAGTTTCTCTGAATCTTTTGATGATGTTATGCACTGTAGATGATGAGATTTGCAAAGCCTTT
>JAQQZR010000011.1:14592281-14612281 GCA_030068235.1 Notoglanidium macrostoma
ACACACACACACACACACACACACACACACACACACACACACACACACACACACACACACACACACACACAATTTTAGCAGAAAGCCCCAAATTGTGAGTGAGCGAGTGGATTTTGAAGTGGATTCAGAGAAAGCTTTGCTTTGAAATGTATGTCTGGTGATAACCAGGTTGTCTGCATTTGCAGATGGAGGTGTTGCAGGAGTCGAGAATGATGATTCCAGACTGTCACCGCCGTTTAGCCATGGCTCATGCTAATCTGCAGCAGCTGTTGGTGAGCATGAACACCCTTTCCTATTTTTGATTACCAAATCTGTCACCTGTGTGAATGTTCAGAAAATCAGAGAGAACAGTATTTGTGAAATGCATTTTTGGTATGCGTGTCTAATATGCTGAAGTTACAACATTTGACTAGAGACCAGATTAGTATGTTTTTAGATTTATTTAAAAATAAAGACACTATACCTGTGCTATTTGTAAAAACACATCTGTAGTACTCTGATACAATACTGTGTTGTAGTGCCTCATAGAGGCCAAATTAGACCAAATATAGAAAGCTCTTCAAATAGTCCATCCATGTTCATAAACTTTGCAAAATGTTTCTCTTTAAATTCTTTAAAAGGACATCTTAACCAATTGGCCAATTAGCCCAATGGCATGTTCATAATGTCAATTATTGTTTTCTTTTGTTAAACATAATGGGCCTTTTTGGTAATTCTCCAGCTTTTACTCGTAGTGTGCCTGTTGTGAGATCAAATGGCATAAAGGCTCAAATATGTGTTGGTATATAAGCACTGTTTCAGTGTTGCTAAGACATTATATAATCCATTGCTGTAAAGTGAGATTAATTAATATCATGCCAACACTGAGCTTTTAATTAATTCAGATTAATCTGAGGTGTAAAATGACTATGCATAATACAAGAGGGCACAAATTATAAGGTGAAACAAAACATCAAATTACTTTTAAAGTAGGCGATTTAAAGTTGTATCCTTAAAGAAATCTCACAATAACGATAAAAAAAATCACTTTTCCATTAAATAATCTCTCTATTTCAACATTTTAGTGGCAAAATAGATTTGAGAAGGCATTTGAGTCTAATTGCCGTTCCACTTTTTTTTCCACCTTTCAGCCAGCACTAAAGAGCAGGGATACTTCAGAACAGGTGGTTCTGTCTGAAACATGGCAACAGAGCAAACACCTCTGTATTCCATGAAGGAAAACGTTATGCAGGAAAATATTGGTGACCAGGCTATTAAGCCAGTCTGCTCTGAATTAGAATTTATTTATGCTTTTCTAATAGAATTTGAAGAATTGGTTCACGCAATAAAAATCTGAATCTTATGATGTTATATGCTTTAACTTCATAGGTGATTTATGCTGGTTGGTTGTTTGCAATTCCTTTGTATTCCAGGAAATGGGGGTGGATCTGGAAGAATCGGAGGAATACAAGGAGGCCCGAAGTGTTGTAGACTCTGTCAAACTGGAGGGATGATGTAAACATAAAATGTGCAACAAGTGTCCATTCCATTAGTCAGGACTTCTTCAAAGTGTTGATGCAGACATGCAAGTCTGGTCATTGTCTCTTTTTGTATTTATTTTTAACACAATAAATAACATGCCCTCTGCATTCTCTGTTGATTGTTCAAATTCACAAAATCAAATAAAGATTCTTGCTATAAAACTTTTTTTTATCCATTCATTTCCATTCGTAGCCTGTTCAAGAGGCAGCCTGATATTCTTAACACAGTTTCTAAAAATCATTCTCTACAGCTATAAATTTACAGGAAGGGTCAGCTTTTTCCTGCATCAGCTTTATTGGAAATACCCAGAGAGTCTGGATTCTCTGACACCCTCTATTAAGGGCAAATGATTTTATTGACCATATTATATATTACAACCATTATATATATTAACCGCACACACATACACACTGAATAGCAGTTGGTGTGCCAAATATATAGCACCAAGCAAAAGTGTGTATGACCTGTTTGTGCATCCCAGGTGTCTTAGCTCTCTGGTTTACATTTGCATTACATCTACATTGGTAAGAAACCGTTTGCCCTGCTCATATAAGTTTCACAACTTTTGCAATTATGCAGCCTGTAGTTTCATAGGAACATGTTTTACTCAGGGGTAACCAGAAAAAGCATGCATGTTGTCTAGCCCTAATGCCACTGCCATGTTCTATGTTTTTGTGTGGAGCTGTATTGTAGTTACAGCTCCACATTTTTATGGGAACTACGTTCATCATCTACTTTATTAGGAGCACATTCATGCAGTTTTCTAATCAGCCAATCATGTGACCGCAGTGCAATGCAAATAATCATGCAGATACAGCAGAAGACCACATTGGGTTCCACTCCTGTCAACTAACTCTCTGGGGGGGGGGCAAGAAGTGGTAGACCAAAAGAAACGGAAGATGAGGAGCTGCAGAAACTGGTAGATGAAGATGTGATACAATCGACTTGAGAGCTGGCAAGACATTTGAATATCAATCCTTCTACTGTTCTAAAAAATTTGAAAGCAAAGAGAAAGATTCTAAAAGTTGGTAGGGTCAAAATCACTATAAAGTGCCTTTGTTGTCCTTATCACAATCATTCATCTATCATAGACATATTGCAAAATAATGAAATTCTGAGGTACACACATCAGTACAGTGATAAGTCTCTTGAAATGTGTTTGCATCATTTTATACCATTTTCTTGGTAGTGGGTGTATGTGATTTTGGCATTCCCCACACACTGCTCTGCTATCTTCAATGAGTGCAACAGGAGATTAAATGACAGAAAATGAAAATGCTTTTATATTTTCTTATTGTCCTCAACAATATATCATTTTTATCATAATATCATTATCATTTTATTTGAGTCCCTGAAATTCCAGTCTACCCTGTCATTATGAGGTTACTGCCCCTTCAAGAAACAGTTTCTTTCTTCAGTGGAGGTTGAAAGAGCTGCTGCAGGTGCATTAAGTAACCATACTTATATTTACAAATTTTTTATCATATTGTGCTTTTAGTTGAAGGTTGTCAAGCTTAACATGTCCACACTGCCATAGTGAAATATTAATAAATGCAAAATCGTTTCAGAAATTCAAAATATACATTTGCACCTAAAATTATTATTGCAAATTGGGTTTATTGGCAAAACTTACAAACTTTCAGCTGTTCACAATAAACAAATCAAAGAAGAACAATTTAAATAGCTAAACACAAATAATATTACAAGTGGTTTCTCCACATTCATAAATATAAAATAACATAACATATAACATAACATAAAATATATACACATAACATAAAATGCCACTTTTAATGACTACTGAACTCTCAAAATTAATTAACCCCTTTATGACAAGAATTTTTAGTACATAGTAGAGCACCCCTTTGCTATTATGACCTGCTGCAAAAATGATTCCTAGCCAGACACCAGCTTCTGGCAGCCTTCCTGTGGAATCTTAGCCCATTCTTCATGGGCAATGACCTCCAACTCACTAATATTCTTGGGTTTGTGTTCTGCAACTGTCTTCTTCAAATCCCACCAGAAATTTTCTGTGGGGTTCAAATCAGGCAACTGTGCAAGTTTGAAAGTTCAAAGCTAAATGGGGGTTGGATAATTTTAGGTGCACTGTATTTGATAAATAATACATGATCACATGTAATAATGAACCACTTTACTAACTGAAATGTGCTCATTAAATCTACCATGTGCTATTTTATGTGCTATTTTGTGCTACCATGTTGCTATTTTAGGAAAAAGATCTACCGTGTCATGGTCTACCCTGCCATCAATCCTTCTATGACAGGATGGCCATGGTACATAACAGGAAGGACAAATGCATAGTTTTTGCCACATTATGATAATGTTACACATATGACAGTTATTACACACATTTAACAGTAGATGATTTACTGTACTGTAGTTGAGTGGGCAATATGGAGTTTTTTGGTGATATTGCTATAGATGAGGTTAGAATTTACATACAGTCCACATGGTAATATTGGGCTTTCAAATATTTCTTTGAACTGTTCTTTTTCTGGAGAAGAATTATTGTATAACATACATCTTTATTTAAAAAAACAAGAATTTGGGGCAGAATTTTAACTTATTTTGGGTTTTCTGAAATCAACACAGGGTCAAAATTATACTTAAAGGGTCAAAAATATACAGCACACCTGATATTTGGTTAAGTCTCCTTTAGCAAGTTTCATCTTGACCAGACCCTTTTGGTAGCCAACAACAAGTTTCTGTGAGAACCCTATTTGGATAGTTGACTACTCTTCTTGGCAGAATTGGTAGCATTAAGTAAAATGTCAGTTTCCTAGCACGGACCCAACTTTTAAACAAAGTCTACGTATTTTCAGCAGGTTTGAGGTCAGGACTTGTTTTAAGCTTAATGTTAACCTCCTTTATCCATTCCACAACCAGTTTTTATTATGTGTTTTGGGGTCCTGTTAGAACACCCAATTATGTCCAAGTTTCTAATGGTTTGAGCTCATTCTGAGGTAGACCTTCTTCATTATTCCATCCTCTTTGTGCAATGCACCAGTTCCACCAGCAGCAAAACAGCCCCAGAGCATGATGACACCACCATGCTTAATTGGTACAGTGTTCCTCTGTATATTTGGTCATTGTGGCCATTTAACTCAGTCTTTTTCTCATCTGACCATACTTTTTCTTTGTCCATGTGGTCAGGTGCAATCTTCAGTTGAGCTTGAAGATATTGATTTTGGAGCAGAGGCTTATTTCTTGGATGGTAGCCTCTTAGTTGATGGTAATGTAAAACTCGCTTGACTGTACACAGTGTTCCAGCAGCTTCCAGTTCATGGCAGGCCTGTGCCTTGATTCCTGGGTTGTTCCTGACCAGCCAAGCTAGGAGCTAGCAGAAAAGCAAGAAAAGCTAGCAGCTGTAGTCAATTATGATCAATAACAAAAGTTAAGAGACCTTGGCACTGGCAAGTTAAGAGACATTTTGGAACTTTCTGCGCCACTGAACTGATAATCTAAGTGGGTGCATGTATATTTTTGACTCTCTATGTATAATTTTGACCCTGTGTTGATTTATGGTAAATCCAAAACAAATTTATACTTGTACACCAAATTCATGTTGTTTTCTTTTAAAGATGTTTGTTGTACAATCATTCTTCCCCAAAAAAGAACAAAGAAAGAAATCAAGGCCAATATTATCCATTATTATTGTATATAAACTTTTGACCTCAACTGAATGTGAAAGAGCAATTACAATAATGTCCCAAACTGAACTTAAAATCTACAGTGTTTTTTAATCAACCATTCAGTCTATTAAAATGACTCATGCATACATGCACATACACCCATGACATGCACACAGAAAAGTCAGGACTTTATCACTATCGTCACTGGACATTTACAGAGTAGAATCAAACAGACTTGTTAGCATCGTGCAAGGCTGCAGGGTACTACACTCTCTCCACAGCAACAATTCTGTAGGTTTCTATTCACTGGTAAGAGCATTCCACTCTTCTTCCAGCTAAAAGTGGATTCTCCAGAGACTGTGTTGCTTATCTTTTAAAGGACTGGCTAAGCTGTCTATGGACTTTAAGAACTTTTGGTATATAGTGTTTGTGCATTTGTATCTGCCTCCTATGTGCACATGTTTCACTGTATATGAAATAACATGAACAATTGAACACATGTATCCTCTGATGTATGACGTTTTGTCCAGTGAGGGTATAGTGTATGTATTTTGGTAAACATCTCCAGCCTAAATGGTGACAAGTGCTACAGAGTGGTCATTCATAATATTTCTGTTTGTGTTTTTGTGCTTAGGTGGTGGTTGTGTGACACTATTTAAATTGCACAATTTAATTAAACTTGTTGTGTTCATTATGGACAATACAGCGGAGACTAGTTGTAGATTCACGGGGGTCAACGATTCCCACACTGTCGTCCCGCCCTCCATTATTATCCGCGCCGAGCCACCTGGAGACATTACACAGTTAACTGATCTGTTGGGCAGTTTATACATCACGGGTGGGGAAGATGGGGGGGAGAAGAGGAGCAGCTCGAATTACACCTAGGAGGAATACAACAAGCATTAGAGCTAGGAGAAAGGAGTAAGAGACTCTGGAGAAAAGAGCTAGAAGTCCTGAGGGAAGCACAACTGTGCTCAGTGAAAAGAGAATGCATGCTGCAGGAGTATTTGAGCAACAGTCTGAAAGCATGTGAGGAGCCCGTCTACCAGCAGTTAGGTGGGTTGGAAAGGGCCATTGTGGACTGCTTGAGGAGGCAAGATGTGCAGTTCAGGATCATCAGCACCTCACATGCTCAAAGCAAAGAGGAGATCTTTGCCACAAGAGACCTTCACCACAAGAGGTTCACCTCCAGCCTTCCTCCCCATTAAGCCACCCTTTCCAGAATTTTATCCCGCTAAAGGAGATGCACTCACCTTCATTGAGGCCTGTGAAGAGTTCTTGTTCCTCCATTGGCCGACTAACACTGAGGTGCTATTCCTATTATACACAGTGCTGCAAGGGTCTTCCTGGAACTGGTGGAAAGCAGAGAGGCATAACATCACAATGTGGAAGGAGTTTAAGACAGTTTTCCTAGGGGCTTTCTTATCCTCCAGGTTCCAGGCTGAGCTCAAGGAACAGCTGAGAGCGAGAGTCCAGGGACCTCAAGAAAACATCAGGAACTTCACCTATGACTACCAAGCTCTGTGCCTTAATTTGAAGTCCAATATCACAGAGGAGGAACTGGTCCAGAAAATATTCTGTCATGATAACCCTCAAGTGACATTGATTATGGGAGGAGCTGTATGGACAGTATCTGACATGATGCAGGTCAGAACCCTCAACGAGAAGGACTGGGCCAATCATAAGGAATACTGGGCCCAGGTGTAAGGCTCCAAGGGGGTGAAATCTGGCCTGAATCATGATAGCATCATATGTCATGAGGAGCACCAAAAGTGGGATCTTTGGCTGGCGAAATTTTTCTTTGCTATCCACTCGGTAATGCAAGAAACCACCGAACTCTGGCCAGACGATATGGCCCTAGGAAGGCTGCTAAGGGATCCCTTTGATCGCCTCATCGCTGTGGCATCCTCCTGAGGAACCAAATACTATTCCCTCCTGGAGTGACAACAGCACCTGATAGAGATCATCAGCAATAATTTGGCCAGGGCACAAGACAAAACAAGTCAGGATATATAAGAAGAACCAAACCAACCCTGTCTATCACCCAAAGCAGCCTGTGTGGATAAGGACTCACTCTTTCTCTGAAAGGCTGGCAGGGGTTGTTGCTGATACTAGTGGTTCAGGTGTAATTGCCGTCACCACGGTGCATGAGTCTTGATGCTCTGGAGAGATTAGTGGAAGGGGTTGTAGTGATATAAAGCTAGCAGGTTGGTGGAGGTCTGTTGTGGTAATCTCCTGTGGGTTAAGTGGGTGTATGCTAAGAGATGTAGCACAGCTATGGGGCGTGGGTGATAGATACAGTTGCCCACTCCGTTGAGTGTTCTGCCTAAGGCCAGATTGCTCCCAAGTGCCTACTGGAGGGGGGCTCTGGTCTGATACCTTGGTATCTTCAATCCGTTGAGAGGGATAGCATTCATTGGGGGCTGGCCGTACTCTCCTCACTGGTGTCTCAGGATGAGTCCAAGGTAACTGTTGCTGTGATGCTGATCTTGAGGAATGCTCTGGAGTCTGGGGTGGTTCTTAATAGGACCTGTTCTAGGAGATCTGTCTGATGCTTGGCTGTTTCACACTTTTGCCTCGCTGTTTCACTTTGCTGTTTAGCTGCCTCAACAATCTGTTGCATAAGGGTTTGAGAAGAACTTGATGGACCTGCGTTCTGCAGCAGGGATGCAAGGCTACCAGACCGGCTTGCTTCATGATGGGGGGACAATGTTGCTATTCATTGTTCCTCATCTCCATAATCAACAATATAGTCTCTAAGGTGTGTGGTCTGTGGGTGGTCCTATGAAGGCGAGGTCTGGGAGTTCTGCCATTATCATTTCTGGGGTGTGCCATGGCAATGACACTATCCAGCTTGAAAGACCAGTTTGTTGCTGATACTAGTGGTTCAGGTGTAATCACCATCACCACGGTGTGTGAGTTAGACACAGGGGAGGCAGAACTGCTCTTTCTCCTGTTTATTGGGGGACAAGGGTGAATGTGGATATGTGTGTGCGTGGTCTGCAGGGAACAAACATGCAAATCCACAGAACAATCAGATTACACATTCTATCTCAATCATAACACTGCACACTGTGACTGTGACTGTGACCCTGTGAAAACAGGATGGAAAATTCAGGGTAATTATCCATCTAAGCTCTGCGAAACAATTACAGAACAGATGTGGATAACAGTAGCGAACAATTATATATATATTCACACTACTCAAACATTCAGTGTTCTATTCTCTATCATCAAAGTATATCGTTCACTCTAAGGTCAGAAATTCTCATTTGAGCTGTGCCAATAACACGAGACATCTCCAGTTTGAAACCATATCATCTAACAATGATACTAATATGCATCAGTTGCTCACACTTTGTATTAAAACTCCTGAAGTAACACAAAATATCAGTACTTGTTTTGTTACATTAATAATATTATAGAGACAGTCATCGCAGCAAAGAACTAATTTAGACAGTCATTTAGCTAATAAGTAATAGGTGCAAACCTCTAAGTAACATTTAGTAATATGGATTAGTTATAAACACAGCAGCTTAAGGTATGTTAACAGGTAGAACACAACATAAACAGGGACAAACTGCCTGTAGCAAGCTGCCTGTAGAATAATTAGCTAGCGTAGCAAAATCTTTGTACATAAATATGACTTTAAACAGCGGAATATGCACTTATTTTTCTTTAATTTACGCACAGAGGTGATCCACAAGGACTTAACTACTTATCAACTACTACACTTAGCCTACTGCAACTGTCTCTTGCCCATTTGCTTTCCCTCCGTGTTTTCTTCAACTATGAGTTTTTCTCTTTTTTGAAGAAGCTATCTGCAGCCATTCCATGATCACGGCAGGGAGGGGGGCTTCTCACCGTCACATGGTTATACAACTCCACTCCCTCGTAAGAGTCTCTTGAACAGCTGCCCCTACATTCACTGTGAGAATGAATTCTTTAAAGAGGCTCTGTACATTTAGGATGGGTTGTTACTTAATGATCTTCTGGGATGGCTGGTAATTTAATCATGTGAGCAACTGACCGCTGGTATACTTTGCCCTTTACCTGAACATCAGCTGATTGAATGCGGCCATCTGCACTGAGGTGAACTTCCTTCACCTTGCCAAAGGGCTTTGGGTAGTTGATGATCAGCAATCAGTGCCAGGTATGATATTCTCTGTGTGACTATACCACTTTTGTCAGAGCTGCAGTGCTGGAAGGTACCTCTTGATAAAGTGAATACAGAACTGATCTGCTAGTACTTGGCTATGCCTCCAACACCATTGGCTTAGCACTTCTGAATCTGGGTAGAGCATCAGGTTGCCCCATAAGAAGGTAGTTAGGAATGACTGGGTCTGGGTCGGTGACATCTGAAGAAACAGTCCAGTGGCTTGTCCTTCCACAGTACTTCCTCAGTAAGGGCTTGGGAACCAACAGTGACTTGAAGGGCAGCCTTAACTGAAGGCACCTCATGTTCCCAGGCTCCTCCGAAGTGTGGCAAGTAAGGGGGCTTGTACAGGAAATGGATCTTCTGTTTGGCTAACTTATCTTGTAGAACTGGGCTCATGGCAGCAAAGCTCTCACGTAATTCTTTATCTCTTTAACATCTTTTCTCATTGCTTCAACCATGCATTACTAGGAAGGGGCCAAAACAGTCTACACCAGTAGAATAAAAGGCTGGCTTTAGGAGATGAAGCTGTGCAGGGGCAGATCTGCCATTTATGGAACTTGTGGTTTGGCTCTCTATTTCTATCACAGAGGGCAGTGGTGTTGATGATAGTGTATTGTTTCCTGGACCATGAGGATCCAGAACCGTCGTCGTATCTCAGCAAAGACACTTTCCGGTCCGGGATGGCAGAGCTTATGGTCATACTGCCGTATAAGAAGTTTTGTCATGGGGTGCTTTGGGTGCAGCACTATTGGGTGCACTGTGTCAGCAATGACGCCTTCTGCATGGAGGAGTCGACCACCTACACGGATCACTTCCATGCTCGAGTCGAACTCTGGGGACAAGGTACTAAGACAGCTACCTGATATACCCGACGATATACACCTTCGTCAGTCAGAGGTTACTAAGTGTACTTTGTAGAGGTGTTTAAATTAGCGAAGGCAATGTCCAATGCAGTAGAACGCTCTGGCCCAATCCCAATGTGGCGTGGCGATGTAGCTTACAGCAGGTTATGGTTGCTGAACTGCTGGTTGTCCAGGTGGTGCTCTGAAAACTGTGGGCTTTATAGAAAATTGGATTAGTTTTGAGGGCAAGACTGGCCTGTTAGGACAGGATGGTATCCATCCCACTCGGGAAGGTGCTGATCTCATTTCTTGTTGCATAGCTCATAGTTTCATGACAGGCCTAGTTAATCTGTGACAATCCAGAGACAAGGCCAGAGAGTAGACAAACAGGCTAAACCGACTGAGTCATCACTCAGATTCCACCATATTGAAACTGTGTCTGTTCCCAGAGTTAAACAAAAATGTATAAATACTCAAAGTTTGTTCTAATAACCTAATTAAAATAAATTTGGATCACACTGAATGTACAGCCAGCACCTTTGATCTAAAGCTAGATTCAGTAGGATGCAATCAGAACGTAATAGGACCCACTCATGATGGTGATCACACCCTTGATCTAATACTGTCTTTTGGATTAAGTATAGAAAATATAGTTGCAGGTCCACAGTCTGAAACTATCTCAGATCATTATCTCCTCTCTTCTAAAATGTGTCTTAGTTATAATATATGCACCTTGCCATGCTATCATGAAAAACGAACATTCACGTCAGCTACTGCAAAGAGTTTTATCAATGATCTCCCTGAACTATCAACTTTAATTGCATCACCATTGGACTCCACAGAACTTGATCAGGCAACTAAATGCTTAGAGTCAACATTTCTCTATACACTAGATAAAGTAGCCTCACTTAAAAGGAAAATAATTAGAGAGAAAAAATTAGCACTCTGGTATAATGATGACACACACTCCTTAAAACAGACCACTCGCAAATTAGAATGTAAGTGGCGTCAAACTAAATTGGTAGTATTCACATTAGCATGGAAGGAGAGCCTCCTGAGCTATAGGAAAGCTCTTGGTGCTGCTCGATCAACGTATTTCTCCACTCTACTAGAAGATAACTAAATTAATCCCAGATTCTTATTTAATACTGTAGGAAAATTAACTAGGAATAAGAACACCACAGAAATATCCATACCATCAACATGTAGTAGCAATGACTTCATGACTTTTTTCTATGACAAGATTGACAGTATCAGGCAAAAAATACAAAATATTCATTTAAATCCATACAATCTGATAAGTATCTCTGTAGACAACAATATAATTATATTGGTTCAGCCATTAGAATGTTTTGCACTCCTTCAAGAGACTGAATTAATCACACTAATTTCCTCATCAAAATCTTCAACCTGTGTATTAGATCCTTAACCTACATGTTTCCACATATAGGTAACAGATAATACCAGTGACACCATTGATCATACTATTCTCCTTGATAGATTAGAAAAGGTTGTGAGTTAAGGGAACGGCCCTCTCCTGGTTCAGGTCTTATTTGACTGATCGTTATCAGTTTGTTGATATAAATCGTGACTCCTCTACGCATTGTGAGGTGAAGTTTGTGCTCTGTCCTCTCTGTTGAAATCCCTTGGCCCTTCAACATTGGGGAGTGGGTGGGAGGAAGCACAACATGAGGAATCTGGTCTGGGCTGGGACTGAGGACCTGGAGCGAGAGCGCAGCTAGTGGCTGGACCTTATTTGGTAGGTGCGGAATGATGATGGGTTTGGGGGTCAGAGTACAGGAAGGTGAATGATTCTTGATGCTCTGGAGAGATTAGTGGAAGCGGTTGTAGTGATATAAAGCTAGCAGGTTGGTAGACGTCTGTTGTGGTAGTCTCCTGCAGGTTAAGTGGGTGTATGCTAAGAGATGTAGCGCGGCTATGGGCGGGGGTGATAGATATGGTTGCCCACTCCGTTGAGTGTTCTGCCTAAAACCAGATTGCTCCCAAGTGCCTACTGGAGGGGGGCTCTGGTCTGATACCTCGGTATGTTCAATTCGTGGTGAGGGATAGCATTCATAGGGGGCTGGCTGTACGCTCCTCACTGGTGTCTCAGGATGAGCCCAAGGTGACTGTTGCTGTGATGCTGCTCTTGAGGAATGGGCTGGAGTCTGGGGGGTGGTTCTTAATAGAACCTGTTCTAGAAGATCTGTCTGATGCTTGGCCATTTCACTCTGTTGCCTCGCCGTTTCTCTGTGCTGTTTAGCTGCCTCAACAATCTGCTGCATAAGTGTTTGAGGAGCTTGATGGACCTGGGTTCTGCAGCAGGGATGCAAGGCTACCAGACCGGCTTGCTTCATGTTGGGGGTGACAGTGTTGCTAGTCGTTGTCCCTCATCTCCATAATCAACAATATAGTCTCTAAGGTATGCGGGTCTGTGGGTGGTCCTATGAAGGCGAGGTCTGGGAGTTCTGCCAGTGTCATTTCTGGGGTGTGCCATGGCAATGACACTATCCAGCTTGAAAGACCAGTTTGTTGCTGATACTAGTGGTTCAGGTGTAATTGCCATCACCATGGTGTGTGAGTTAGACACAGGGGAGACAGAACTGCTCTTTCTCCAGTTTATTGGGGGACAACGGTGAATGTGGATATGTGTGTGTGTGTGGTCTGCAGGGAACAATCATGCAAATCCACAAAACAATCAGATTACACATTCTATCTCAATCATAACGCTACACTCTCTGACTGAGCATGAAAGCAGGATGGAAAATTCAGGGTGAGTAATTATCCATCTAAGCTCTGCGAAACAATTACAGAACAGATGTGGATAACAGTAGAGAACAATTATATATATATATACACTACTCTTAAACATTCAATGTTCTAATGTTCTATTCTCTACCATCAAAGTATATCGTTCACTCTAAGGTCAGAAATTCTCTCTGTGCCAATAACACATCTCCAGTTTGAAACCATATCATCTAACAATGATAATAATATGCGTCAGTTGCTCACACTTTGTATTAATACTCTTGAAGTAACACAAAATATCATTACTTGTTTTGTTACATTCAAAATATTATAAAGACAGTCATCGCAGCAAATAACTAATTTAGACAGTCATTTAGCTAATAAGTAATAGGTGCAAATATCTCAGTAATATTTAGTAATATGGATTAGTTATAAAAACAACAGCTTAAGGTATGTTAACTGGTAGAACACAACATACACTGGGACAAACTTAGCAAGCTGCCTGTAGAATAATTAGCTAGCGTAGCAACATCTTCATACATAAATATGACTTTAAACAGTGGAATTATGCACTTACTTTTCCTTAATTTATGCACACAGGTGATCCACAAGGAGTTAACTACTTATCAACTACTACATTTAGCCTACTGCAACTGCCTCTTGCTCTAGTCCCGTTGGATTACATTCTGCGTTTTCTTCTGCTATGAGTTTTTCTCTTTTTTGAAGAAGCTAGCTGCAGCCATTCCATGATTACGGCAGGGAGGGGGGCTTCTCCATGTCACATGGTCATACAACTCAACTCCCTCGTAAGAGTCTCTTGAACAGGGGTTATTCTGCAAAGCCAGCTCCCAGGTGGACCGAACTTGCCAAAATAGTTAAAAGGCTAGGCTCGGTTAATTATCAGGTGCGGATAAGTGAGAAACTCAATACAATACATGTGGTGGGCATTTAAGCCGTTTTGTGGACCTCCCCCTTGTGGCCCAGCTGGGGGGTGGTGACATAAAATATCAGATCCAGCTGCTGTCAACGGCAGTGCCCCTAGACTAGGCTGTGGCTTAGTACTGCTGGGGGGTGCGCTGGTCCTTCCTGGGTGTGTCTCTTCATTAGGATATTAACCCAGAATAGCCAGACAAATAGCCCTAATTTAGGGGAGCAAGGAGGGGTGTAAGGAGTGAGAAGAAAGATTGTATGTTTGTTTTGGATACAAAGGGTAGAGCACAAGACAATTTTACTCCAGCTCTCTTTCTGCCTGTTCATATTTTTGTATATATTTGTATATTGCTTGTACATACTTCACAAACACCGAAAAGTTGGGACTTTAACACTATCTTCACTGGACATTTACAGAGTAGAATTGAATAGACTTGTTAGTGTCATGGAAGGCCGCAGGGATGCCTCCCTCTCCACAGCAACAATGCCATAGCTTTCTAATCACTGGTAAGAGCATTCCAATCTTCTTCCAGCTAAAAGTGGATTCTCCAGAGATTGTGTTGCCGATGTTGTAAAGGACTGGCTAAGCTATCTATGGACTAAGAACTTTTGGTGTATAGTGTCTGTGTGCTTGTATCTGTCTCCACTCCTCCTATGTGCACATGTTTTTCTTTATATAAAATAACATGAACAATTGAACACATGTATCCCCTGATGTATGTAGTTTTGTCCAATAAGGATATAGTGTATGTATTTTGGTAAACATCTCCAGCCTAAACGGTGGCAAATGCGACATGGGCCATAGCGATGTGGGACACTTTTAAGGGTGGATTTACATAATATGGTGCCTGATGTTTCCAACACCTTCACCAGTTCCTTGTCTTGTCCCTAAAGGTTGGCCCTTTTATTCCCACTAAAGACAGTCAGTCAACTTGATGGATTCAAACATTTGACACACTGGAATTCAGATATAGTCTCTTTGAAAATTCAATAATTCTGTTTTTAATTGGTTGTTTTAAAAATTACCTCTGATGTGAACAAACTAAAAGTCCTAACTGACTTGCCTAAAATATCTGTGTTGTTAGAAACTGAGAGTGAATACCATTAGCCCAGATTTATGCAGTGGGGTCACTAGGAGAGGCTAGGGAGAGTTAAGCCCCCGATGTTTTGAATTAACTCTTTGATCTTTTTGCAATTAATATTTGTGTTAATATTATCTCAATCCTGTTATTTAAAATGCCTTTCTTTCCAAGGCAGCACATAAACATTTTTTCAGGATTCAAACATTAGAGTTAAAGAGAGAGGGACAGAGCTCCGAATTGAACTTTATAACCACTATATATTTAGTGACTTCAAACGACACCTCTGTGATCTATGATGCCCAAAACAGATGACTTTGGAACTTTATTTACAGATAAAATGATGTCTCAGGCATTGCAATGAAGCTCTTATGTTTCAGTCAATCAAAATATCTATTTTTCAGTTATTAAAGATAGGTTATATCCAGTGACACAATACATTTTAACTAAGGAAAAAATGACCCAATTGTTGGTTCTAAAGAGCCAAAGAGCAGGAAATCATATTCTAGGCAGTTCATTATAATCCCATGGCAGGGCATCTAGGATAGCATAAAACACTCAAACATTTAATGGCTCATTTTTTTTGACCAGGCATTTACGGTGATGTAAAAGGTGGTGTAGGTCATGTCGCAAATGTTGAATCTGTCTCAGCTAGTCACCCCAAAAGTGCCATTGTGCCAATTACCCTTAATCAAGGTCCCCTTCAAAAGAATTGATATGGACCTTATTGGAACGTTAGAGAGGTGCACTAATTGGTATCACTTTGTATCACAGAGGACTATCCAGACTGATATCTAGAAGAATCTTTGCATGTAGTGTTCTGGACACACTCTTCCAAGTAATCTCCAAGTAAAAAGTCAGTATGAAAGAGATCTTGTCTGACCAGGCCATGTGTTTTATGTAGAGAGACGCGGTTTCTGGGCTCTGGCGATGGTCATTCCTGAGAGGGAGGAGTTGGGACCAGAGGAAAATCAAAAAGGGTGGCCCAGTTCCTGTTCCCTTTTGGAGACCACCTCTCACTGTCCCAGAGAGCACAGGCTGTCAGGTTGCAAGGGGAATTTTCTGATGTGTTTTTGCTTCAATATGGTCTTACAGACCTCATACAATTCCACATAGAGATGCTCCCAGGTGTGGTTGCATTAGCTGCCCATACTATTTACCTGAACATAAAAAAATGTAGTTCAGGATGAACTCGAGACTATGCGTGACATGGGAGTAATTGAGGAGTCCAACAGTGATTGGAGCATTCCAGACGGCAGGACAGTCTGAGGGCTGTTCTGAGATTCTTGAGATGGGCAGGACTCAGCAAAAAGTGTGCGCAGGTGAAGGTATGGTATCTGGGCTTCCAATTGGGCCATGGGCAGGTGCATTCCCTAAATGATAAAACAACAGCTTCTTTCTGAGAAGCAAGTCCAGAAATGGGGTGAGGCATTTTCCTGGGGCTGACAGTCTATAATTGGAAGTTTATACCTAATTTTTTGGATGTCACCAGCCTGCTGACTGAGCTCACTAAAAAGGGTTCATCAAATCTGATCCAGTAGACGAAGCTGTGTGAGCAGGATTTTTTCCAGGTAAAAGTAGTTGTGTGGGGGTCTGCTGTTGCATTCTCCTGACTTTCCTCTCCCTTTTGTTTTGTGGACTGGTGAATCAGAGAGAGGGCTGGGGGCCATTTTGTCTTATGATGTATGTCAGCCAGAAGCTTCTAGGTTCTACAACCTTATAATTCACTAAAATGTAAACCATGTGATTATGGCATACCTTGAACCAAGGTATGGATCATTCCTCTGCATTTAACCCACACAAGTGAGAAATGCACACATACCCAGAGCAGTGGGCATCTCTATGCTGCAGTACCCGGGGAGCAGTTGGGGGTTAGGTGCCTTGCTCAAGGGCACTTCACCCGTGAATGCAGAGGGAAGGGAAAGTGCTGTTCATTCCCTCCCTCTACCCACATATTCTTCCTGCCGGTCCAGGGATTCGAGCCAATGACTTTTCAGACCCGCTTCTCTATCCTTTAGGCCACGACTGCCCAGTAGAACCACCTTTAGCAACAATAACTTGAATTAAATATTTTATGGAAGAGTTAATCAGTCTTTCACATTGTTTTTAACAAATTTGGACCCAGTCTTCTTTAACATTACTTCAGTTGATGTTTGAGGGCATTCATTTATGCGTAACTCTCTAAAGATCCCTCCACAGCATCTCAGTGGAGTTGAGGTCTGGACTTTGACTTAACCAATCCAACGCCTTGATTTTTTTCTTTTTTATCCATTCATTTGTCAATTTGCTGATGTGCTTGGATTTTTGTTCTGTTGCATGAACCAATGTCAGCCCAGCTTAAGCCACTGGATAGATGGCCTCCAATATAAAATAGAGTTTATTGTTGTCTCAATGACTGCATGTTTCCCAGGCTGCAAAACAAGCACAAATCATCACCATGAAGCATTTGCTATCAAGCTATCAAGTATTTTGTAAAATTCAAAAATATATAATTTTTGTTCCATAGCTTCATTTATTGTAATAAGTCATTTTAGTCATTATGAAATGTGTTGTACTGAAATTATTTAATTGAAATAATAGGGACCGTAATTTTAATGCTACACTTTGTATGAACTCTAAGGAGAGAAGGGATGAACAAAACTCCACATTCATGTCATTCAACTCTTTTCAAACAGTAGTAGTTGCTTATTCCACTTGTATTTTCTGGTGTAAAACTATGATGCATAACTACAACTACAGTACAGCTGACATCTGACAATTATAAATATAGGCCTACTACCTCCCGACGTCTGTATTTTTTTCTGTCGCTGATCCATTTATCCTTGCGTTTCAGTCACGTCATCTTGCTGTTGCTTTCACCATACTTGTTTTCACTCCCAACTCGTCAAATATTGAAGTATGGGCAGAAGCCTTTAGGGTCACTGCGTGCACGCAGAAGGGCACCGTTCACGCGCTTGGTAAACGCATTTACTTAGCGGATGAAACCTGTGCTTCAGAGTTCTGACGCCGAAAGGTAAATGAATGAAAAAGCATAGTTCATAATAAAGAATAACACTTTCGTGACTTCCCTTTTTTTGTGGTGTTCTTTAGTGCTAGACCAAACTGCATATGGTCCTGCTGCATATAGGCTAATATTTTAATTATGACATTTATCAGCAGGCAACTATTTATTACTTGTTTGTGTAAGTCATTTCATTAATGTTAATGTTGGATGACCAAAACACCCCAACGCAACACAATTTACTGTGTCTACAACAGTCTCCTATACCTACATTAAATTCTGTGACTCCTATAATTCCTATATTCTCAAACGTGTATTTATTTTCGTGCTTTATTATATCTACAGAATAAGACATTAATAAAATCCTCTTTTTCCACCAAAAGAGCGAGTAAATTAGGATTCACAAATAAAGTACTGTTCGCAAGCCAAACCTTCTCTCTTGCACAAACATACTGACATCCAAGTCACGTGATAATGCGGTACCGTTACCTGAGCTGTGTTCGCCGCACGATTTGCGCCACGCGTGCGCACTATAAATCTGAGCAGTAAGGTAGCAAAGATGCAGTCCGATCCGTATGCTCTAACGATTACAGCGCGATTTAACTCACCGCGAATACGCAAAACGTCACACACTAAGAAACTTGCATGTTCACGGTTAAAAACTGAAATTTACTATTTTATGTAGCTTACATAAAGAGGGATATTATCAAATTTCATAGCTGCGTGCATAAAAATTTCCAGTTACCACTCCCTAGAATAGTGCTTTTTAATTGTTTTATATTTTAACATAAGTGCGACTTGACGTCAGAGAGACAAAACAAGCGAAGAAAACACATGAAGAAAATAGCAGGATGTGAGCCATAACACTTTTCCGTATCTGAATGTTATATTCACCACGCAAAAACCTTGGATATGAACAAAAATAAAAGAAAACAAAAATAAATCCATATTAATAGGAATGCAAAATTATGTTGTATTAATTTGCATAGCAAGCTGTCTAAAATAGCTCATGTGTGGGTCTAAGCAGAGAAAGTCTCCGGGCTAACACAGCTTCCAGGGTTACGTCCAGAATTTGCTACGTGGATATTTGCTGATTAAGAGAGAAAAAAGATGATGCCAGACTTCTAAAATTGGTCATTTTGTTTATTAACTGAGTTTGCATGATTAGCTTTATAACTATAAACCTCGAGAAAAAATTGGAAAATTCAATATGCCTACAATCATCCTTGCAATAACAACTACAGAGAGTTTCGAAAATGCTATACACTTTACCGTGATTTGCAAACCGGATGTGGTTGCGGTTACCCAATCCACGTCCCCTTCCCATTACCAAAATGCTGGAGACAGTTGAATACAAACACGGAAATAATATTAAGTCAGGGGTAGAGGAAAATTCGCATGACTGGTGAACACAGATGGCACTATATCAGTAATTAATTGAATTGTTGAGCTTACTTGCAGTAGTGTTTGATCCATGATGGCTGGCCCCTTAAGGTTGTATTTACTATTACGTCATAATAATAATAAAAATAAATAAAAATAAAAAAATAACAATAATAATAATAATAATAATAATAATAATAATAATAATAATAATAATAATAATAATAATAATAATACATTTAGGCTCATATTGTCTGCTCGAAAATATGATAGGCTGGATGCCGTTAGGCACAGAAACACAGAAACACTAAAGAGGCGCAGATTATACGGATCAACACCATGTGGCCCTTATGGTGTGCCCAAATTTGAATCTGCAAACTTAAGTGCTTGTGTCCACAGCTAGTAGGTCAATACCAAAATCAGGTAAATGTTCCACTCAGTTGGATTCTTTTCTTTCTTTTCTTCCAAAACTATTTTAAGCATGTTTCAAGAGTACAGTTTAATCTTTCCATAATTACTGACGATTGCTTATGATGATGCGTGCAGTCCTCTTTCTTTAAGTAATATTAACAAGCTACTTTTGTTTTTACTGCTACAGCTGGTTAACTAGTAGGTTACGGTTGCTGTATGGTAATATACTTATTCAGACCAACATTACAGGCTTCGACGTAAATTGAGCTTATA
>JAQQZR010000011.1:14614781-14617485 GCA_030068235.1 Notoglanidium macrostoma
ATATAATAATAATAATAATTATTATTATTATTATTATTGTTGTTGTTGTTGTTATTTAGTTTCTGTTGTAACAAGATAAATAGATATTAAGGTCTATCGCACTTATTTATAAGTTCTGTTTTCTCACCTTGGCTACAAGACTCTAAACAGGGCACACTTTTCTTAAAATGGTTTTTCCCACAATACATTTAATGAAAGAATTTTTCTTTTTCTTTGATCTTCACAAAGAAAGCCGGTAATCTCCGTGCAGCTTTCAGGTTCTAGCATCGTGTGCAGAAATCCAATCTGTACAATTTTGCACGAGGTAAACATACAAAATGAATTGCATTAGAGGCAGCCATTGTATTCGCAGCGAGGTTGTTGTGTACCTGCTCCCGGCTGTGCGCAACCATTTAAACCCTATTTATTAGGGAAAAATCACTTGAACCACTACGGAAAATCCTTTACAGCTGGATAAAGATACCAAAAGAAAGGGTGAGAAGACTGGCAAATTTAACACGAGGGTCGGACGCAGTTTGTTTCTGATTTATAGTTTTGTTCTCCGAGTAATATCTCTTTGCAAGCGATTCTTGGTATCTGTGAAAGCGTCGTTAAGCGTCTGTCGTCGCGTTTTAACCGGATAATTATGACCCACGCTGAGAGCAATTCACTTTGTAAAGCTATAAAAAAAGAGACGCGAAGTATTGAAAAGTCGTAAAAACGAAGTACACCATCAATCAAGCGACGATTTGCGGCAAGCACTTAAATAATGTGGTGATTTAAAATCACTCAACACATTTTTTTATTCCTTTTTAACACATAAAATTCTTTCAGACTATCATGCTAACATATGCATAAAGCCTCGCTTTCGCTTTATTGCGCTTTTAGCAACCCCATGCTTCTGCACTCCGTATTTATGTCTCGTACCTTCCAATGAGTGCTCTATACAACAATGTTTTTTTTTTCCCTCAGCGGAAAGCGGGAAAGAAAACAAGAACATACCCACAACTCTTCCCTCACATGCCGTCTTTGCCGCTTCGTTGACATTTTGGTTTATCAATAAACCGGATCCAGTTTCTCTCCCATTTTTTGCATGCTTTTTTTTAGTCATAAGACCTGATAAACTGTAAGAGTATTCTCGATTGGGCGCCTCCATTGTATGACATTAAGAGGCATAATTCACAAAGGAGCTCTCTGTTCCTATCTGTTCCTATTCCTTTCGGTAGGATTTCTCTACTTATAATATTTCAGGCTCCACGCATTGTGCTAACAGCTTGTTTGTTTGACCTGAACATGCAGACCTCTCTTTGCATAAAAGGAATAGGCCTACTTTAAGTCTGTCGTAATTAACATAACAAACAACGTACAATTCGCATCCCTTTAATTTATACTGACCTCGGCTGATATTCGCAGAATATTAGTAGGCTATAATTAGATTGGGCACTAATTACATTAATGACTTCATTACAAAACGTTCCCATTGTATCTTAAAGGCGCAAGTAGGACATTTCATAACTTTTCAGTAGGCCATAAATATGAATTGAAACCAAAAAATTTAACTTGTATGAAAAAAATGTTAAAGGTTATTGGGCGTTTTGCAGAGATGCTCGTTGCTTGTTATTTGCGCGTAATCAATTGACTAGTAGAGTGCGATATGCTGCTACTACTACTACTACTACTACTACTACTACTACTACTACTAATAATAATAATAATAATAATAATAATAATAATATTATCAAACAAATCATGTGGAAGTATGAGAGTGTTAATTTACTCTTTCTGCTCTTTCTATGCGAGACAACTATGACTCGTTGTGTGAATGTGGGTGGTTGTTTTAAACGAGGTCGTGCTGTAACATTAAATTGGTCTGGAATTTGGAAGTTGGGATAAAAAACATAATAATAACCTTCGCTGAGAAATGAGAAGAAATAAACGCATGTGAGTGGCTGACATGGGCCGGCTCCAAAGCTGATTGGCTCTCATTTGAAGCCGCTTATGGGGCTATCCAACTACTTAGCACCTCCCCGTTCCTCTAAAGGGCATTATAATGCAGGGGACCTCCTTTTTAAAACCTCAATATATATATACATATATTAAATAGGTTAAAATCACAGTGTGATTTTTTTGAGGAAAATAAAACATCACCCTGGAGCGGCGGATGATGCTCTCACACGTCGACCTGCTGGACGCTCGGCTCGGTGAGTAACTGTCGCAAACTACACTCGGCGTGTGTAGCTATCGTAAGCTTTGAGGACCATCTCTCTCTCTCCATCGCTCTCTTTTCTTAAACCGAGCCGTGAAAACTGACAATTTATTCCTCGTTTGATTCTAATACAATTTACAGTGATCTAACTTACTTGAAGAAAAGTAAATTATAGGTAATCATCATTATTAGATTACGATGTAATTTAAATATATTGATGCCATTGAATGGAATTAGACACTTTTAGCATACGTAATTGAGGGGTGTGTGCACTCCTCCAGAGTTATTCGTGATTTGTAACGGCGTAACACCAAGCGTGATGCTTTCGACACACTCCAAAATAGTTCAGATCTGTGCGAAAATTGTGATGTTTACCGTAACCCGTCTCTTTTAATATGATTGTAGAAGATCATTCAGGCGGGAACCCTGAGTAAAATTTGACGAGATTGTGTGTGTGTGTGTGTGTGTGTGTGTGTGTGTGTGTGTGTGTGTGTGTGTGTGTGTGTGTGTGTGTGTGTG
>JAQQZR010000011.1:14634780-14663644 GCA_030068235.1 Notoglanidium macrostoma
ATCGCTTGTCGACCCGGCAAAGATATTTTTGCCTCCTCTTCACATAAAACTGGGACTCATGAAGAATTTCATGAAAGAACTGACCAAGGAAGGCGAAGGTGTTCGTTTTTTAAGACAAGAATAACTGACGTCAAGATCAAAGAGGGCATTTTTTGTTGGCCCCCAGATCAGACATATGACAAGCGGTTTGAAGATCTGTTAGTTGGGCTGGAAAAAATTGCCTGGAAAGCCTTCAAAGACATTGTTGACAATTTTCTGGGCAATTACAGAGCTCCAAACTGCATTCAGCTGGTAGACAAATTTCTCAAAGCATACAAGACAATGAAGTGCAACATGTCACTCAAGATTTATTCCCTCCACTCACACTTGGACTTCGCCCCCACAAATCTCGGTGCTGTCAGTGAGTGATTGAAAATTCTGAGTGAGCCCACTCCCTTGGCTGAGAAGCAACCCTACACGTGAATGGTCTCCGGATGCTTTACTGTTGGCTTGACACAGGACTGATGGTAATGTTCACCTTTTCTTCTCCGGACAATCTTTTTTCCGGATGCAACAAACAATCAGAAAGGGGATTCATCAGAGAAAATGACTTTACCCCTGTCCTCAGCAGTCCAATCCCTGTACCGTTTGCAGAATATCAGTCTGTCCCTGATGTTTTCTTGGAGAGAAGTAGCTTCTTTGCTGCCCTTCTTGACACCAGGCCATCCTCCAAAAGTCTTGGCCTCACTGTGCGTGCAGATGCACTCACACCTGCCTGCTGCCATTCCTGAGCAAGCTCTGCACTGGTGGTGCCCCGATCCTGGTGGTGATCCTGAATCAACTTTAGGAGACAATCCTGGCAATCCTGGACACTGGCTGGACTTTCTTGGGTGCCCCAAAGCCTTCTTCACAACAATTGAACCTCTCTCCTTGAAGTTCTTGATGATCTGATAAATAGTTGATTGCTGCAATCTTACTAGCAGCAATATCCTTGCCTTTTTGTGCAAAGCAATAATGACTGCATGTGTTTCTTTGTAGGTAACCATGGTTAACAGAGGAAGAACAATGATTTCAAGCACCATCCTCCTTTTAAAGCATCAAGTCTGCTATTCTAACTCAAACAGCATGACAGAGTCATCTCCAGCCTTATAATCAACTCTCTCACCTGAGTTAACAAGAGAATCACTGAAATGATGTCAGCAGGTCCTTTGGGGAAAAACTGAGGCAGCAGACTTTGTGAAAAGTAATATTTGTGTCATTCTCAAAACATTTGGCCACGGCTGTAAAAGAGGCCCGAGAGTGTGCCTTCAGAATCTAGCTCTCATGTTAAAACGCGTCTGCAAAAACCAGGAGAGCTGTCCTTGGCCCGAAACAATTTTTTACACACTTATAATTATTATATTGTTAAGAATATGTTATAGCTCATGCGCCGTGTACAAGATTAAATGACCAGATATACTGCCTATGCTTCGAGTGCTCTAAGGTGGAACATTGTTTCTGGGTATTGTTTCTACCGGACGCGACTACGAAAACACAAGACTTGTCCAATAGTATTTATCAAGGTATACGGCACGAAGCAGATTTATCAAAAATCATATGTTGCGTTAGAATCTGAGCGGAGTTTAGGACTGGCTTCCTTCATGGAACCAAAATTGATCAGAATTAGCCAATCTGATTTATTGCGTTATCTCGCTTTGTAGGACACCCCTGCCTTCTTCCGGGCGGAGGGATCTATGACGTCACTTGTTGTTTGGAAGAAAGAAACACGGTACATAGACCTGGGTTTGTCCTTTTATCACTCCTACACATTTTATGACTAAATAGAAAACGAACCATGTCTACCCCGGCGAGGAGGCGATTAATGAGGGACTTCAAAAGGTATCGTAAGTCTATACCAAACTGCTGTTTTGTTTTCGTTTTTTGTGCGCTGCTTGTTAGCTGTTTAAAACGGCGAGATACAGCTTGTTAATCAAGCCATCTGCTCGAATGGTTATTGGTAGTGAAGCTAACTAGCTCGTTGTGTACCACTATATGATGCCAAACAGTACATGTTCTGATTCTCGTGTTTCATTTTTTTATGTATCTAAAAGTGTGCCATGTAAGCGGAATCTTTAACAAGCTAGCTATATATAGATAGCTAGGTAATGTAATTGAAATAAACTGAGTAATATTCTGAACAAACCAACACTATTCTGCTTAATCGTAAACTAGTTTTGTATGTAATATACGTAAATATTATTCTCAGTGATATCCTGTGACCTAAACCAGAGATTTATATAGAAATTAGACATTGCTATTATTTGACTGAAAATAATTCGTTTTTATTTCATCTCTCCTGAGAATCACCTGGACAATTGCGACATGTATATTTGATATAAATACGTCCATCGGTCTCTTCTTCTTGCCTCCTACACATGTCCGACCTCATTTGCACCTTTGGTCTAGGGTAGGTGGCTACTAGTTTGATGTGTGTTACCTCATTATGCTTTCCACTGCTGCTCTCACAGTGGTTGGAACAACATGGTAGATTCCTCCCCAAGTCCAGTTGTCTCAAATGGACAGAGATTTGACACTCTTGGTCAGGTTAACAGGCAGGGTTTGGCCACTCAATTGGAAGTGTGGGTTGAGCACTGTGGCCTCGCAATCTAGGAAACACACCTGAATGTAAGAGCTCATAGTACACAGACTTTGTATACACTCGGGTGATAACTTCTGTGGATGGTTGTCCACCCATCTATTATATGCAGTATGACAGCATTGTGGATGGTGTATTGCTCTGGAATCATAAAACATATTTGTTAACCAATAAATCGTTAACCTGCAGAGTTTTCCTTGCAAGATATGGGATTCATTTTTTTGACTGCATGATGTCCAGGTGATATGGTTAGGAGGATTGAAATAAATCTCTAGTTTTGCATGTAACTGTGGTTCAGTGAACACCGAATTACCACCAGGGATTCCTGTCATTCGGAGCTAGTGCAGACCCAGCAAGAACATGGTGAGACTGTACCAGGGAAAGATAGCATGACCTCAGTATACTACATCATAAGGTCATTTTGTGACATTCTCGGGACGTTTACCATGTGCATGTGCACGTATCCTGGTGACATTAACCATTCCTAGTGGTTATTTATGTTGGAACCACAGTTACATACAGTCATAGGGGGGAAAGTACACCCTTCTTCAATTCTGTGTCTTTATTTATCAGAGCCAAAATAACAATAGTGTGGTCCTTGTCGACTTCCATAAACCAACAAATAACCTCAATTGACAACAAAAAAGAAAATAGATTTCAATATGTAGTCATTTTTTCCCCCAAATTAATCCAATGTTCAGAACCAAGTGGAGAAAATACAAGTACACCCTTCCTACTTCCACAATCCTTAAGAGAGTAGTTAGCAGCCAGGTGTCACTAATGAGATGCACAAGATTAGTTAATCATCAAGTTGTGTGACTTCTATAAAAGCAGAACTTTCAGCAGTTCTAGAGCTGTTGTTCCAGTGTTCTGGAGCACTCAGGTGTGTGTCTACATCATGCCAAGAAGAAAGGAAATCAGCCATGACCTCAGAGAAGCAAAGAAGCTGCTTATCAATCTGGGAAGGGTTATAAGGCCATCTCCAAACAATTTGAAATTCAGCATTAAAATTCTATGCAAGGTTTGTATACAAATGGAGTGTCCAAGACTGTTGCCAATTATTCCAGGGTTTGACGTCCAAGAAAATTCATATTGGCTAATGCTCAGATGTGAGGTCAGATCTGTCCAGCAGTTTAAGCTGGGCCAAAATTGGGTCATGTAACAGGACCGTAATCTCAAGGACACCAGCAAATCAAGATCTCAATAGCTAAAGAAGAAAAAAATTTCAAGATGTTGAAAGGGCCAAGTCAAAGTCCAAACCTCAACTGTACTGAAATGTGGTGAGATCTTAAAGGTGCCAAGTAGCGAGTTGCCATTTTCTGTGCCATTGATTCCAAAAACTGTCTGCAACTATCCGATAGCATCTTATGCCTAATATCTTAAATTGTATTGTGAAATTGAAGATATTTTTCAAAGTATCTATATTTTCAATTATTTCAAAAGAGAAAAGATTAGGCATTTTTTGTTCAAAGCTTCCATGTGACCTGTAGATGAAGAACATGCTTGAGATAGCTTTTCAATGGACCATTAACAGTGAATTTGCTGAGGTTTTCTGCACAGAGAGCCAGCAGACTAGCAGTTGTGTTTTCAAATCAAAAACAACGTACTGGATTCTGGGAAGGGTGATCTGGCCACTTTAAAATGGCTGTGCATAAATGAATGCCTTCATACGTCAATGATTGTAAAGAAGTGTGGGCCAAAACTTCTCTAAAACAATGTGTGACAAACTCAGAATTAAATAAAATAAAAGATTTACTTCATGTGATTGTTGCTTGATGTTGTGAACATTAAGGTGTACTTATTTTTTTTCCCACCTGGGTTCTGAATGTTGGTTTACTTTTTCGAGAAGACTAATACATATTTTGTAGTGAGTATTCTTGTTTGCATAATATTCATTAGACTTCAAGAAGACCCACCTACTGGCGTGAGTGGTGCTCCCTCAGAAAACAATATCATGCTGTGGAATGCCGTTATTTTTGGGTGAGTAGTAAAATGTCAGATTTGTTAGCTGAACTGTGTGTTCCAAAGTAAAATGAAACTGGTCTGGTTTCAAAAGTAAAACATGGTAAATTAATTGTGGGTAATGCTTTGTTGTTTATATAAAATGCACATAAATACCACTATTAAAGTAACTTTTAATTTTTTTTTCAGACCTGTAGGAACACCATTTGAGGATGGTAAGTTATTTTTTGTTTGTTTGCTTTTTATTTTTTTTAAATCACATTAAATATATGTTAATCCCTAGTAGTCCTGTTAGAAGTAGCGTTGTCACAATTGGACAAAAATGACATTTGCTTATTTTAAAAAATAAAAAAACAAACAAAAAAAGTAGGTTTAACTATATTTGAACGTTTTTGCGCATTATGTCCACAAGAGGGCAAACCAATACAGCAGGACATTACTTATATAGGTATATTTTTTCAACATAAACATCTAAAACATGGACAAAAAATAAATAAATAAAATGTTTTGGAAAAAATCACGTTCTCTGTGGCCGAATTGGGTTGTGAATGCTGTGCCATCAGTACCTAACACTTGAAATATTCACTCCTTCCAGCTTGACCTACATTTCATTTTCAGTCAGTGAAAGTGACTGTAAAGCTGTAAAGTGACCTATACAGTTAGTATACTGTCCTGCAGTGCATTCAGTGCAGAGCATTTTCTTTTCACAAGGTGGGGGAAATCTCATCAATATTTGTGAGGAAAGTGCGACCCCATTGGCTGTTAAATGCCTTCAGTTCCTAACCAATCAGATAGCACTTTGCTCATTCACCGGCCAGTCACGTAGCACTTTCCTCATGAACTGTCATGAGTTTTCCCCAGCCACGCAAAAAGAAAATTTGCACCCAGGTCCATGCGCCAGCTTGTGAGGCAGACAGCTGCATTAGTACTGCTTTTTTTTTTCCACAATTGAATTTGAAATTGTGATTACAATCAAATGTGGTTTTTTAACAATTCAATAACAATCACATTTAGAATATTTGTTGACGGCACTAGTTGGAAGGATTGAGAGTACAAACACACCCAGAGAGAACAAAATCATTTATTCAGCATTCACTGTGATCTTTACCTCCACCAGTGTTTTCTGTGTAGTTTGTTGGTTTCTCTGTCTGCCTGTAAGCAGGATTGTGCTAAACCTACCAAACTGATTTCCACGAAACTTGGTGGGAGGGTGAAGCACGGTCCCAGGAAAAGCCCGTTAAATTTTGCAACTGATTCGAGTCACGGGTCAGATTCAAGAATTTAGTTTTACTTTCACAAACGTTGCGAGATACGGCATTTGGTCTTGGCGGAAGTCTGCACTCAACAGTAAAGTTCAATAGTACTAAAAACATAGCCAACATAGAACTACAGTGATTGGAAGTATATCCAGACATATAAAATTGTTGCAGTTGCAGATTTGCCTAGAAGAGTCGGCTGCTGAGGTCTGTGCCCTTTTAGTTTAAAAATAATGCTGCATTACTGAGGTATTCTGTAGGAAATGAGGACCCAGGGGAAAAGCAAAGGATTAATGAAACATTGTAGGAAATACATTTTTAATGTGATGGTAGAACTGTGCCATTCTATCGATTTAATGTCATTACCTAATAATGTGAAAGCTTCAGTGTCTTTTGGAATTTGCTGATGTACAAAAAAAGCAGTACTAACCTGTGGTGAGCTCCAATGGTTATTATTCTACTTAACTTTTTTAGCTGTTTTAACTAATCTGTAACCGTTTTAGCCTATGCAAATGTTTTAGCTTAAGTAAAACATTTTGTTCTCTATAATGTGATTTGTGCATTCTCTTGCAGGAACATTTAAACTTGTGATAGAATTTTCAGAAGAATATCCAAATAAGCCTCCTACCGTTCGATTTATTTCCAAAATGTTCCACCCAAATGGTGAGCAACTGTTATTGTCTATGATTATATCTCTCTGAAAAGCATATTAAAAATGAAATGTGAATTGTTATTTATAGTAATATTCTTAGTAAATGGGGTCAGTCAATTTTTGTCTTAAAAAAAAAAAAAAAATCCTCCAGTATTCAGGGTGGGCAATATGACAAAAAGGTCTTGCATTACACTCACAAAGTACTTTATCAGGAACATTTGTACATCTATACCTATATTGTATATCTATTCATGCAATTATCTAATCAGCAATTGATGTGGCAGCAGTGCAATTCATAAAATCATACAGATACAAGCCGCTTCAGTTAATGTTCATGTCAACCATCAAGATGGGGGGGGTAAAGTGAACATGGTATGATTGTTGGTGCCAGACAGTCTGGCCTGGGTATTTCTGTAACTGCTGGGATTTTCATGTACAACAGTCTCTAGAGTTTATTTGGAATGGTGAAATAAAGAAAACACCCAGTGAGCAGCAGTTCTGTGGAAAGAAACACCTTGTTGATGAGAAAGGTCAACGGAGAATGGCCAGACTGGTTGAAGCTGACGGAAAGTAACACAGATAACCACTCTGTAGAATTGTAGTGAGCAGAGAAACATCCCAAAATGCACATGTCAAACCTTGAGGCGAATGAACTACAACAGCAGAAGACCCCACATCACGTTCCACTTCTGTCAGCCAAGAACTGAAAGCTGAGGCTGCAGTAGATACAGGCTCCCCAAAACTGAACAGATGAAGACTGAGTGTGCTGTGTGCTGAAGCGCACAGATGGTGGGGTCACAATTTGGTGCCAACAGAATGAATCCATGGATCCAACCCTCCTTGTGACAACAGTCCAAGATGGTGGAGGTGCTGTAATGGTGTGGGAAAATCTTTATGCCACACTTTGGGCCTGTTAATACTAATCAGTAATTGCTTAAATGCAACAGTCTATTTGACTATTGTTATCAACCATGTGCATCCCTTCATGGCCACAATTTACAAATCCTCTAAAGGCTGTTTCCACCATTTTAATGCACCAAGTCACAAGGCAAAAATCATCTCAAACTGAGTTCAGTGTTCTTCAGTGGCCTTCCCAGTCACCGGATCTGAATCCAATAGAACACCTTTAAGATGTGGTAAAAGGGGCAATTCGGAGCATGAGAGTACACCTGAAAAATATGCAGAAATCTCCATTAATGTCAGCATGGAGCAGAATCTCAAAGGAATGTTTCTTACATCTTGAGGAATCCATAACACAGAGAATTGAGGCTGTTCTGAGCAAAGGGAGGCCCTACGCAGTAATAGTATAGTGTTCTTTATAAAGTGCTCAGTGAGTGTATATCATCATTTTGCCCACTCCTAGTCCAGAATTTATTATATGCTGTTCTTATTGGCTAATATGGTATTTGCTCCAAAATGTTAAATATATTGTATGATTGTATTCTGTGTTTTGAAGTATAGACTTGCCAAATGCAGTTTTTAGTACATTTTGGTAGTACACTTGATGTCTTTATAATATATTTTGTACCAGTGTTAGAACAGAAAATAAGTTGTTTAATTTCACAGTTTATGCAGATGGCAGTATATGTTTAGACATTCTTCAGAATCGCTGGAGTCCTACATATGATGTATCCTCGATTCTTACATCTATCCAGGTGAGTCTCTCTTGAGAATAACTCTTGGTATTGTGGTTAATACCAAAGTTAATTGTATTTTTAAAACACTATTTACACTGAATTTTAATGTACATTTTTAGTTCACAATTTGAAGAGAAACCTAATGTTTCCTGAAGCAGAGTGACTGTTGCCTTGATATTTATATCTACATATGACTAATATTGTAATTAAATGTATGATGTAATTAAATGTTCTGTCACAGAAATTTTGATGTTAATGTTCCATAACAGCAGTGATCCAATAAACACTGCCCTTTTGTAATGATGCACAAAAATGTGTCCATATTGCTTTATAGGCATAAGCGCACACCAACTTAAACAGCAGGTTAAATAGTACGGTTAATGAAAAATAATTTTTTTGACATTTCAATAGTTTTTGGAGCTGTAGCATAGTCAAGGAATGCAATCAAGACTAGGCAAGTATAGAATTCAATTGGAATAGAATGGAAAATAGATTCAAAATACAGATGAGAAAAATATTTGTCAGATAGTAGAAAGAGTAATGTGGTAATGACTCTGCTAGCTACTCTTCTTGTCATGGACCAGCAATCCATTGTGTATGTGTGTATGTATGTATGTATGTGTGTGTATGTATATGTATATATATTAGTGTGTGTGTGTGTGTGTATATATATATATATATATATATATATGTGTGTATGTATTTGTGTATGTATATATGTAAATATAATGTATGTATGTGTGTGTGTATGTTATTACCTATTTTCCCAAAGATTCAAGTATGCCTTTTCCTTAGTCTGTATTAATACAGTTACCTGAAAGCATGATAATCTAGTTAACAGTACAACCAGTGCCATAATTATTGGTATCTTTGGTAAGCTGGATTAATAAGGTTATTAAAGAATCAGTGACAAATAAGATTGATCGCATACTACAATTGTGAGAGAACACTAACCTAAGAATTTATTTAATTTGTCCATCCCTGCCATGTCATCAGAGTGAATCCCACTATGTAAAAGTATTTTTATATATATATATATATATATAGAAGATTTTTAGAACAGTGCAGTAGCATTTAATCTTTTTCATTTTTCACACACCCTGACCAAATCGAGTGTCTCAAGTCTTAAAAAAACTTGAGTATAAATGTTTAGTTAAGTGTTAAGTATGTTTGTTTATTAAGGCCAATATAGCAGTGTACCAAGGTAATGCCCTTATCTATAATGTTATGTGTATTTTTGTCCAGGACAATGAATATTTGATCTTTGAGTATTACAAGGTTAAGAAAAAAAGTTTGGGTAGAAGCTGGAGCTGCCATTGAGATCATTACTAGAACATCCAAGCAATGGTGGGATCTTGCGAATACCAGTGTATATAATAAATTGAAATGAATATTAAAGCTACCATAATATAGTTATCACACTTGTATATAATAAAAACACAAGTGGAAGCCCTGAGGAGGTTTTTAAATATTTGTCATAACCATCCAAGTGTAGATGCAAATGAAGTATGCAGCTTAAGACTGCTCCATATCATGCCGTAATGTTTGCTGTATTTCATTTTTTAAACTTAACTCTGTTTGGCATGTTGATCAACCTTGTGTCACTGTAGGTGAAAAATTACAGAAATGACGTAGCAAAACCCACTACAGGTTTTAATTTTCTCCCTGTCATGCAGTCCTTGCTGGATGAGCCTAACCCCAACAGCCCAGCCAACAGCCAGGCAGCACAACTCTATCAAGAAAACAAGCGGGAGTATGAGAAGCGAGTTTCTGCCATTGTGGAGCAAAGCTGGGCTGACTCCTAATGCTCATAATTCACATGTTCCAGTACCATTTATCAGGTTCTTCAATCTTTTCTTTAATGTATCTTGGACACACATGAAAGAAACTGGTTTGTTGCAAGTGGAAATCCAATCTGTAGGGACTCCTTTGGCAACTAGGGTTGGGAACCAAAAGTAGGTTCCAAATTAGAACCGATGAGAAAATACCATGTGCCCAAATTTCTATAAAATTTTTTTATTTTATTTCAGTTCTGCTTATTGGTTCTTAAACACTACATATCTGCAAGCTTGTGCGTGGCTATCTGCAAGAACCTGTTTTAGGTGAATGTCATGCATCAACGTGCAACTGCCATTTGCATAGTCACGTGCTAGCATGTGTGACAGTGTGAAAGATGGACAGTGAATGGTCAAAAGTGTAGTTTCATTTTAATAAAGAAAATAACAATTGACACATCAAATCTATATTCTTAACCCTCTATACACCATAGCCTGCCACTGATGGCCTGCTTGTGTTTTTCTGTAACAGCCACAACTGGCTCGAATTTTAAAGAAATATCTGCTGTAGTAAAACACTCATTCATGAAATAATGCCACATTTGTAGATGCATGAACACCATATTTTCATTTTGAGAAATAAAACCAGGTGTGTTGCCATTGACATTTCTGAAGAATTCTTTTAGATTTATGTCACAACTGACTGACCCACTGAGGAGTAACAGTGTCCCTGGGAGTTATGGCCGAAGTTGTGGAAGAGTCAGAGTCTGTTCTCATTGCATGAGACAGTATTTCTGTGCACCAATGATGATGATTCACCATGTTTGGATGATAGTGACGATCACGTTGATGTAAGAAATGTCAAAATAAAAAGGTTAAGAGTACTATTAACATCTTCCTGTTTATTGCTAACTCTGTAGAAGTTCCTGGCTAGCTTGTGTCTGCATAATCACTCACTAAGCTGATCAGAGTGAGATCAGTAACATGACATTTAGTTTAGTTGCATTGTGTGTGGGTGTGTCCGGGAAATTCTTTTGATTTATCCTGTTTGCTAAATCACAAACTTCTCACCTGAATTCTTATCTATGTGGTGTAGTGCAGTTTGATAAATAATTCAGTATTTAATTATCTATACAAATGTATAATAAATTGTACTTGATCTCATAAAGGAGATATAAAATGTAATAAATACATTTGCAATATTGTACAAATCTGAAATCCAGACTGGACTTGGCTATGAAAATGAGCTTTAGGGTGTATGTATAGCTATGGATTTTAATATGTACAGACATCACTAAAATATATTTTATATCATATTAAATACAATTCATGTCCTTTCAAAGAAAACAAACTTGCAATTTTCATTTTTCTTTGTTTTTTTTTTTTGTTTTTTTTTAACTATAACTGTTTCTTTACAAGATGAGAATAAAATTGTCATCCTGTAAACTAATAGGAGTTTCTTTGTTATTCTCAGTGAAATACTGCAGTGTTCAAGAATTCTCCAGTGGTATAGAGGGTTAATTTACAGGACTGCTGCAAAGTATATATATTTTGTCATCAAAACATCAATCTTTTTTTATTTTTTTATTTTTATTTTTATTTTTTAAACCTTCATGGAACTGAAATGGGGAACCGATAAGAACTTTAACCAATAAGCAGAACTGGAACTGGAATCAATAAAATTCAAACAATACCCAACCCAATACCCTATTGCTGACGTTTTGCTGCAAGCAGAAATTGTGTTTTTGGTTTGATCATCTTTTTTTCATGGTAAGTTATTGTTAAAAGAGTTTATAATGTTTTACAGTGACTCCAGAATTATTGGCATACTTGATTAGAATTGTGCAAAAACTAATGTATGGAATGAAGAACATATTAAATATTTTGATCTTAGCATTTTCATAATTATTTTTTCCTGTGGAAAAAGGTTTCAAAATTATCAGTATAGACACAGTAATAATTGGTGAAGCCTCCCTGGGAACAGAATAAAAAAAGAACAGTAGAATAAACTAGTTTTATTCTACTAGTTAGTTTTATACATCTGGAGTCGCCCTCTTCAACTCGGACCTTTTTAGTTTTTCAATCTGACGAGAACACAAGTCAAATTATTGTTCCAGTAACACTCGGAAGATTAAGTGCTACATTTTTTTGTTGCTCTCAGGAAGGGCTTCTTTTGGTTAACCTTCTAAACACTTTGTTGTTTTGGAGATGGAAACTAATTCATTTTGAGACTGAGACTGATCCTTGGGTCTTCTTTATTGTCCTCACTGTGTGTGGTGGCAGTACATTCATGAATCCTCTTCCTGCAAAATTTTGTGCTGTTAAAAAAAAAAAAAAAAAAAAAAAAAAAAAAAAAAAAAAAAAAAAAAAAAAAATTTCTCTATGTTCCTGACTGTGCTTAATGCTATTTTAGTTGTATAAGGGTTTTTTTTTAATAGCCAGCTGTGTTGAAAGATATTTGGTTATCCCTGTTGTGATGTATGACAAAGAGGTTTTGAAAGAAATAAAGCTAAAGTGTATTCTCTTGTTGTCTGTGTGAAATAACTATGAATTTCTTTTTTTCAAAGTTTGTGTGTATCAATTATTGCTGATTTCCCTGAAGGGTGCCAACAGTTCTGGAGTTTATTAATTTTACTGATTTATTTTTAGACTTTATTTTTTAAGTTAACTCAAGTGTTGTATAACGACATAAGTCCTTAAATTATTTATAGTATAACCTCATCTGCAAAATAGCATGTGGGGGTTTTTTGGTTTTGTTTTTTGGTCTGGATATTAAATCAACCATGGCACTAAGACACTACAGAATCCTACTCATGTTACTTTTGTGTCTCTTTTGTTACAATAATAAAATTGAAATGTGGTATGATTAATATACATAAATATATATTCACTGTGTCCTTTAAAGAATTATAGCAGCCGAATTAAAAATAATTTAAAAATGATGTGTGGATTATATTCTGAGTATATAATCATATTCTTTTGAAATGTAGGGCTGTATTGTTAAGCTGCGTATTAAATTTGGGGGCTATTCAAAATGTTTGTCTTGCTAGTAATATAATAAAATTTATACTTTTGTTATCTCAGGTCAAATTTATATGTTGGATATTGCTAAATATTTTTACAAAGCGTGATCATGAAGGATTTTAAATGGTGTTGTTTTAAATTATAACATTTCACAATTGCTGACAAGGATCATTCCCCAGCAGGTCACTTTTTCACAACTCTTAGCTTAATTCTTTCATTATTACTTGTTGAAATTTGCCAAATGCAACGTGCCAAAACACCGCAAATATATGCTTTAATGTAAACTCTTATTTAAAAAAAAAATAGTGGTAATTTTGAACCTAAAATCAATTAAAAAATAAGATTAAAATTTCTGCAAGTTAAATTAGAGAATTACTGTTTTGTTGGTGGTAGAAATCAAGTGGGGAAAAATGTATGCACGAATCTTGAATTCTGTTCACTAAATGCATTCTTCAAAGCTTTGAAAAAAATGAACTTTTTCCTGAAAATGGCTGCAGTTTGGAAATGATGCAAATGTTTTGAAAGATCTAGAAAAAGAATCTTGCTGTCAGAGGATTAGTGTCAAGGTGAGTTATGCCAAAATAATAAACAAAAACATCAACTACATCAAAAACCCCATCAGAGAGAACCATGAGTTGAGACAATGAGTTTTTTCTGCATTGGTGGAAGAGGTACTTTATCCTCCAGAGAGATAGACATAATTGTTTTCTTTTTTACACATTTCTGAAAGTCCTGTTACTCGTTAGCTCTCAGCAGGGACTGTTGTTGCAGTTGTTGTTAAGAACCCAAGCATCTGTAGCAGGAGCCATAGTGGCTTGCCTGTATTTATTTTGCCTGTAAGCATAATAATGTCTGTCACTCATTGGAAGTACAGAGTGGCTAGCATTGTCAATGAAGCTAGCTCCATGTCAATTAATTGTGTGGTCTGCTTCAGTACTATTGAGCTTTTTTTCCAGCACTGCAATGTGAGAAGGGTGGAGGTATCTCAGCTGTCCTGCTCCATAGTGGGGGGACACATGAGCCAGTCATCCAGATACAGCAGTATTCTTATAAATTTGGCCATTAGAAAGAGTCCTAGAAAGAGGCCAAAAGGTAGAACTTTTAATGTAGGTCTTTGTCTGTGTGTGTATTCTATAAGTTTCTCTGTAACCTTGAGATGAGGACATGAGACTGGTGAACTTACAAGAAGATGCATCCTGCATGCATCCATGTTCTGGAAAAAACTTTTTATAAAAGCACATCTGAAATGGTTCCACTGCTGGTTGTCTGTAATGATACATAGGTATGAAGGAGACTAAACAGAGACTCTGGGATTCTGGGAAATTCCCCTCGGACAAATGGAAAAATAGCCTGGGACTTGCCTGGGAGAATTGTTTGAACCTTAAACCATTTATTAAGGTAAGAGATGAGACCATATTGTGCTTGCTGAGGCTTAGGAACAACAGACCAAGGGTTCTGTTGAGAATGCATGGTAGAACCATGGACCCATGAGCTGTAAGGATGACTAGTCTGGGTTTGAGAACTGGGGCCTATCAGAAAATTGGTAAAAAAAAAATAAATAAAAAATAAAAAGAAATCACTTCAGAAGTAATAGTTTATATTTTAATCGGCCAGTGAGACAGAACATAACTTCTGTTCTTCTCCAAAGACCACTCCACAAACACTTCCTTTTCAATACCTTGCTATAGAGTGTAGTCTGACTTCATTCATTGCATTAGACAAAGGAATGCAAATATATATTCGATATTTCTTGGTATGCCTGTGGAAGCACATATTGTGCATTGAAATGCATTAATCAATGTTGGAGTTAGAGTAACAGTTACTAAAAGTAATAATTATTAAGTTAATTAATTAAGCAAAAAGATAAAGAAGTCATTTATCTGATCAATTAAGTCTGACATTAAAATAACTTGTGGAATATATCCTTTGAGTAAAAAAACCAAAAGTGTGATCATTAATACTGTTCATGTTGGATCAACACTAAAATAAACAGCATCCCCTCCATGACCAGTAGTTAAACAGCAGAACTTCTTTAGTAGGATTAATTTAGCTTTGCTGTAGAAAGGAACAGTGCAAGAGGTCGTTTGTACCAACAGTGATCAAACTGTACAACAGCTCATCACTATGCTGTGACACTGTTTTGCACTGAGACAGTCTTAAGACAAGCTCATTGGACAATAGTGGAACTTTACCACCATTCACTATTCCTGTCCATATGCACTGCCACTTTCACATTTTTTTCTCTTTTCTTTCCATTTCTCATATTCGCGCTATACAATACGGTATATTCCTATTGATGTGGGAATACATCCTGGTTGGTACACCCATCCATTGCAGGGCACCATGCACACACACATACTCATGTATCTTAGCCAGTCTATCTTCTGGCATGTTTCTGAGAGGTGTTTTTGAGAGATAACATGGAGAAAACCTGTGCAGACATGCAGAGAATATTCAAAGGAACTCTACCCAAACATTAACACAAGCTTAGGATAAAACCCAGGACCCATTTGGAATTTTGAAACTATTGCGTGGTACATTTTATTGTGAAGATTTTATATTTAAGTCTAAAATATCTTGACCGATTCCTTATTTTGGAATGCTTCTCTAAAAAATCATTATGAAGTTGTTTTGGGATAAAATGGAAAATAAAATTTTGATTGCATGAAACAAACCTTGTGTCAATATGCATTGCACTTATAAGTTTTTAACAATGACAAGAGATATGGAGTTAAAGTATACTTAACATTCGCATACTGAAATTGAGTCATTTCTAGTAACACCAGAGACACATTTCATTAGTACGGAGCCCCCGAAGTGTCATAGGGGAAAAAGTTGGGAGAAAGTACATCGACCAGAATGAAAAACTACTATGTTTCTCGGGATCCCGAGAAAAGTTTCTCCCAAAAAAAAGAAAACTCCCTCCTTTTTTTTTTTTTCCTTCCAGCTTTTTCTTCCCCATGTCACATCATACTTAGTAATAGTAAAGAAGCAAAATACATTTAATTCAGAATAAAGACAAAGAAGAGAGACTGTTCATGACTAAACCTGCCAACAAACATTGGGTGTGGTATGTTATTGTTGCTCCTGTGTGTATTGTTACCTAGCCTGACTTTGATCTTATCCATAGTCGCCTGCCAGATGGTCATACATGTTATTATTGAATGGACCTATTCAAGAGAAAAACCTCTACCCAGTCCATTTCTTCAATAAAACTTTTCACATGCATACCAGGTTTAGGTCTTCCAAATTATGATCTGCTTTTAACTTTTAACACTGTGTAGTCAGTGGGTCAGTGAGTCAGTGACCATAGTTCCAACCCTAACACAGGGTGAAAAACATCATTCAACTGGCTACTACTCAAATAGTTTAGGAACTGTCACACTGTGTTGTTAATTATAATCTGGTTCATAATCGCTTACAGGCCATACATTTGACACATATTTTATTGTGTACATAAGTATAAATATAGTGCTAATGTAAAATGTAAATCTATAATGTAAACTATTGGAATTTATCCATATTTCTAGACAGGAAAATTAACTTCATTTGCCCCTAACACAGGCTGTCCTTAATGGCTATGGAAGGCAAGATGATGCAGTTTGTTTTTCATATTGGGCTGTTGTGTTTACAGGTTAATATTCACATTTAACATCAGAATGGGAAAAATGCCATCTTAGTGACTTTGACCATGGCTTGGTTGTTGGTGCCAGACAGGGTTTTTTGAGTATTTCACAAACTGGTGATCAATATAAGCCATGTTATGGTGGGTCTATCACTTAAAAAAAGTGTAGCAGTTATTGTGCCTGGTCGCTTTAGCCTTTAGTAGCTGCCACAGACTGCCAGGTGAGGTGCGGGTCAAGTGGCACTGAGTGAGGTTTAGTGCCAGGTTTGGGCCAAGTTTGATGGTACGTCAAGTGGCAGGTACCACTTGTCAGCCGCCACACAAACATACAATCCCTACAGCTAGATTTCTAATCATGTGATGGAACAGATCAAGAGTACACAAAGAATGAGTATTGCTTAAAAACCATTTCCTCCACTTTGCAAAATGTAGGCCTATGTAGGGCTTGATTTAAACAGTATTAAAAACTGTTGGATTGCGCACAGATCACAGCTAACCTGGAGCTTGTCACTGTGTGAAACAAAAAATAGTTTATTACTTAATTTTTCAATGGCAATGTATAAAACAGGGTGATTCCCTTAATTTAACAATTTAATTATGTTTATGCGCTCGTTTTAATACCCCATCTCTGTATTAGCAAATTTCACAGGGAATTGTGTGGCAGGTGCTTCACGTAATCGAACAGTAATAATAACAGGATAAAAAAAAAAACCGTCCCGCTGCTTAACAAGGTAAAAGTATGATTGTTGATATGGTGAGGCAATTATTTAACGTGTATCGAAGAAGTTTCTCGTGACTTTGTAGCAAGTTTTTCTTCAGTCACTCGAAACCCGAGTGGGTGTGAGGTGAGAAGAAAGAATGTTGTGTCCCTGCACTGCTGGCGTGACGAAACGAGACAGGGCGTGGCTGCATCTGCACGAGCTTCCGTTTAACCCGCAGAAACTCAAAGGACAAGGTGAGCTCGTCTTTCACAGTAGAGTCGGAAGGGACTTTAATCGTTAAGTTTCTCAGGACTCAAATCAGGAAGTTACCGCATTCTTTTTAAAAGAGATATTTTTTGAAATAGCAAATAATGTCTGCAATTAGAATCCCGCATTTACTGGTATTTTTCGCCTGTATTTCATCGTCAGGTGAGTTTTTGTTTTCTAGTGTTTTGTTTTTACAATGTTTCTGTATGTGTAGTTAGGGAAAGGGGAACTAAGCTTCTTAATCGATGTAAATTGTTTTCAAAAAGTGTTCTATCTGCATAAAGTATTAGTATTCCATTGTTGTTGTTTTTTTTATCTTTTATGACATACTGTAAGTTATGCAACGTATTGATCCACACAAATTAAGTTTGCCAGTTTCATAGAGTGATTGTTTTGAGGTATTCCTGTACTTTTCAGTAGCATAGTATAAACCTTTATGGGGTTTTTTTAAAGCTTTTCTTATGAACAGACCCCAAAAGTTACCTTTTACTATTTTAATTTCAGCAATCAATGGCCAAAAACGAGGTTTTGCTGGGCTCCTGGATATCGACTCGGGCTCAGTCTCTGTTGACCAGGTTACATCCAACACATTAAAGAGTGGGCTGACCACAGTTTTCCTTCCACTGATCTACATTTTTGTGTTTGCTGTGGGTTTGCCCAGCAATGCCATGGCAATTTGGGTCTTTGTCTTCAGATCAAAGAAGATGCACCCAGCAGCTATATACATGGCCAACCTTGCCTTGGCTGACTTGCTGTTTGTCATCTGGCTCCCGCTAAAGATTGCCTATCACATCAATGGCAACAACTGGACTTTTGGAGAGGAGATGTGTAAAGTTCTGGTGGCCTTCTTCTATGGGAACATGTACTGTTCTATCCTTTTCATTACATGTTTGAGTGTGCAGCGATACTGGGTGGTGGCTCACCCACTCACCCAGCAGAGGAAGGACAATAGACTGGCGATAGTTGTATCAGTAAGTATCTGGGCTTTTGTTTGGATCAGTACCACACCACTGTTCCTGTACCAGCAGACAGCCCAAGTCTCTGCGCTTAACATAACCACTTGCCATGATGTTAACCTTATCACAAACTTCGACAACCCCTTTGGGGATGTGGAGAAGCCATTCTATTACTTCATGGTGATGGCAGGGTTGGGGTTCTTCTTACCATGTGTGGTTATCATCACAGCTTATGTGCTGATGATTCGCAAACTGGGACACTCCAATATGGAAGGAAGCGCTGCCAGCAAGAACCGTCGCCGGGCCATGGTTCTCATCATTACAGTTCTTGTCACATTCCTGGTCTGTTTTATTCCTAGCAATGTGATGCTGGTGGTGCATTATGCTCTCCTGGGGAAAGGAATTGTTAACAATGGATATGGCGTCTACATCATCAGCTTGTGCTTGGCCAGCCTCAATAGCTGCCTGGATCCCTTTCTGTACTATTTTGTGTCAGAAGAATTCCGGTCACATGTGAAGAACACGCTCCTGTGTCGAAGCAGCCGGACTGTGGAGAGGATGAGAGTCTCCTTCAGTTCCATGAAATATTCTAAGAAGACCAACATTTACACATCTAGCACAGGCACTACAGAGAGCAGTACGATCTAAGCGCTGCAATGTTCATTTAAAAAGAGAATATTGATTACCTAAGCTGACTGTGAATTATTATTTAATTAGAGATTCATTAGACTAATATTTAGCCTTTCTAAGGTTGCAAAAATCCACAATGGTGGATTCAATTATATAGGTAACAAGCCATGATTTGTTTGACTGTATGAAAGAATGTGTGTGTGTGTCTGTACGTATGTGTGCGCATGTGTGTATGTAATTTATAAACTGTAAATATTATTTGTGTCGAAAACAAGGACAGAGTCACAGAATGAAACTTGACACAAAAGTCTCTCTGGTTCGGCCAGTCAAGTCTGAGAATTTTTGTTGCTGTTGTTTTTATCTAAATGAAAATTGTGAATGGCTTCTGCTTCTAATAGACTGAATCAGTCTTTTGACTTTGCCTTTTTCTTTTACACCATAGTGGTCATGTTTCTGTAGTTGTCCACTGCTGCCAGCTATGGGACCAACCTCAAATTTTATTGCAGTTTTATAACCTGTATGCTGATTTTGTGTCAGAGGCTCACAAAGAATAACTGTTTCCAAACACTGTATAGTTTTTAAATTAGGTTTGGCTTCAAGACAGATACAGCCACAGGCAGAATATACAACAAGTATATATAAAGAACTAGATTTTTGAGGATGTATAAATAATAGAACTTACTCTTGTTCAGATATTACACTAACTTTAAATGTACTTCCTACTTAAAACTACAGACACTTTTTTTTTTTGTACATATTTATGTAATGTCATTTTAATAAATGTTTTCTATATTATGGATTGTTGTGGTTTGTTTCCTAATACGTTCTTAAACATACATAAACCTGAAGAGTTTGCAACAGCTAACATACTGAGGCACTTTTGTTCACTGTTTCATGAGTCATTGTCACATGACTTGTGAGTTATGCTAACATCAGTGCATGATAGTGACCTGCATTATAGAACATGTCTTGGTAAAATTACTCACTTTCTAATTCTCATGTATAATGTCCAAATGAAGAATCAAATGTATCATGTATTTTCTGGTCAATTATTGGAGGCAAAGAACTTTGACCTTTGTGGGGTTTTTTAATAAATATTTTCCAGTATTCACTCATTCTCTAATTCTTCTGAAAGTATTCAAACCAGTTTGGGCAGAACTGAGAGCTAACTAGAATTTGGTTAGAGTTATGTGGGGCCAACTGTACAGTGGTAGTGTTGGTCCCAGCACATTTTGTGCCCTAGGCAAGCTTTATCTCTTCTTATCTCGAATACATCTGGTTTGGGACCTGTTTAAAATAAGACTGGCTTGTTCTTGGCATAAGTAACATAGGCACCTATCTAAGTTGTTTATTTTGTTGTTTATTGTTAATAATTTATTATTCTGGATTACCTGTCCACCAGTAATGACCTCCTTTTGTACTAAGAGTAGGTGTGTGTGTGTTTGCATGCATACAGTAGTTAAAGGATAACCATACTACTCAATATCACAGTTTATGATGTTGCTTTGAACTTTGTGTTTTACAACAATGACAGTCCAGCAGCAGTGCCAGTCCTGTTTTCTGTGATTTTTTACAAGTATGAGTTCAATGACACAGCGTTAATGCTATTAACCTAATGGTGGCATATCACCCTTTAGCACCATTTGACATGTCTGCACATGGTTTTATTTTTTGGGTTTTTTTTTTTTCAGTTTAAAAAAAAGACTTGATTGCTTTAAATTAAATATATTTTCCTTTGACTTTTGGACAAAGTGGGTACAATCATAAACTATTGTTGTAAAATGAATGAGTTGTAAGAAAGTGTGCAGACGAAACAATAATACATACTGTGTATACAAATAATAAAAACTTGGGAAAGAATACATTTTACAGTAGAAGGCCTGTTATATGTTTAATATAACATGAGCTTTATGACAAACATGGGTTATGGGATGATTCCACTTTGGATACTTTGATAAGTAATCAAATGGTATGTGATGGTATAGCATGAAAAGATGAAATGCTAGACAAGTGTAGAAAAACAGGTAAATGGATAAACATTTTGGGGTGAATTATGGATTGAAGGTCTAAACCACCTAATACTAGGGAGGAAAAACACAGAATAGGCACCTTCTGAATCATTTAGCTCTCTCTGTTTCTTTCTGTTTAAGGTACAAAATCCATTTTAAAATCATTTTTAAATAGTGCTGTTGTTTTTCCTAGAAATTGTGTATTTGCACATTGCAGTTAATTATGGAACTTTACAAGGTAAAAAACAAAAAGGTTTCTATTACCCTGACCTGAGACCATTCAGTAAAGAAATCATTCAGTAAAGGGCACGGTAACATATTTATATTATAAATAATAAAGGAGTGTTTGTTTAGCTAGTGTTTTTCTGATGATGGTATCTTGTTTTTCCTCTTCAGAGCATTTGTAGTAGCAGTTAATGAAAATGAATCTATTTTTAACGTTGCTTAACATTTACAAACCTTTTAAAAGAAAATGGTGTCATTTCCATTTAAATATTTTTTATTTCATTATTTTTCTTTTCCCAAACTAACAGTACAATTTCATCTCACCTACTTGAAGGCTACTGATAAATGCCTCATGCAGGACTGCTGACTGTCCTCACTGCATGGAATTCTACTGAGGGATAATATTTTCCAATGGCTGGATAATATTTTCTCAGTTTCTGTCACTATGTAGCTAGTAGGTTCCCCTGCCTCTATCCTGCTCTGTCCTGCTCTGTTAGGTGTGGGCTGCCTTAATTTTAAAAATATGCAGGTTGTCTTTGTGAGAAAATATGCCACAGCTGGTCTAACCAGTTTCTGGTAAGGTTTGTGAATAACAACTCTGCCCCATATTATCTATGCCTAACCTTCTCTCTCTCTCTCTCTCTCTCTCTCTCTCTCTCTCTCTCTCTCCTTTTATTTTTCATTCTGTATTTCCTTTTTTTATTCATCATTTGCACCTTAACTCCAGCTTCCCCGTGACCCAGATGGATAAAGTGGTATAGATGATGGATGGATGGATGGATTATTATTCAATAATCATTTGATTTTGCCCTAATTTCATCATGATTAACTGTGCTGCAGAACAAGACACATAGCTTATTGTTTATGTTGCCATGTAGAAGTGATGATGTAATCTTCAGTTCTATATAGAAAATTAAAAAAGGTGAAGCTTGTGTGAATTGTTAAAAGATTGGTTTACCATTTCCCCAACCTTTGTGTGATTTAGGGCAGGAGGGTAGGTTGTTTTTTCTGTCGTGCCCACTTGAGTTAGATTAGCAGACAGCCTAGGCAAGCTTAAAAAGTAGCGTAACACTAAAAACAGAAACACATGTTAATCAACCTGTAAATACATGCTTTTTTTACTTATTTTATACACCATAAACATAACCACTTATAGGAAGGGGTGCAGCAACTGTGGACTAATGATTTAATAATGGTAGTATTCCCTCCCATTACACTGCGCAACAAAGTTTTTTTGCTTCTTGAACACTGTTGGGTGCTCCTTATAGATTTTTGGGTGCTGATTACGAATATCACATCAAAATTTACCCACCACGTACCGTTTCAGAGAAATCTTCAGTTTTGTCATGATTTTTTCTTATATTTGTATATATCGATCATCAGGCAATCCACATCTGATAACACAGTTCAAATTGAACAATTTGGTCAGAGCGTTGGGTCTGTCAAAAGCAAAAGCCAAGCTGCTGGGTTCGAGACTGCAGGAATGGTGTTTGCTGTCACCAGGTACGAAAATTTCTGTTTTGAGGCCGACATCATGATATAACCAAATTCTTGGCACAAGTCAACAGTCTCCGTTTCTGTTGTGACATTGAAGAACTGTTCTCGGCCTTGGGTTGTAATCACAACCCAGGAAGTGGCGTCTCTTCATTGATTCATCAATGTTAAGCCTGAAAGCTGTTCTGCTACACAATGGAAACATTTATCCTTCAGTACCTGTTGCCTATGCAGCACACATGAAAGAAACGTATGAGAATATGGAACTGTTGCTTAAGCAAGTCCAGTATACCAGGTAGCAAAAATATCTTTGCCGGGTCGACAAGCGATTCGAATGTGCTACATTTTTCTGTCCTGGAACTTACTTTTTACGGAGTGGCCAGTTCAGTAGAGAATAGGCATGGCTGTCCCATTCACAGATGACACAACAGTACTTTGTATAGCGGAGCTGCAGTCCTAGTAACAGAGCAATGACTTTAAGATCTTCACAGATATTCCAGTTGTACCTGGTATACTGGACGTGCTTCAGCAACAGTTCCATATTCTTATATGTTTCTTTCATGTGTGCTGCATAGCCAACAGGTACTGAAGGATAAACGTTCCCATTGTGTAGCAGAACAGCTTCCAACCTGGCCTGATTCCATGCCCAGGACATGCCCAGGCTGCAAACCGTTGTTGATAAGTCGCTTACGGGAACGAAAATGTTTGTATACAAATATAAGTAAAAATCATGACAAAACTGAAGATTTCTCTGAAACGGTACGTGATGGGTAAATGTTGATGTAATATTTGTGCTCAGCACCCAAAAATCTATAAGAAACACCCAACAGTGTTCAAGAAGCAAAAACTTTGCTGTGCAGTGTTTGACAACCTCCTCTAATCATACTTTCTGTTGTGCCATAAATTTATTATTAAAAATCAAAAGAATATGTCATATCTTCACCTGCTCCTGCACCCTTATCTGCACCTTAAATCACATCCACACTCACTCCCGGCACTGACACAGACTTCCGATTGTGACACATCGCGTTCAGAGTCACCTGACTTCTGATTGGGAGCAGGTGCTTCCAATCTCCCACAAACCACAAACTATTTTTAAACTTCTCATTTCATTAAATGCTTTGCGAAGCATTAGTTTTACTCCTCTGTGTGTCTACCTATTGCCAAGCCTTTGATTTACTGATTGTTTTGTCTATATTCCGTATTTCTGATTCCCAAGTTTGTTTTGTCCAGTTCATACTGTCTGCAATTGATCCTTGCCTGTTCAACTATTCTGATTCCTGCCTGCCAATTCTGTATCTCTGCCTAAGTGTTTTTATTAAAGTGTCTAAACTACACTTGCATCCCATCTGGTCTGGGTCTCGTGACAATTTATTTGTGTTTTTTGGGAAGTTATCATAAGATTAAGGAATCTAGTAGTTTCACATCAACTGGGTTAAAACTATCAATCAAAATTTGCAAATTTTTTTAAGCAATCAAAATGTGTAATTTTTTAAATCTGTAAATAATTTTGCAAACTATATAGATTTTTCCCCCATTTCAGTATGACAATTCTTTGTAGAATCATGGCATATCATCCCATTTATGTCCAGGTTGTAACATTGCAAAATGTGGAAAAGTTCAAGAGGAGTGAAATACTTATGCAAGCCACTGTATGTCAAAACTACAAGTTTATTACAGAGAAAAGTGGATTTGTACTATTTGCCTGTTTTTCCCCCTTCCACTTAGTAAATTTGGTCATTATTTTATGCATTGTGAACATTATCTCTATAAGCTTGCATCCTTTGTGAATGTATGATTGTTCCATATTATGATACAGAACTGAATTTTAGTATTTAAAAATTAAGTACACTAAATACACTGGTAAATACACTGCTCAAAAAAATTTCAAGGCATACTTAAATTACACATCAGATCTCGATGAATGAAATACTCAAGTTGAGAATCATTACTGATTTACATTGTGTAATTCAATGAGAACAAAATGTAATAATGGTCAATGGAAAGCGAAATCATTAACTCAATGAGGGCTGGATTCAAAATCACACCGTATGTAAAAACCTGAAATCACAGACTGATCCAACTTGTGTGAATTTCATCACCACAATTCATAATGTGGCTCAATATTGTGTATGGCCCCCACGTGCTTGTATGCACTCTCGAGGACATCTAGACATGCTCCTGATGACACCACGGATGGCGTCCTGGGGGATTACATTCCAGACCTGGATCAGGGCATCAGTGAGCTCCTGGACAGTCAGTGGCACTACTTGGCTGTGTTGGATGCCCTGATACATAATATCCCAGAGGTTCTCGATTGCATTCAGGTCTGGGGAACATGGGGGCCAGTCACTGGCATCAATACCTTCATCATCCAGGAACTGCCTACACACTCTGGTCACATGAGGTCAGGCATTGTCCTACATCAGGGGGAACTCAGGGCCCACTGCACCAGCATAAGGTCTAACAATAGGTCTGAGGATTTCATCTCGGTACCTAACATCAGTCAGAGTACCGTTGGCAAGCATGTGGAGGTCTGTGTGACCCCCCGATGGATATTCCTTTCCAGACCATCACTGACCCACCACCAAACCTTCATGCTGGATAATGTGCAGGCAGCAAAATATTTGCCATGGTGTCTTCAGACACTTTCACGCCTGTTACATGTGATCAGTGTGAACCTGCTCTCATTTGAAAAAAGAACAGAGCGCCAATATTGGACCTGCCAATTCTGGGGTTTTCTGGCAAATGCCTATTAAGCTGCACGGTGCTGGGCTGTGAGCATAGGTCCCACTAGAGGATGTCAGGCCCTCATTCTACCCTCATTGAGGCTGTTTCTGACAGTTTGGTCAGAAACATGTACACCACTATCCAGCTGGAGGTCTTTTTTTAGTACTCTGGCACTGCTCTTGTTGTTCCTCTTCGCACAAAGAAGTTGATACTGGTCCTGCTGCTGGGTTTTCACCCTTCTACAGCCCTAGCCAGCTCTCCTTGTGTAAAGATGTGTGTTCTGGTGTCTCATACCTTCTTTACTGTGACATACCTGTGACAGCATACCTTCTTGAGATGGCATGTATGGATGTGCCATCCTGGAACATCTGGACTACCTGTGCAACCTGAATGGGCTGCAGGTAATACCTCAGTAGTCACAAGGGCACTAGAAAAATGCAAAACTAGAGAAAAATGCATTAGGTAGGATAAGGAGAGAGAAATGGTCTGTGGTTACCCCCAGCAAAACCATTTCCTTTTTAGGGATTGTCTTGCCGTTGCCCCTCCTGTCCACCTGCTGTTGGTTTCATTTGCACCAATGCAGTTGAAATTGATTCACAATTACTTACGCTTCCTAACTGGACAGATTGATATCCCAGAAGTGATATCAACCACGTGCCTCAAATTATAATGTTTGATAAGATCATTGATTGATCTTGTTACAATAAAAATAAATAAGTCAAAATAATACAAAACAAATAGTAAACTTTCTGACATGAACTGTTTTTTCAAACTTGTTTAACTCACTGAATGGAATCATTTGACTGTTGGTACTTGTCTCCATTTTATGGAAAATAAAAGTCTTTGAATTATTTCAAAGCCCAGAGTAGACTGCTGCACCCTCTGAAGCCTGATCAGGGTTAGATTTGACAACCTTCATCAATGACAAAGTCCATGTTATGGAACTTTTAGGATTATTATGATAAGATTCCAATTTTGGGCCATTTAATATTTTGACGTTTGTTTCCTTCAGCTACACCTGTTAGGGGTCGCCACAGCGAAGCCATTTTTTTCCGCATGTCTGATTTGGCTAAATTTTTATGCCGGATGCCATTCCTGTTTAATACTGAAATTGTAGAAAGATCAGTTTAGGCATGATCCACCGAAAAGCCGAGGATTAACTTTTAACAATTACAGAAAAAGGATGTGGCTGGCATTTCATTAGGATGGTTGAGACAAATCCTATGACAACAATATTATCTCCAGTTAAACTTTGCAATATAAATAGTTGCTCATATTGAAAAGGTGACTAGTGCCTCCAGTGGCTAATACAGCTCAATATTTTGCCAACACAACAATCCTCAGCCTGTAAATTTCAGCTGAAACTAGCAACAAATTTTATCATAATGGTATTTATTTTTTATATATTATGATTATGAACTTATTTGTGTGTCACTAGATCTGTGAGGCCATTTGGTTTTTATTCATATATTTATCATTAAGCATTAGAAGAATAACTCATAAAATAAAAAATGTGTGGTCAGTTAACTAAGCTACCTCTTGTTTTATACAGAGATTCTGCATGCAATCAGTTGGGTTTGTAATGGTACATCACCAAAAAAATACATTTTTTGTTTATTGGACTGACAAAATGATTATGAACTTAATTCAACTTCAAATGGAAAATGGTATGTAAATCATGGTAAATTTTATTTACCATAATATCACAACCATTAGTTAGAGTTAGTTGAGTGAGTAATGACTCTAAATGAGTAATCACTGTGATTTTGTGCTGGTATCACTAAATAAAAATTCATGAAAATGCATCACTGACCACAACTACAGTATAAATAAGCAGAAACTATAAAAAAAAAAAAAAACTATATGAACAGAAGTAGCCATATTTATAGATATGGGTATAATTACTTCAGGAGCAGTAATGAATTAGCCTAAAAGAGAACAAAAGTATATTATCCCCATATATATAGAAGAGGAAGGTTAAAAAGGATTATGGTCAGCGATTTACTGTGTCAAATCTCCAGATCTGCAGTTAACTGCCACCTCCATGCCAAAAAACTATTTGGAAGGCAAGGCTGATAAAGCCAATTCTTTTATCTATTCACAAACATCTCATGAAGTAGTAATAATTAAACACAAATAAATTCTTCATAACTTTATCCATTAATGCATTTGCACTTTTAACTGTGAATTGGAATACTGTAGCAACTGCTTGGCAACCACCTAGCATCGAATTCAGAATGAGGGTATATTTACAAAAAGGTTTATCAGGTTGAACAATAAATATCTTGTCTTTGTTTGTTTGTTTGTAACCACATCAGATCACCTTATCACATATGGAATACCATAGCAGCCACTTAGCACCACCCAAGCAATGTTTTGGGACACCATAGCAACAACTTACAAAATGCAGAACATCCCCAAATCCTCAAATGGGTACACCACTACATCAGAAACCCCCCTGGAAATTGCACAAGTTTATTTTGAATTGTCATGCTTTTTAGTATAAAGAGAACTTTATGGAAAAGAAAGCAAAAACAAGAAAAGGAAAAAAAGAGTAAGCAGAACTTTTAGTAAGTGATGGAAATAATGACAAATGTAGACTAAGCCATGAAGTAGTATGATGCTAGCCCAACATCATTTTCGCAAGCAAGCAACTAAATAGGAGTCGAACCTCAATTTAGAGGATTTAGAATATTTTTAGCTTTCTTGGTAGAATTTTACTCAGATTGGCTTGATAGCTTATTAGGACTGGATAAGTGTTAAGTTTCTATTCAGGTTCAATCTCTTTCAGACTCCCATGACTGCCCCGCCCATGACTGTATGTACAAGTTACAGTTTCACACTTCGGAAGGAGATAGAGATCTGGTCACATCAAACTCGCAATCAGGAGTTTTACTATTATAAACACTCACGCGCTTTCAGAGTGCTATAACCAGTTTTTACTATTAAGTGTTCAGAAAAAACCAATTCGCTGTTCGCTCCACTTAAATACACAATGACCAAAGATACAGAGATAAAGGCCACGAGTGAGAGACCTTAAAAAATAAACAGGGAAAATTCCCATCACTCACCCAATGGTCTGTATCCCGAGACGAGCCCCCAACTGTCAAGTTTCTATTCAGGTTCAATCTCTTTCAGACTCCGTAACCGTCTCTCTCTCTCTCTTCTGTGTGACAAGCGCGCTTGGAGAATGATCTTAACAGACACAAGGTCATGTTAAACTCAGTCTTATTTAATGAAGAAAGTCTAGGAGTATTTATACAGGAAACACAGATGTCACAGATGCCAAACACCTTGTTTGGTCAGA
>JAQQZR010000011.1:14707406-14718036 GCA_030068235.1 Notoglanidium macrostoma
GCAAACTCCACACAGAAAGGCACCCTGGGTGAGCCGGGGATCGAACCCAGGACCTTCTTGCTGTGAGGCGACAGTGCGAATAAATAAATAAGTGTCAAGTAAAATAATTACTAAGTTAATAAAATCAAAACAACCTTAAATGACAGTGGGGATTCCTGTATCACTCTGCATTTGGGAAGATGTGGTGGCAAGGCCGGTAAGATGGGGAAAAAAGCAACAATATACGGCCAAAAGTTTGTAGACCCCTGACTTTCATGCCCATGTGAGGTTCAGCATTGTAACTGATGAAACATGTTTCTGCTCTTTAGTCCCTGTGAAGGGAAACTGTAATGCTTCAGCATATAGAAAGACATTCTAGACAGTTGTGTGCTTCCAACTTTGTGGCAAAAGTTTGGTGAAGAACCACAAATGAGGGTGAAGGTCAAATGTCCACATACTTTTGGCCATATCGTTTACATCCATACACTTCCTCATATACAATGTACGCAATATATTCACACGAAACTTCAAAATATATGTTGACATACCTAAAACATATAAATCATTTAGCATTTTTAAATGTACATATCACATGTCAAACATACATCTGTAAATATATAATATTTATATAATAAACACACAATTTGAAAAAAACTGGGTTTTTTTTTTGTTTGTTTGTTTTGAATATGGAAAGAAATATATACAAAACGCGGAATGGCCATATCTAAAACTGTTTGTTTTTCTTTTAAACTCCTATGCTACAGAATAAATGTACGGAATCAAAAGCACCGTTTACAGCCGTATCAAACCATCTTTGACAGATCTGAAAGCCCAAGAAACACAGTGACACAGTGACACACACACACACACACACACACACACACACACACACACACACACACACACACACACACCTTCTGTAAGTCCTCAGACGGTCGTCCAGCGTCGATATCACGACTTTTAACAGAACACACAGCTTAGTTATTCAACTATCCATTCACATTTTAAACCACTGTTTTAAAACAACGTACACAAGGACCTCAGCGCCAACCGCATTGATACAGTCAATAGTTCCTGAATTTCTTAGCATTGCGATTCTCCAACATTTAGCCACAACGACCCTCCATGTGTATCAAAATAAAAGTCCCGCCTGAACTTTTTAGACTCATGTAGGGACCTGACCATCATGGTGGTGCCTCAGGTAGCCACTGGATTTCCTGGCTGGGTCCTGTGCATTCTTTCCATCTAAAGTAAGATGTAGAGTTTTCTAAGTTAAAAAATATCATTAGCAAAACAGACTGTGTATATAAGCTCTGGCTATTTAAGGGTTCTCAGAATGGCAGTGATTAGGAATTCTGAGTTCACACTTACCATGGAAAATATGTTTTTTAATTATGTATTACATAATGAATTATTTCCCAGGTAGCATACTCTTGTTGGTCCTACACCGATACAATGTTGTACAGGAAGAGCCAACATAGCCACCCAAAACTGACATTGGCCCAACTACTACAGCTATAGTAAACTAGCTCTTGCATTAACAACACTATCAGCAGTTAATGCCATTATAACCATAGACACTGGTGCATCTGGGAGAGCCGATCACTGCACCTCTCACAATAGTTACAGTGACAATGCTAAACACACATGTAATCTTCTATCGACAATGACAGTGAAATAATCAGCACTAATCCTTGACAGAAGATGATTACTCATTTTGAGAGAAGAGTAGTTTCAAACAGATTGTAAAATGCACTTATAATACCCAAATATATTTGCATTTACATTTACTCATATGGGAAATGCTTTTATATAATTGAGCTGAGCTTCAACTTTGACTAGTCTTTTGTCATTCGCAACTTGGACAAGATTTATTTAATAAACATGATTTGCCATCTTATTCTTACATCTTTCCCCACTTCAGTGTGAATAGGTTGAGTCAATTGGGGTCAGGGCCTTGCCTAAGGGCTCAGCAGTGGCAGCTTGGCGATGATCAGTAAGCCAGAGCCTTAACCCACTGAGCCACCACTGCCCCCCATGTGGTATGAAAAAAAGCCTAAGGGTAGCTGTTAAATTTTGTCTGTAGGTGTGTAAAATATGGCAAAATATAATGTGAATTCAAAACTGCATCCAGCACTAAAGGCACGGCGGGTAGTTTGGCTGCATCACAGCTCCAAGGTCCTTGGTTCAGTCATGAGCTTGGGTTACTGTCTGTGTGGAGTTTTGCATGTTTTCCTCCTGTTTACGTTGGTTTCCTCAAACGTGCTGGTAAGTAAACTGGCTTCACTACATTGGCCCTAGATGTGAATGTGTGTTCATGGTGTCCTGCAATAGACTGGTGTAGCATCCAGGGTTTATTCCTGCCCAGTGTTCCTGATCCACAACAGCCCTGACCAGGGTAAAGGAGTTACTCAAGAATGACTAAATGACCCAACATTAAAGCTTCTCAATGTTAGTATTGGAAATTCACCCTCTTGCCTATATTGATACCACTTAATCATTCTCCACTCAGAATTATACATGCAGTATTTAGAACATCATTACAAATACCCTTGAAGAATTAATGAATGCATTCAACAAAAATATCTTGCACATAAAGATTTATTGACAGAGTTGAACAACTGCGCTTAGACTTCCATTATAAAGAGTTTAAATTAAACAGGTTTCAAATTAAACAGATTATTTTCAAATGACAGGGAAACTTAATAGTAATCACATATATGCTAAAAAATACCTACAACCAATGAGACATAAGAACAAACCTCTGTTCCAAAAACTCAACATAGCAATTGCATTTCATGCCTTTTAAAATTATGATCCAATTTATTGTGTCATTGTTCTTTCCGTTTTTCAGGAATACAACATCATCTCCCAAATACTAAGTAATATTAGTAATTAAGTTTGCAATTTATTTGCATAACCATGTTAAGTTAAATATGGGCATGATTAATTATACTTTTTTTTTTTTACTTCATCCATATCCATATATACCTTCAATCCCAGGTACAAAGTACAAAACCTAAGAGAAGGAAGTTTTATTTGACCTTCACACGATCTTTAAACAGAGATCAGAGAAAGTTAGAAAGAAACATCATCAATGAAGTTCACAAAGAATAGTCCCTTACCTTATCTATTAAAATTTGCTGGAGAGACAGGGCCTGTTGTCATGGTTTATACACATAATATTAGCTCTAAGTTAACTGAGACATGCATGTGCAATGATTATTCCATTTAAGATCTGCTTAAATGTTTACTCCCACTACACATGCATATATTTTTGTGTACATGATCATAAGAATATATGTTTGTGTTTGTGCAAGAGTCTACATGTCAGAAACAGGCTCTCTTCGCATGTAGCATCTCTATGAGCAGTTTGTTGCATGGTACTTCTCCATTGAGGTGTTTATAGCTCAGGTAATCCTCAGCCTGGGTGCTTAGAACCCGTAGCTCTCGCAGATGCAGCAGCAGCTGGCTGAATCTGTCCACATGCTGCGGATAAACACACAACGTGTATTCCAGCAATGCTCCACTCACCTGATGATACACCTTTTCCACATATTCCTGGTTTTCCAATAGCTTCACATCTGGCAATAAATAAATAAATTAATAAATAGGGAGCAGAGATGAAAGCAGAGACAGTTTGAGTGGGGGCATATAGCATAGAGAGAGAAACTGTGAGGGATATGGTGACTTTTTGGATCTTTTTTACTACTATATTTGTTTATTAAATAAATAAATAAAAACAAAAAAAACTTTAATTGTGACGGCCATCCAAATGTTCAATCCATTAATGTTTCATTGAAAATAGAATTACATATGGCATTAAATGGGGTGATTCAAAGAATCTTATTTTAAAATAAAGAGGTTAGTGCTTGATGAACATCACAAACAAGTTCATACTATCATGTCCTCATGGGTACATGCAAGAACAAAGAACCAATTTTACTGTGTTTCCAGTGTCCACAGGTGAAATCGGTTTACTAGTCTGGGACAAATTGTGGAGAAGGAATGACTGAGGCACTAAAAAAGCATGCTGTTAGACTGAGTAAACTTTGAAACTCTTTAATATTTTATTCATGTACATTTGTAGAGAATGTACCAGATTCAGCATGGAGGAGAAAGTGAAAAAGGGAATAAATTCTAACCCAGTTCAACAAATATATCTCCATAAATATTCAAGCCTTCAGCAACAAGAATTGGCAGACCCTAAAGAAGTTATTATTAGTCTTTTAGGTGCATTGTCGCTTTCCTAACAACTTTAAATAAAGGCTGTTCGATATTTGGCGGTCTTCAGTTAATCTCCATCCATTAATTCATGATATAATCATAATAGTAACACAATCCGATTAACTAACAGTAATACAGGTGTCTCCATCATAGTGTTGCAATGTTCATAGGCTAGATGGCACTGTAACATAGCTAGAACTGTACTGACACCTCTGCCAGAGGTAAAAGCCTTCTGCGCCTGCCAAGACACAACACTATCAATACGCAATACCATCACAAAATAGCAAAAAACATGAAAGGCAAAAATCAGAGCTTTGGGTATACCACATTATCTGCTTATATTTTCTGTTTACAAAAATAGTGTGATTGTGGTCTCACCAGGATTGAACAAGATGAGGTACTTAAAACAGGTGATCTCTCTGCAGTCTAACTGTAGCTCCTGAAGACGCTGGGCCAGTTGCTGTTCCCCTCGCACCAACTCACCCAGGGTTACCCCTGCCTGAGTCAGCAAAGAACTCAGATCCACCTAACAAACATACACATGTGGGTTGCTCCCATTATATGGTGCCATTCTACATCCCAAGGATAGATCAGTGCAGATTTTGAAGTGTTTAAAGTGCAGGCTTTCAGCTTTTTAAAACAAAGGTTTAAACAAAAATATTGCATTAAGAAGCTCTTTGGTTGCTTTCGTGACACGTTTTGGGTAATTATCCATCAGTTTTGCAGTATTTGACCAAATCTGAGCTGAAAGCATTGCTCTATACACTTCAAAATTCATATTGCTACTTCTATCAGCAGTAACATATTCAATAAACAACAGTGACCCAGTTCCTTTGGCAGCCATACATGCTCATGCCATAACACTGCCTCCACCATGTTTGACAGATAATGTGGTATGTTTTGGATAATGAGACCTTACTTTTCTTCACCATGCTCTTCTCTTCCCATTATTCTGGTACAAGTTAATCTTGGTTTCAGAAATGGGCAGGCTTTCTTGCAAAGTATAATCTGGCTTTTTTCTGCAGGGTTACCAGTGGTTTGCATCTTGAGGTAAACCTCAGTATTTAGATGTATTAAGGTGTCTCTTGATTGTAGACTTTGACAATGAAACACCTACCTTCTTGAGAGTGTTCTTGACTTGGCTAGATTTTATAAATGGTTTTTCTTCACCGAGGAAAAAAAATTCTGCGATCATCCACTTTAGTTGTCTTCCATGGTCTTCCAAGCCTTTCGGTGTTGCTGAGCTTGCCGGTGCATTCCTTCTGTTTAAGAATGTACCAAATTGTTGATTTGGCCATTCCTAAAGTTTCTGCGATTTCTCTGATAGGTCTGTTTTGTTTTTCAGCCTACTATTGGCCTCCTTTACTTGCATCAACCCCTTTTTGCACTGCATACTAAACATTCCTATAAACAGCTTTCAAATGCAAATTCGACACTTGGAATCAACTCCAGACCTTTTATCTCGTTCATTTGTCTTTAAATAGCCAGAAAACATGCCACACCTGGCCATGAAACTGCTTATTGGTCAATTGGACAATTACTTTTAAGCCTGTGAAACTAGAGCAGCTACATAAAAAAGCAACTGTTCCTAAACAGTTAATGCCATATTTTTACTAAACCCCTTGAATTAAAGCTGAAAGTCTTGTCTTGATTGCTTAATTTCAAATCCATTGTGCTGGTGTACAGAGGAAAAGTACAATAGACGTAGGGCTATAAAGCTGCATAAAATTTAAATACTTGAGTAAAGTACCAGTGTGTGGAATTTGTACTGTAGGTTAGAGGGTGTATTGATGTTTTACTGTACCTTCTGTCCAGTTATTAGCAATATAGTGTCTTGCTCATCATGATGCACCTGTCTGGAGATATGATCAAGAACCAGCAGCTCACTCCAACAGTTATGTAGTAACTTCATCTGATCCCCCACCTTAGAGAGGGGAAATGAGAGGTACATTTTTAAACAAGAAACAATCAAAGGAAGACACCACTGGTGCACATGCCCGCACCAGACATAATGTATATTGGTATCCAAGATGAACTATTGTATTCTGTATGCTATAAAGCTGAACTATTATATGCTGCAGTAAAACCAACACTGTGCTTCTGTTTATAGCTCGGTCTCTCTCCGTTTCTCTTTCTCTCTCTCATTCTGTCAGGGAAAACTACATTCAGCAATGTATTATCATGCCACTGGCTCTATCTGCTTCTCTCCAAACCTTTTCCAGATCTGGGTTAACACAACCGGTTGAAGACACCACTCCCCCAGCAGATGATGTTGTCAGAGAAATTCTGAGCAGCTCAATCTTGTACCACCATGATGGTCTGTAAAGCTAACCATCATAATGCTTTCTGAACAAACCAATATGTGGGATGTCTCAAACACAGTAAGAAAAACTGTTTGATCACCATTATCTCCAGCTGACCTTGAGTTCTCTCTAAAACTCAGCTTCAACTTGCCAACATCTACTCTGTGGCACAGTGAGTGATCTCACAAAAAGATTGGAGTAGGGTATATTTTTAGAGAATTTGGATAGAACTTGTATCTTTCTTCCAAGCCTGTCACAAGAAGAGCATCACTCCAAGTTTGAAGGAGTTTGAGGTTGTAAATCTGATGTTTGTTTGCATGGCCTCTGAGCAAACCTCCCCAGATCCCTCAAAAGGCATGAACTCTGTTCACAGCTACCACTGTGGGCAGTGGTAGCTCAGTGGGTAAGACGTTGGACTAGTGCTCGGAAGGTCATGAGTTCAAATCCCAGCACCGCCAAGCTATCGCTGATGGGCCCTTGAGCAAGGCCCTTAACCCTCAACTGCTCAGTTGTAAGTCGCTCTGGATAAGGGTGTCTGCCAAATGACATAAATATAAATATAAACTCAAAGGTGTGAACTCAAAAGGCTACTTACAGAAAAATTTTGAATTGGATGCGGGACTTTGTCTCCTGGAGAGAAATGTTGTTGTTCAGAGCATCGATTCTAGAGCCATAGGTGCCTTTCCTGAGTTGGAAGCAAATGCTCCTGCAACCCATGTATAGAGTTTTGCTTTTCAGGTCCAAGAAATGCTGAATTACATTTTTACTGGGGCACCTCTCAAACAGCAAATAATAAATGCTCCAGCGATTTCTCCCAGTGTTTTCTATCACTGTGCATGAAATCGAGTAAGAACTTTGCCAGCTATATAAGCTCTACAATATGCCATTTCCTATGCAGCCAACCCATAAAGAAAATTAAGAAAGGTTAAAAAAAGAATTAGGAAGAACACTACTTCTTCACATAAATTCCACTTTCTAGCTGCTTAGGATGGTCATAAACTGCCTCTGAAGCTCATTTGAGGTTATCTGCATGATACCCAACAACCCAAATGGCAAGACACTCTGCTCCAAGTGGGGGACAAAGTCAAGAGACAAGTCAGTCTCTCCAAGAAGACACTGGACAGACATTTTTCAAACCCATTGCTATTGTGTCACTGAAGTGCAGTCTTAGGGAGTTGTGGATGAGGGGTCTCTTTGAACAACAAGTAGCACAGGAATGCCCACATCACTCTTCCCAGAAATTCAAACATTTGTGAGTTGGTCGTTAGATTTTCATCCACATGGTTTTCTGATTGTCAACTTCAGAGTTGTGTTTTTGACTCCTAATTTTGACTAACATAAACATAGGAGAACTTCAGTGCTATACTGTATGACAAAAAACAATTGGACATCTGACCAATCACACCCATATGTACTTGTTGAACATTCCATTGCAAATTTAGTCCCCCTAAAGTTTTTATATTTCATTTAGTGATAATAATGTATTATCCCCACTACTTCAAAACTTACAAATTCTATTTTCATTCAGATTATTTTAATTTGTAGGGTGCAGTCCCCTCTGAAAATATTGGAATGTCAAGGCCAAGTCTTTTGTTTTTGCTATACACTAAAAACATTTGGGGTTTAGGTCAAAGATGATAAATCAATTTCAGCATTCATTTAATGATATTTACATCTAGATGTGTAAAACAACTAAGAACCATGGTACCTTTGGTGGCACATCACCCAATTTCTAGGTGAGGAACAGTATAAGAACAGATAGATCATCAATCCAATTATCTTTAGCACTTATCTGTTAAGGGTCATGTGGAAGCTAGAGTCAATCCCAGCTGACTTTTTGGCAAGAGGCAGGGTTGCCAGACTTTTACAAGGCTAACATAGAAATGAACAGCCATTTACACTCACATTCACACCTATGGGAAATTTAGAGTAGTCAGTTGACCTATCTGTATGTCTTTATTTAAAAGTCCCAGATGGCTGGCAGGTTTGAACCCAGAACCTTCTCGCTGTGAAGTGACAGTGCTAACTGCACCGCCCGGAAAAATGTCTTAAAATAAATTAAAGTAAATAAATAGCACTTAATATTTGTTTGCATATCCCTTGCCTGCAGTAACTGCATCAAACCTTTGACCCACCAGTGTCACCAAAAATGTTGCATTTTTCATGTATGATGCTTTTCCAGTTCCTTTGAGCTGTTGTTTGTTTGTTTGTTTTTAGGTCTGTTTGTTTTCAGTCTTCTCTTCATGAGCAGAAATGAGTTACAGTCTGGTGACTGACTTGGTCATTCTAAAATCTTCCACTTTTTCCCCTGATGAAATCCTTCCTTGTCTTGGCAGTGTGTTTTGGGTGTTTTTCTTGCTGCATGATAAAGTTCCTCCCAATTAGACTGGATGCATTTCTCTGTAAATTGGCAAACAGAATGTTTCTGTAGAATTCTGAATAAATTCTGCTGCTAACATCATGAGTTACCTAAAGATTACAATAAAGAGTAGTGAGCCTTTTCCAGAACCAGCCATGCAAGCCAAAGCCATGACACGGCCTCCAGATTGCTTGACCTATTAGCTTGTATGATCTGGATCATTGAGCAGATTTTTTCCCTCTCCACTCTTTTGCATTACTTTGGTACAGGTCCATCTTAGTTACAGAATTTTTGTAGCTCAATTCTGTATTTCTTTTCAAATTCCAATCAGGCCTTCTGAGCCTTATTGCTGATGAGTGGTTGCATCATGTTGTATGGCCTCTATATATTTCTGATCTCAAAGTCTCCTTTGAAAAATGGATTGTGATATGTTCACGCCTGCCCTCTAAAGGTTATTAGAGATGTCACTGAACGTTGTTTTGGGGTTTTTCTTAACAGCTGCCACACTGATTCTGTCATCATCTGTTTTTTTTTCCTTACCTGGCCTGTTCCATGGCTAGCCTGTTTGATGTCTGCATGTTAGTACACCAGTGGTTTACACCAGTGAATTAGCTCTGATCGATTTTTCTTTTTTTTCCTCCCATAGACACCTCTCTGGTCTTCATGTTGGTTTATCCTTCGTAACAACAAATGCAGTTTTCACAGGCAAAACCCAGGGCTCAAACTAAGACATTTATACCTATTAATTGTTTAAACAATCAATATAACAGGGCCCACCTGGGCAATAAGAAACACTTATCAGTCACATCTTTTAATATTTTAGATCACTTGAAAAATTTCCATATTTAAGTTAACATATCTAAATGTATATATCAGGAAACAAAGGCTGAAATTATGATCTATTGCCTCATATTCATCTTTTCAACTTTTGAGTTGCTGCATTCTGTGGAAGAGAGGGGAGAAAGGAAAAGGAAAAGTTAAAGTATGGGAGGATTTTGGCCTGGCGGTGCTCTGAGATTCATCCTTGTCCTCTCAACCTGTCCCCTTCATGTCAAGTGCCACTGCCTATAACAGCTTCTTCATGCAGTAATATATTGGCAATATACTAGACTCCTATTTCATTTTTATTCGAATGCTTGTCATCTTCTCATCGTATATCATCGTATTAGTCTTCTTTTATTTTACTTACACTTATTCAGTCTGGATTTTCTCTGCATTTTCTACAATCTGAATGGGCCATCAAGAAAAAACAACTTAAGCAACCGCCTAACCTGAATCCAAGGAAGTTTCCCCACATAAATATCGACATAAGTCAACTCTGAATATGGCCCTAAGAGTATAAGAGCACTCTAAGTGTGTAACCCCATATACTCTTGATTATACATACTAAATGTAATTGCTCATGTCCAGAAGTTGTTTATCTGTGAGGAAATTCAATATGTGTGTTTAGTTCACCTGGCCAGGTGTGACAATATAAGGTGGAAACAGTCCATCAGCACAGTGAGAGTAATGAAAGCAGTTTTCGTGCACTCAGTTGCTGAACCCAAATCCGCTCCCATCACCATTATTACTGAGCTGAGCTCAACTGCATCTGGACTAAATGCAGATAGATTTGAAAGCAGCTGGGCATATATTTTTGCTAGTGATGACTCAGGGATGACAGGACAGTCTATAGCAAGCAGCAGATGTGTGTGTGTGTGTGTCTGTGTGTGTGTGTGTGTGTGTGTGTGTGTGTGTGTGTGTGTGTGTGTGTGTGTGTGTG
>JAQQZR010000011.1:14727716-14738405 GCA_030068235.1 Notoglanidium macrostoma
AAAAAAGCGTTCACAGACAGCAATTAAAAAATTTAACAAAGCTAGAGCCGTCTTCCGTCGCAATGGCATTAAACTGCTTACATTAAGCGTTCATTTCAACTCGGGACCAAAGATTTCCTCAACATTGTGTGTTTTTTGTCTGTAACAACATAATCAGGCCAGAAATTATACAGTGTAAACTCAAAGTGATTTGGTGGCCTTGCAGCTGACTTCCTGTGAGGTGGAACAGTAGTTAATCTCGCAGTAACTTAAATGTCATGCAAGTTTAAAGTGATGAGTGTAGAGTTTATGTGCCACTAGTGTACCTTTTTAATGCCTGGCATTACATTACAACACCAGATAAAGGCTTATTGTGATGTACCGTACAGGTCACGCCTGCGTGGTCAGCTGACTTAACATGAGAAAAGAATTAAAAATAATTTCGAGTAGTAACTTTGTGAAATGTCCAGCTCAACTACCTCCACCAAGTAGACCCAGCTTTCATCCCCTCGCTACCCAGCCTCACCTGAGAGCCAGCACCGTATGAACATTGTAATATTGATTATTATATATTGTATTGCTGTTCTGTACATATATTGTAGGAGAATGCATTCATATCTGACATAACGGCTATAACACTTCACGGCGCTTTATGGTTTAATATCTACATGCAATTGTTTATGAAGTTTAACCGTTTAGGATAAAGTAAATCAATGAAGCGACTACACACAACTAACTAACGGTATTTAAAGCAGAAATTTGCGCTATAAATGTTGCCTATTCTACTGTGTGATTAGTGATTATATTAGTGATCAGAGACTGAAGCACGGCCTCGTCCTCTGAGGCGTACACTAAGGTCAGTCTTCCGCTAGCGTTAGCTTTAGCTGGATGGGTCATTAGTTGAACCAAATCAGGCAGGAGACAACACTTACCCCCCGATTTAAACTCTCAAATAACAAATCTCCGCCCTGGTCAAAAACTCTCTCGAACAAAACGGCTCCCACCATGATGGTGATGGCGAAAGTCGAGGTTCTTCTAAACAGCAGGTTGTAGACGTTCCTCACCAGCGCCATGATGCTCGGTGTGTTTGCGAGGAAGGAAGAGGCGGGACTTCAACGAGTCTCTACCAATCAGAAAAGAGCAGACTGGAGGAACCCAACGCGCCAGTGGAGGAAACGAATCTCTCTCATTTCAGTTCAGTTCATTGAGGTTTATCGCAAGACTGTTACAGCAGTTACAGTATTGCTAAACAACTGAAGTGACATGGTTAGCGTCATCCATCTCTCTCGCACAGAAAATATAGTTTTATATAACGCCATTCAATTCTATGTGGAAACGGCTGTACCTAGTACATATTATTATGATTATTGTTATTATTATTATTATTGTTGTTGTTGTTGTTAAGCGAGAGTCCGTGCGTTACAGTGAGGTTACAGTTGTTTCATCACAGGTAAAGGGGTTTAAGAAATCTCGTGGCATATTGATTTAAAAGATTAAGACTCATGACTTTACACTTCATCGCCATCAGAGTTTAATCGCTAATTCAAGTTTATAATTTATACTATTTTTATAATAATCAAATTTATCATTTTTACTATTCAAATTTATATTTTAACATTTTTCACAGGTAATGAATAAATTTGGAGTTTACTGCGATTCATAATACACTGCAACTTTTGTCGATTAAAAAAAAAAGTATTCACGTCGTATATGAGTCTCAGATCAATCTTTTTTTCCTACACCCTTAAAAAATATTCAATTTAACGAGTACACACAGCAACGTGCGTCATTTCAGTCGTAACAAGCCTCTTTACTTCATTTTCCAGTTAGAGCCCTCCACCCCCGTCTTGATAAAGAGGATGGTACGTTCCACTCGTAACCCGGTAGATGTTCCTGTCTGACCTCTTCTACTTCCTTTCTTGTAGTGGCCGTCGAGTAAAATGGTGAGGGTTTTGTGAAGACTTTTCAATCTAACGCAATCTTGTCGATTTAAAACCCTAAATTGTTCAACAAATATGTTTTGTACATTGGTCCTTCATGTCTTAAATGACGGGATGTTATATTTTGTGTGCCAAGTCTGAGATTGTCATAGTTTGATATGTTTCCTATTTGCTTGTACAGTAGCTTAGCTGCAGTGTGTAATGCACTCCGGCCCGGTGAGCTGGTCTCGAGCTCCTTCAGTTACTCAATAAATAAAGAAAGCAATATTCATGTTTGCGAGCGAGCAGTCTGTCTGCAAACGGTACACATAGCCTACAAGCTTTAAAATATCTACTCCTTCGGAGTTTGTTTGGAGTTTTGAGTCTATGTCAGGCATAAGGTGCTAGCTAGCTAGCTAGCTAGCAAACTGTGTATAGTGAGAGTTCAGTTCCGAATGATGGCCTTCTGAACGTGAACCTACATGAACCTTTGAGCAGTGTTTTAGCTGTTAGGCTTTTATCTACATTGGTTTGGTAAATTGTCACTTGGGTGTTATTGATGTGTACTTTTGACTTTCTCCTCTGGTAATGTTACTTGGTGTGATCAGTTAAACATTTTAAAATGCTGCACGTGTCTTGTTTTTAAGAATAGTGTAAGGTGTTTGAGTGAGTTAAAATATCCCAAAAGCCTACACCTGAATTGGCTCTGATTTGATTCCTGGATGAAGTTCATGACCAGGTTAATGTAAACACTAAAAACTCATCAGACTGGGTTGCTTTCCGGTTACAGAGGACCGGAGTTTGTCTTCCCTGGCCTAACTGTGATTTTCTGTGTTTTAGGCAAAGATCAAGGCCAGAGATCTGCGCGGTAAGAAGAAGGAGGAGCTGCTCAAGCAGCTGGATGACCTGAAAGTGGAACTTTCCCAGCTTCGCGTGGCTAAGGTCACTGGTGGTGCTGCCTCCAAGCTTTCAAAGATGTAAGCTGTGTATGATTTTAGTGTGAGACTAACACTTGAAATCTCCACTAGATGCTGAAACCTAACTTCGCCTTCTAATGCGTGTTCTTGCTCCAACACGATTTAACCATCTCCGGAGTTAAATCATTTGTTTGTGTTTTTGTGAAGTACACAATAGTAACCACAGATCTGAGAATTGGTATTCTAGTTTAGTATGTTTATATAAATGTTTGCTTAATTTGCCTCTACAAATCCCAGGCACAGGCCCTGCAGTCTGAAACAAACTTTAGAAATGCCATAATTCTCACAATTTTTCCCCTTTATAATTGAATCAAATACTGTTAATATTTTAACGATTCTGGTGTTTGCATGCTGACTTGATTTCAATTCAATTCCATATTATTTGTATAATGCTTTTAACAACATTTGTCACAAAGCAGCTTCACAGAAGTATATACATCTCAGAGACCCCTTTATGACTATATATTGTGTTTGTCTCCCTAGTCGCGTTGTGCGTAAGTCCATTGCCAGAGTTCTCACTGTCATCAACCAGACACAGAAAGAGAATCTGAGGAAGTTCTACAAGGTGAGTAATGTGAATGAAATGCACTTGGAAAAGCCTGATTAGCAGGAGCTTGCATTTGTAATTTCATTTGAAACACAGAGAAATGTATCTGTGTATGTATGTGTATACAGTATGTAATGTAGTGTGTGTAAATGTATAATAATAATGCCGTTATAGAATATCATACCCCAGGGCAGGTGAATGCGCAAGTCTGATCGGTGTGCGATATTTTTGTGAATGGCTTGGAATGTAGTTCTGGATGTAACATGAACAATAGGTTAGTATTAATGTGCGACATGGACTTGAGTGGAGGCTGTAATATAAGACTAATATCAGATTCATCAGAAATATCAGAGATAACAGTGTTTAACATTCACATGGTAAAGTATTTTTGTTAGGAGACATTTCTTTAACATTTGTAGAAGAGAGTTGTAAATGTCTAAGTCACGGTGCCTTTCAAAGTTTATCAGCACAGGAGAGTGTACAGGGCAAAGGAGTTTATATTCCGATAAAATGACAAGCTGTGTTTGAGAGCGATTTACTTTAGTGCGTGAGAAAAAAGCACGAGGCTGTTGAGGGAATGACTGTTTAACGTTACTGTTACATGAGTGATAACAGGAACTTTTGTCTGTCTCAAACATGCTACCGTGTTAAATCTAACTACAGCCCATGTTCATAGGTGGAAACAATGTTTTGTACTTTAATAAATAAAATGTTTTAATCATGCTGTAACAGGCTGTGTTAGAAGTGGAATTACACACTCCAGACTGCTGTTATAAGAAATGAATGCACTTCAGTGGGGTTGTCATGTTATTCCTTCTTAATCAAAAGCAACTAAACAGTCATGTTTGAGGATTCAATAGTGCTGTGGTGTAAAGGGGCACATTCAGTTATTTTAGTTTAAAGTATTAGTATTGTGTGTTTGAAGAGGAACAATTTGAGGTTCCTTACTTTACCAGATTGGAAGTGAGAACTTTGCAGTAATAATAGTCTAGTAATAACAGCTTTAGTATTGGAACCCCTCAAGTGCTTATGGAAAGTTTTCAGCAAGATGATCACCCAGCGCTGCTCCTGCATCAGTGGAGTTAGTGTGAATACTCTCTTGCTACAATAATCATGGCTGCTCACCGCAGCGTCTCAGACACACATCTGCTGTGGGCGACCTACAGTGCATTAGATCATCCCGCCTCAAAAATGAGAAATGGTAATGGTAGAGTGGTAAAACTTGAGCATTTACCCATTCACCATTGGACAGTGGAGTGTTCAAATCACAATTCCATAACCAGTCTTAAACAAGAGTCCAGGAGTGTAATTATCCTGATATTTGGGTGAGCAGGATTGTCTATCCGCTGTCAGTGCTGTCAAGATATTTGAAAGCAATCATTCATAGAGCTGGTCTCTACTACTAGCTACAGAGCTAGCTAGTAATGGGTGCAAGAGACGTTTGTCTCAACACAGTAATGGTAAGTTCTACTCTCTCTCAACTGTGGAGCCCTAAAGACCCAAGTTTGTTTCTAATTTTATAATAAATAGCTCTGGATATTGAGACTGGCAAATAATTAGTCTCCCCTCTCTAGTAAGGGAGCCATCTCGTTGCTAAATCTCACATTTTATTGGTTGCACTTTGAAAACTTCAGCGTAATTTGGCAGCATTGAGTTTGAGTGAACTTTGTCACTGCCAGTGTGGTGGTGGTTTGGTGTGTGGGGTTTTTTGTTTGTGTTTTGGGGGTTTTTGTTTGTTTTGTCTTTAAGCTTCCACAAAATATGTAATCTACCCATTTCTCCAATTCTATTTCTTTAGGGGAAGAAATACAAGCCTCTGGACCTGAGGCCCAAAAAGACTCGCGCTATCCGCCGGCAGCTCACCAAGCACGAGCAGGGCCTCATGACCAAGAAGATGCAGAGGAAGTCACGCCTCTATTCCATGCGCAAATTTGCTGTCAAGGCATAAGGCTGTGTTATTCCTCTTGAATAAAATGCCCCACCCCTGGACAAAGACCTGCGTGTGTCGTCTTGTTTTTTGCAATACCAGTATTTTGTTGGCTACTTTGCACAAAGTTTAGGGTTTTTATTAAAGTCCATATGACATGCATCACACAATGGGTATACATTGAGATCTTGCTCGTAGTATTATTATTTTAGTTTAGTGTAACTTTAAACCTAACCTTTTATTTTGCAGTATTGATGCTGAGCAATAGTGATGGTAATTTTGTACTTCCAGTTTTGGATTTGGGTCCTCCTGGCTTTATTTCCTCAATTATAATGTGTGTTGAGAAGAAGGAAGCTAGCAGTCAGAAGACCAGTTAATTTATGGTCAACAGTTACACAAGATTTATAGCAGGGGCTCAGATTTTAGTGTCTAAGTCCTTTTACATTGTTCAGAAAATTCTGTTTTATGCATACAATCTATATAATTCATTGGGTTTTGGAGCTTTATTTTCTTTCCACTTCCTGAACACAGTACATTTATTACTATAATAAAGATTTGAACCACTTACAGTAAAAATGCTCCTGTTTTCAGAAAATATTCTATTGGGTTCTAGTGAACAGATTATCATTCCTGGTATGAAGAGCAGTCATTTATGTACATAATTATAATAACTGTTTTGGGAAGATCACTACTGAGAAATCAAAAATTGGGGATTGTCTGGATGCCTGCTACTGATCTATTGATGTCCATGTATCTCACTTCTATTAATAAAAAAAGCAGTTGGTGTAGGGACTAAACATAAAAGTTAATTATTCTATAATTAATGTGTACAAAGGCACACAGTGTGAGGGGAAACCATTTGGGATTTGTTATCTGAAGGCAAATTCCGGTTTCCTTATCAGTGGTGTATTGAAAGTAAGATGCTAAGTCTTGTGCACATGTGGTTCCAAGCTGAGTTAATGAACAATCTAATCAGTGTATCAAATATAAACCACATTTAAAGCAGGGGGATTTAATGAGGGTGCATTCTAGCATACACTTTAATCTTCTAGAAAATATGGCAAGATTTATCAAAATTTAAATATTCAACCAATTCTATTCTTCCTGAAATTTTAAGTCTTATGATGGCTTGCTTTATTGGAATGGTTTGCCTTTGTTTTAAACAACAGGCTGCCAAAGTCAGGTGCAAATTTAAAGACCTTTTATTAGTTTTCTTAAACGATCACTTGTTCAGTCACCTGAAGAAATAACAGAAGAATGTAGCAGCAAGCAGTGATTTGCAATCTATCACAAAAATCACCCCAGCAGCCAGTTTTTGCCGAGTTGCATAGAAAAATGAGACCACATGATCATACTACAAATTTCGTGACAGTAGGTCAGCGCTAATTGGATGAAATGCCTGCTGAATGCTGACCAGCTTGGTCGGGCTTACAGTTCCTGAGAAACCTCTATTTGAAATTAACTCTTGCCTTGCCAATTACCCCAGCCCAAACTTTGCAGACCTCCTAAGAACATTGTACTATACATGCCTTTCATGTGAATTTCTGCAACACTTCCTGAGGGACAGCAATCCTACTAAGATTGACTTGCGATGGTGGCCATATTGTTTAAAAATCTAAATCTAAATTGTACCCATTATTGAGATTTAGACTCTGTGGGAATTTAAACACCAAGTTTGTGAATATACAGTAAAAATCCTAGGAGTAGTTTGCGAAAGGATGTTTACCTTATGATGCTAATTTGGGTTAAGAATATCCAAGAAAAAAGAATTTTGTTTATGGGACATATGGTTCATGAGATATGGAACACAATGTGAACCCCTGCGATATAATACCACCACTGGGACAAACAAGTATGCACAACTTCACTATATAGCCAATAGTTTGTGTACAGGTGACTATCATACCCATATGTGTGTCTTCCCCAAACTGTTGCCATAAAGTTTGAAGCACACAATTGTATAGGATATGTTTGTATACTGTAGCATTACAGTTGCCCTTTACTGGAACTAGGAGGTCGAAAACAAACATGTTCCAGCATGACAATGCCCCTGTGCACAAAGCAAGCTCCATAAAGACATGATTTGCCAATGTTGAAATGGAAGAACTTGAATGGTCTGCACAGAGCCCTTACCTCAACCCCACTGAACACCTTTGGGATTTATTGGAACACCGTCTAGTTGCCAGGCCGCCTCTCCCAAAATCACTGCCTGACTGCAAAACTGCTCTTGTGGCTGAATGAGAAATCCCCAAAGCCACGCTCCAAAATATAGTTAAAAGTCCTCACAGAATAGTGTAGGTTACTTTTACAGCCAAGCTGGTACTAAATCTGGAAGAGGATGATCAGTAAGCACATGAGTGTGATTGGCCAGATGTCCTTAAACATTTGGCGATGTAATGTATCTATAGACCAAGTTTCATGTCTCCACCACCTATGGTTTAGTCTGCACAATTAAATATAGGGGAGAAAAAGAAGAATATGAACAAAAACTATAGGATTCAAGCACCCTTGGTGCTTGGACTCCTTAAATATAAGACCTTTAACTATCTAAAGTATAACAGGACATGTAACACTTAAATTCAAGAGCTTGAAATCACCTCATGTAATTTTGTGAATGTTTTTTTTACAAATGCTGGTTTTTGTGTCCTAGGTTTAAGTCTTTCCCAACCTGCATAAATGTGAAACATAATTATAATTACTGCAGTGTGAAATGACTGACTAAGATATGGGTTCTTAACTGGAGCTATAGCATTACACTTACATTAAGGAAAATGTGTATGAGAATACATAATGTAGTAGACATGCAAAACAAATGCAACTTGATATTTTATCACAGGTTGGTTTGTGGTATTATGTACTCTTTTATTTCATAAAGCACAAACTATTAGGGCACAATTGCTGGCATGTGGAGTATTATTTTAGAGTATTGTCTAGTCATGCAATGTTTTATTGATAGAAAGGTATGACTTTTCACCCAAATTTGTTTGGTCTGCAGCGTATGTGTACCATGGAGCCTAAAGATGTAACAGACACATCAGCCTCTTCATTATTGCACAGTAAATTCAAGTTCAAGTGCATGCTAGGTTAGTGCACTGTTGCCTTACAGCAAGACAGTTCTGGGTTTGATCCCTGGGTTGACTAGGGACCTTTCTGTGTGGAGTTTGCATGTTCTTACTGTGCCTGCATGGTTTTCCTCCCACACCCCAAAGATATGTGGATTAGGAGAACTACCTACTCAACATTGTCCAAAGATGTGACATAGATTTCTGATTGGCGACCTGACGAGGATGTACCTTGCCTCTTGCCCGAAGTCAGCTGGGATTGGCTCCAGGTTCCCCTGTGACCTGCAATAGATAAGCGGCCTTATGGAATAGATGGATGCTAGGTTCTGGGATTGTTCCCCAGGTTGTTCAGGGGACAACCTGGTGACCAACTGTCTTTGCATGTTCCTTTTACACAGTTTGCTGCAAGACCATTGAGCCTTCTTTGCAGACATGTTTGAAGCTATAGAGAGTATCTTCACAACCTGGCTAGCCATGACTTTGGAGAAACTCTTAATAGTATGTGTGCATGGCTCTAGCATAAACTGTGAGTCCTTCATGTCCTAATGCACTATGTAGACTGGGATAACCATAACAATTACTAGGCTCTTTGTCTGAGAAAACACCCATATTTGATTTCAATCATGGAAGATAAGATGTTAGCAGGAGCTTTAGGGGTCTGCACAGTCACTCACAATTTAATAAGTGTTAGACTAGCTGATGGTTTTTTTTTCTCCCTCTCATTGCCATGCACAGAATAGAGTCCGATACACTTCTATTTGTGGTCAGTTTTATGACCTGGAGGTTTGAATGTTTCCCCAACCTCCAACATTTTTGGTCTACAACATTTCTGGGAAGCTTACTGATGCTTCCAGGGGAGATCAGTATTTGCAGCCTGCTGTCAAAGTCAGATGGGACATGGGAGAGGTCATGCCTTGGTCTTGAGAGCTCTCAAAAACAGAGCTGACAGCATCGTGTCAACACTACTGCTTATTATTGTGCTTTCCAAACTGTCTCGGAAATCAGACTGATGTGATCTGGTGGTTTGTAAAACATCTGCAGCCCTCCATTGATTATTTATTTTTTTTATAAATGTTGCTGATCACAGTGGAAATTTCCTCTGTGTGTCAACTGCCTTTGGAGTTATTTCTACCATCTGTGAAATGTTTAACTAGAACATTGTGCAGAAGGCTGTACTCAGATACACCACACAGGTCCTCAAGTGGACTCTTAAGTTAATGTAGCTGACAGGGTGTAATTTTAATTGAGTTATGACTTTGTTTAAAATTGTTAATTATCTTAATTGTTTTGGTTAGTTTAAAAACAGCTTAAGGATGCTTAATTTCCATACCTCAAGAATTTCCATAGTCTGTGCTTAATCTCAGAGGTATAGTAGCAATTTTTCATTAAGACATTAGTACATTCTACTGTCTATAGCAAGTACATTCATTGTAAGTAGACAGTGACCCAATTTTGTTTTTTTTTTGTCTCTGTATGCCAGCAGTTACAATGCAAAGATTATATTGAGGAAAATAAAAAAGATCTTATGTAATTGCATATGTAATTTTTTGTAGTGTAGAATTAAAAGAAAACATATGGAAACACATGTACCATTGCTCATTCATGCAAGTATCCAATCAGCCAGTCATATGGAAGCAGTGCAATATATAAAACAATGCAGATAAAGGTCAAGCACTACAGTTGGATGTCGCTGCCAGAAAGGCTGGTTTGAGAATTTCAGAAACTGCTGATCTCCTGGTATTTTCACGCACAACAATCTAGAGAGTTTACACAATATGGTGCAGGGAAACAAATCTAGTGGGCAACAGTTCAGTGAGCAGAAATGCTTTGCGGATGAGAAAGGGTCAGAGGCGAATGGTTAAATTGGTCTGAGCTGAGCAGAGGTCTACAGTAACTCACATAACCACTCTACAATCCTAGTAAGCAGAAAAGCATCTCAAAATATGTAAAACCCTGAGGCAGATGGGCTACAACAGCAGAATACCACATCAGGTCACATCCTGTCAGCAGAGGCAACATCAGGTTTCAGTTTCACTGAAAATGGGAAGTTCAAGTTTGGAAAAACATTGAAAGAAACCTTGTCTTTTCTCTTTTACTTTTTTTGATATTCATTACACTGCACAACAAAGTTTTTGCTTCTTGAACACTGTTGGGTGTTTTTTATAGATTTTTGGGTGCTGATCACGAATAACACATCAAATTTTACCCATCATGTACCGTTTCAGAGAAATCTTCAGTTTTGTCATGATTTTTTCTTATATTTGTATCCAAACATTTT
>JAQQZR010000011.1:14738505-14749131 GCA_030068235.1 Notoglanidium macrostoma
TGTGTGTGTGTGTGTGTGTGTGTGTGTGTGTGTGTGTGTGTGTGTGTGTGTGTGTGTGTGTGTGTGTGTGAATGCGCGTGAGCTCTGACCTTGTCCCGTTCGGCAGTGGATGCTAGAACTGATCCGTCTCTACAGAAAGCCACACATCTAATCCACACACGCACATGGCCAGCTAGCACAAACACACACTCTCGCCTCTGCAATGACCACACACGCACTGTTCCATCCCATGAACCAGATGCCTGAAATGCACACAATCATGCACACCATGTTTTACTTCTGCTAAAAGTATTAACACGAACTTCACTGTCATCACAAGGGCCCGAACGTATAATACAGAAGTGAATACATTAATTAATAATGAGAAGAGGTGATGAAGAAAATAGATGTTTGGAATAAATGACGTACTGAGTCTGTTCCTGTCACTTCATGATGTTGTCTCTTTGCACATTAAAACTAAATTTAGCCCAAACAAGAAACTTGTAGATCTAATTCATTTTTTACTGACTAGAATAGTTCCAATGACAAGAGAAAAACATTTGTTGAAAAATAAACCAACCCAGTGTTGTTTTTGTCTGTATTGTCCGTCTTTTGTGTGTATGATGTTTGAAAAGATGCAACACATGGAGGACAGTCATCAACAGACAGTGCTGCCTTGTAATTTATTAGTGCTGCCAATGATTTAGTATCAGAACAGAAAACATTGAAAAACAGTTACAGCTTTCAAGTACCAGATATTCCAGCAGTTTTACAGTGGAAAAGGGGTCTGTGTGTTTGCCTGCTGCTGGTTTATGACATTATCTAGATATTCTCCAGAATAGTAGCTAATATAAACACATATCTTAGGCCCTGTCAGATCACAAGTGGACAGACATGACTCATCACCATGTCTGTCATGAGTCTCTAAGATGTCCAGCTGACCACTTGTCAATGTCAAAGGGCTGGCACACAGTTATCAGAGAGAGATTTAGAGAGATTTCAATCTTTGTGTGAAAAACTGGTGACGGAAGTGGAGTCTCTTTTGTGAAAACAACTGGTTCCATAACAATTACACTAACTCTGTTATGATCTTTAAAATCACTAGCAAATTATGATGCCACCTGCTAAGCTCTAAAATGAAATAATGATCGGTTTGTGAGACAAATGACTGACAGTTGGAGGTGTTGCGACAGAGGAAACCCATTTACAGTCACTCCACACACCACTGTGTAGCCTACCAGGACTAAACATTGAGATTGCTCCTCCTCATTTTTTTGAGCGTTGGCATGCTGTCACCAAAACAAGCACCACATCCTGCATTGACGTCATATTTCCTATCACGTCCTTATCAGGGATGCATCAGCACACAAGTGGTTTGAGTAAATGCGTCTTGAATGCACCTTGGTGGGTTTTTTTTTTTCACTTTTATTTAGTGCTGTCCAAATATCGTCCGTTCGCACAAGACGCATTTGAAAATGAATTTTCGGAAAACTGAAACTCACCAACATCCCGGTGATGGAGAAACAGAGGCAGGCCACATTCCCCTGATGCCCTGATAAGGTCACAACCTCGTCATCACCACTCAGGCTCCACACTTTCACAGTGTGATCCCATGAGCCTGTGGCCTTTGAACACAACACACAGTCTTCATCATCATACAAGCGTGAAATATACCAAACACACAGCATACACATGAATGATATCAATGACTGTATGTCGTGCCTGCTGTTAACTGTTGTAACAGACCCTCAACGAGGAGGGTTTTTTTTGTTGTTTTTTTCCTGTATGCTGCTTATTCTGATGTCTAAGCTAGCTCATTGTACTGATATTATAACTAGCAAAATGCATCTGAATGAAGAGATTGCATGAACCAGTGCTACCACTAGCCAACATTAAGTACACACTAGCTAAATTTCTTAATAATTTATTGATTGTATGACCTTAGTGAACACTCAAAGTAGCTTGGTATGTTTAGTCAGTCACTCCTTTTTAAACAAACTGCATGTACTGCATGGAATGAGCGGAGCATGAAACAGTGCGCTTCTTCTGTCAGAATGGGAACTTACTGCAGGTGTCAGAAATCATGGAGAGCAGCAATTAAATAAAAAGGTTTTTTTTAAGTAAAACTTGTGTTGACTGATGTTTACCAGTAAATTTCCTGTTGGTGACTTACATTAGGTTCTTACACTTATTTGTACATTATCCATCATTTTATTCAAAGTATTGTCAGCTAGCTAGCAATTTATACTCCGGTTACCAAACATCTAAAGACGTTTGTATATTTACAGGCCTGGAAAGAACACACGAGGGGTAATTTTCTCAGAGTGGAAGATGTACATATGTATGTGTGTGTATGTATGTATGTACCAGCCAGTGTGAATCTGTGGAGAATGCACTGCTCTGAACAGCAGCACAATGACCACAGAACTGCCTCAGTTTGAGCCCAGTCTGCACAACACATTAACACAACAAGTGAAAAATTAGGCCACTAACACACAGCATAAGACAATAAATCCACAGACTGTTTTCTTTGACTGTGTCTCTAAAGCAGACCAATTGAACCAATAGCCTACACACATTGAAGCTGTTCTTGTGGATTTCCTTTCAGTTGTCACCCATCTATAAGTTAAAAACAACACCTAACCTAGAAACACTGTGGAAATATTATACGCACAGTACTCACCTGGATGTCCCAGAGCAGTACTATGTTGTCCCACCCCGCTGATACAAGGCTTAGGCCATCGGGACTGAAGGTCACTGTCTCAACACTTCGCGTGTGACCTGAACAATAATTTTAGGTTATTTTGGTTTTCTTCACTAAGGTACATGGTTTCAATTATATTATTTCACTCCAAGAATAAAAAGAATTAAGAATTGTGCAATGCCTTGTTGAATAGCTAACATCTTGATGTAAATTATTCTTAGAACATTTAAAATCTATTTATTAGACTAATTATTCTAAAGAACATTAAAAACATTCTTAGCCAAAGCCTTCTAGTGTGAAAAAGTCAACTTCATTATGGTTGCAACCCAGATAAGTCCAGCATTTAACTCAGTTTTAATAAGGATAGGATGCGTTTTTTAAATCCAACTTGTGAGTAAGAATGACTACATTACTGGGCTGTGGATACTGCTGCTAACTGATAATTATGCAGAAAATAATTATGTAATTTTACAATCTAGATGTAATGTTAATATAATAGCTGTTAATATCTATGTAGCAGCTCAAAAATTAGGTAACTTTATATTATCTGTAAGTATAATTATTTGGGTATTAAATTAAAACTGTCCTATGAAATAATACTGTTAATAATATTTAATATTTAATAATAAATCATATTTGTTTTCCGTTTCAAACTAGGAAGTGATCGTATACGATGAACAGAGACGAGCGGAGTGATACACACAGTGAAACGTCCCAGTGCCGTTATAGGAAATATCAGCGCGCTTGGAACGCCGCTCGACCAATCAAATTAGTGGACTGCAATTAACTGTTGTACATAACTGTAACATAACTAACTGCTGATCATAAGACTTTTTAAATCCTGTTTCATTCTTGTCTATAGGAAGTTCAGGTGCCTTATTCAAGCAGTTATATCAAAATTCCAACAAACCTGTAAAGATGTGAACGCGCTGGATGGGTGACGTACTCCAGACACGTGCGGTACAGTCATGTGACGCGCTCGCGAACAAACAGCCATCCTTGGAAAAAGTGCACCATTTCACCGGCCCTGAAAAAAATACGCATATAATTACTATCTGAGTTAATACTACCTCTCGATAACAAAGAAATGACTTCTGAACATCCCAACCTGTGTGACCGCGTACTTTGGCCAGGAGCTTCGTGTTAGACGCTCTCCACAGGTAAAGGCGGCCGCCATCCGTGCACGTGAGCACAAGCTGACAGTCGGGCGATAACGCGCAACAATTCACCTGCACATGATAATCATCATCATCATCATCATCGGCTTTATTTTTGCTTTAGAAATAAAATTCTAAATAAACTTCAGTTTTCAATTACCACAAGTTTTAGCCTCAATAATTTCGGTCCTCAGTTATAATGCATGAAAAATCCATTCCATGTTCAGTTCATTCGGTTTTATTTCTGCTATTTGTTCTTTCAACAATAGACACTGTTACAAAGCAGCTTTAGATTTGTTGAGTCACATGCATCAGGGCCAAGGATAAACTCCCTGAGACATGAGGAAGAAACCTACAGAGTTACCAAACTCAAAAGGAAACCCATCTTTATCTGGGTGACATTTATTAGTGTGATTATAAATGATCATTCTTCAACAATTTTATAGGTATAAAGTGTGTTAATAAGATGTTTGTTATGAGTATCATGGTCTTTATGAATTCAGAAGCAGTTCCTAGGTGCAAATCTACCATATCCAGGTGAGATTATCAGATAAAGAAAGGGTGAGACTTTTTGGCATACACCATTTTTGTGGAGCTCAATCTATTCTGTGTCATACACATAGCCTTAATGAATCATATATTGCTCATGTTGTATCCTAAATCATATTATAAATAGTACATGGCCAGTTACTCTCTAGAAGCAAGTCTGATTTTCTGCAAATGCCACCATGTTCTATAAAAGTGGTAATGTATTCTTTCTTCCCCATTGCCGCCCCATGTCTAGGACATGCTACTGTCTAAAACATCTTATACCTATAGCTACAACTATTTGTTAAAAAAACATGATTCATTGCTATGATTAATGTGGATATAGCCTATCTATGGGCAGCATAAAAAACAATCAAATTACAATTGTATTACAATTACATAATAACAGTAAAAACAAGTAAATATATAAAATTTACATTTAAAGTGCTATAGGCTTCTACATTACGGAATCAAATTATAGTATAATATGATCTCCACCCACCTCTCCTTTGTGGCCGGGAAAGTATGTGACTTGTGCAACGATGACACCCTTGAACAGATCCTGCAACATGGCTACTCTATTTAAGAGTTATAGGCTACATGTTTAAAAAAACAATAATAAAAGGTTAAGTTCTTATTGCATCATTTAACTTCCAAAAGGAGCTCAAGCTGTAGCTGGAGGTGTTTACCGCTTCGTCGTATCCACAGTGACAGTCTGGAGAGCAGGGTGGACTGTGTAGATCATTAACAATCCCAGTCAGGCCCACAAGACCTTGTTAAGAATTAATTGTAAACAAATCCATCTCTCCCTCTGGGGCCTTTAACCAAGCGAATCTGTTTTAGAAAGACTCATGTCATGATTCACAAGCACAAGCAAACTGAAGCTTTTGTTTTTCACATAGAGAAGTCATTATCTGCAATAATGTAATAGAAATAAAAAAATGTAGCTGAAATCCCCTACATTTGAAAATATTTATTGTTAACCCAATTGTGCATGGTGTGTCAAGTAGTTTGATACATTTGAGCCATTTTGTTGGAATGAATTAAATCAGTAAAATGACTGGTAACACTCATCAGTATATATCTGAATTGAGATGTTTTATGGTGCCATGAGGCAGAGCATGTGGTTTTATAATAATAACTGTATATAATTGTCAGACAAAATCTAATATTATTTTTTAAATATAATTATAAAAACTGCACTGTTAAACTAGGAATATGTGAAGAAATGCACAGTGCATGCACAGTGTTCCAGTGATTAAAGTGGTTATTGGAGATAAATGAATGACTCTGAGATTTGAAACCTTGCTGTTCTCATGAAATGCATCTCTGCAGATGTTATCAGCAAGCTATAAACGGTGTTTTCATGTCAGTTACAAAATATTCTCTTCAGTAATCTGACCTTGAGTCATAGCAGGCCTCCTAGCAGGATGCAAAATGCACAGCAGCTCTGTAAACACATTGGTTTGTGTGTTTTATGATGCAGGCTTGTGTAGTTTGTGTGGTAGAATGCTGTTTACCAGAAATAAAAACTGTCGAGGCCACTATCCCATCACACCCAGATGTTCATGAACAAAGTTTGCTCACCATCTCATTTTCATTCTGTCTAGACCTGCTCCCTGCCATATCATTTTCATTCACATCTGATTGTATTTGCACCTTTTTCCTTAACCTTCAGTGTGTTTTATTCTGTCCCACATTCACGTCTTAACACCTTTGAAAACGAGTTCTGCCTGAAAAAATACGATTACATAAACTGAGACCAAACATCTCTTTTTAGCTGTTAGAGAAATCCTTGTATAAAACTGAAATATTCCGTATCTTTTGTATATAATACTGTAGCTACTGCTATGATAAAAAACTGAGTAAAATTCACTCAGACAATCTGTGTCTAGTCTGAAGCTTTTTCTATTTTTCTGACATAAATTAGTCAAATAAAATAGCATTAGTCAGCTAATTTGCTTTAAAGTTTAACAATTTCCATAAAATATAATATACAGTATCAACATTGTCACCTCATAATAATAAAAACAATGTACAACTACCATTAATAATTACTATTTCCATTACGGATGGCTATGATGCTGATCGTGACAGTATATGTTAAGTGTCAGTATGTGTTAAGAATGAAAAAAAATAGCTGGTATGGGAAAGAAGAATGAGGAAGGGACTAGGTTATGTAAGTGCTGAGGAAGTTTATGAGAGAGAGTGAGAGAGAGAGAGAGACAGAGAGAGAGAGAGAGAGAGACAGAGAGAGCATTTTGAGGGGTTTTCTGGTCTGACAGCACAGCATGTTCAGACGCAGAGAGGGTCTGGCTATTTTTTCTCTTTTTTGTGGATTAATAGGGCTGAGGCTGAGAGAACTGTTTAGTCTGGAGTTTTCATTTGGGAAAGACTGAACTAATCAGTAGTCATGGCAAATACATCCACCATCTTGTTGTTGACTTTACTTGTGGGAATGGCACAAGGTAAAAACTAATTTTATTTTACCATTTTAAGCAACTATTTTTTGCATTTTATTATAGAATGTGTGGATTAATTGAATGAATATCATAATCATTTACATTATATTAAACTAGATTGTGAAGTCTATAGTCATGCATCACTTATAGTCATAGATACCTAAACCTAAGTCGTAAATAGCTTAATGTTTAATGTGGAAATGACGTCTGTGAGGGTTGTGAGAACTTGACTACCTTCACAGGCCTATAGACTCCCATAATTTGAGTGGTTTCATATTGGCTGCGACATACCAGTGCTCAAGTACTGCTAGTGGTGCTATTAAAATTTCATGACAATTTCCATGACTATAGTACGAACATTGCATACTGCCAATTGGTGCCAGCATAAAGTACACAATGCAGGAGTTGATGATAGATAGTTGCTGAAAGAACACAAGGCGGTGGGAGAACTGCATGTTTTGTTCCATGCTTACAAAGAGAGAAAGGAGACAGAGGGGTAGTGAGACCATTAAATAAACCAGGGGTTAAGAATGAAAAGTTCAGCATGCTATTGAAACCTGTGCGATGCTTAGAGTGAATCATATTGGGAAATGTGACTCAATCCAGCAAAATGAGTCACAGTGACCCTTGTTTTTTTGTTTAGTTTTTTTTTTTATATCACACACACACACACACACACACACATTTGTCTTACAATCATTGTGAAGACCTGTTGATAAAATTATTAATGCAGCTAATTAATAAAATGCTTAAACCCTAACCTAGAGTTAACCCTCTAGAAGCCAAGATCCTAAATGATTTGGATGATACACTTGATGCTCATCAGCAATATCAGTTTATACACTGACAAAAAATATTTGTGAGCCCCATGGTGGATATCTAGATTCCATGTTGCTCCCAAGCAACGCTGGCTTCTAGAGGGCTAAAACAGGTTTCCTTGTGACAAAGGTCTCTGTGACACATTTTGCTGGATCGGGTCACAAATATCTTGCTTGTAATGAACAATCAGTGTTCACCATGTGCATGACGTTTTCTGCGCAATTATATCATAATGTTTGTGGAAGCCAGGTAAATATCTTCTCCATATGAAGTGTACTGAAGCTAGTAGTGTTAAATCTATTCAGACAAATAAGAGCAAAATAATGTTTTATCTAGCAGAGCACCAAAACCCTAACTCTCCTTTCCTTTTTGTTCAGGACAGGAACAGCAGAAAAATGCTCGTAACGTTACAGGCGTTATCAGCCCAAGAACTTTCCAGGGTCATGCCATCCCCATTCAGCTTCCTCTTCCTCCAAATTCAACGGAAATGCAAACGCGCTCCATTGGAGTTGTTGGCCCAGCCCTTGTACTGTTGAGCAACAGCAGCGCCTCATACCTCAGGAGTTCATTGAGTACACGAGTCATCCCATCAATCTACATAGTGGCGATTGTCATCGGAGTCCCTGCCAACGTAGCCATTTTGGTCTTAATTGGCAGCAAAGTACGTGTGGTATCCGTGGCCATCTTGTGCTGCAGTCTGGCAGCTTCGGACCTACTCCTCTTGCTCAGCCTGCTGTTCAAGGCACATTATCACTTTTCAGGCAACAACTGGACATTTGGCGAAGCTGCATGCCGTCTCACCACTGCCTGCTTTTATGGCAACTTGTATTGCTCAGCACACACACTAGCATGTGTGAGCATCAAGCGCTACCTAGCTGTAGTGCACCCCTTCTTTTACAAAAGCCTTCCCAAGCGCTCCTGCACAGCCTGGACTAGTATAGGTGTGTGGCTTGTGTTTTCATTGGCAATGTTGCCAAATCTTTTAGTTCATCAGAGCTACCACATCCCTCAGCTGGGAATCACCACGTGCCATGATGTCCTTCCTGTAGATGTTAGTGCTTACAACTTTCTGGTGTATTATAACATAGGGTTAACATTTTTAGGCTTCCTGCTTCCCCTGCTTGTGAGTGCAGCATGTTTCACCTCAATTGTATGGCATTTGAACCGTTCACACCATGACTGGAGCATTTACATCAAAGCCAGCACGTTGGTCTTTCTCATCTTCGTCATTTGTTTTAGCCCAAGCAGCTGCATACACTTCCTACACTATGTACGCATATACACGAGTGGAGATGACAATTTCTACACCTACTTTAATGTGGTGGTTTGTCTGTGCTGCCTCCATTGCTGTTTGGACCCATTTCTGTTTGTGCTCATGTCTAGGTCAACAGGCTCCAGACTTTACTTTTTGGCTCGCAGGGGAAAGATGCTGAGCATTTCCACTTAAATTTGAATATTTGTCTATACTCATGCCCCTTTATTGAAACTACAAATGCAGTCTGAATTGCATTTTTAGAGTAAAGTGTGGAGAAGCGCTATCCTAAATGGGGAAAAGAAATTAAACCAGAGAGCTCCATTGCAAGTCAATATCACAATGGTATCCATGAAGTTTTATGATCATTATATGTTTGGAAACTCCTTCAAATATTACAAACAGCATGGGAAAACTGTGTGCTAATCCCAAATTAAATTTGTGACTATAAACACATTTGGATGCAGGAGTAGAATCAGTTGTAATTTTAGTTTTAGGTGTTTTTCATTATTATTATCTCTGCAACAGTAGGGAAGTGCAATTAGTATTCGGATCAGGTGTCTCAGACTCAGCTATTTGGTTTCAAATGGTTGTCCTTTATACATGGACAAAACATGGAGCACCATTTGAACAGCCAGGACTATAAAAGGCACATTGTACTACTTGTGATGTATGTATGTGTGTGTGTGTGTGTATGTGTGTGTGTGTGTGTGTGTGTGTGTGTGTGTGTGTGTGTGTGTGTGTGTGTGTTTAGAAAACCTGGGGAGAAAGGTTTAAAAAGATCAGACCTACCCTTGTTATGAAGGAGGAAATTGTATGTAAATATCTTTTAGCTGTAGACAAACTGCACATTTTAATTACTTTCCGCAATTTTTTTAGGTTGTGTTGTAATAGAACCATTACTTTACCACACACAATAAAGCAAATCAATCTCAGTGAGTTAAAGCTTATTTATTTATATTATATTATATTATATTATATTATATTATATTATATTATATTATATTATATGTTTCATGTGGTCTTAGCATGTTTGTACAGCGTGAATATTTCTCTTGTAGCTTGTAGCTTAGTAATGAAAAGAACAATTGAAGTATGACTAACATGCCCCGAACATGCATTTGAACATGCCCCAATGATCTTTCTCCCTATTTCTGTCTCTCATCCATTATTCAATTTCAGTTCGTCTGTCTCTGCATGTCATCTTCTTGCACACAGTTTTTCTTTGTTTAAATAGTTGATAACCTAAAGTATATTTTGACATTCCTGACCTTTGATCTTGTATTCTTTTCTTCCTTCATACTTCTCTGTGGAGTTATGTTTTTCACCTTTCTGTTTTCCTCTATGTTATCTTCAGGGACTGACTCATAGGCCAGTTATTGGTGTAAGACAAGGATGTGTTATTTTAGTGTATTTAAGGTATTTTAGTTTATTTTAGTGGAAAGAAGACAGTGGAGTTGTCACAATAACCATGTTTACAAGCACTCCTCTTTAGAAATTCATGCGCTGAGTTGTACAACAACTAATCAGCAACGTGCAAACAAGCATCTCATGTAGTGTGCATTCCCACCTAGGGACAAGTGTTTCCAGGACAATCTCTGGATCCACTGCAACCTTGATCAGGATAAAGGGTGACTGAATATGAAGGAAGTTTGTCTGTGTTGGCCCTGTGGTGGACTGGCGACCTGCCCAGGGTGTACCCCGCCTCTCGCCCGAAGATGCTGG
>JAQQZR010000011.1:14749231-14779102 GCA_030068235.1 Notoglanidium macrostoma
AATGTTTTACAACGTAGAAAGCAAAAAAAATAAAGAAAAACCTATGAAAAAGAGTAGGTGTGTCCAAACTTTTGACCAGTTGTGTGTGTGTGTGTGTGTGTGTGTGTGTGTGTGTGTGTGTGTATGTATATATATCCAATGTCATTTAGTTGAACTTTTATTGGCCTGTTTTTGTTTTTTGTTTGTTTTGACACTTTGTTTGAAAGTCATCCTAATTGGTCAACTTGAAGTGTAGCGGCATATAAAGAATAGATAAATAGTGTCTTTTGATGTTCCAGGCTGCAAAAGTTCCGGGACGAAAAGACAAACCTATACTTCAATGCCAAGTCAACATGGCGATGGTGTGAATTCGCAGCTCATCCACGAGTGGCAGTTTATGCTGACAGGACTGGAGCAGAGCTTACAGACATCAGGGTATAAGGAGACCCAAAAACCAGTTTCCACTTTTTGAGCCTTTTTTTTGTTTTGTTCAACTTAAAATTACAATAAATTAATACAATACAAAAATTAATACAACAAATTATAATAAATCACTGAATCTGGATGGTCATGTGTCGAGGAACCTCGGAAGTGAGTTAGTTATGATGCTAACAAACTTAATTGAGTTAATGTAGATTCTGATAATGAGCTGAAAAGTGGATAAATTAGAACAGCTTACTGCTGTTAGGGTTAATACTTTGTTTTAAAGGTCCACTATGTAGGATTCAACCAATTGAATGCCCCTTTATTATGCCTCCTTTTCCATGTGTGTATTAGAACATATGGTGGCCGTCAGGTGCCTGTGATGTACTTGCATTCACACTCCCTTGCTTTTTTTTTTGTGCTAGATAATTAGCATGATACTCCATCTTTCAAAATTTGCATTCTTAAACTTGTTAGCAAGAACCAGCAAACACTGATTCCTCTTTTTCTTTTCTTTCTTTTCTTCTTTTTCATCCTTCCGGTGTTAATATTGGAATCCCGCTGCCACCTGTTTAAAAACAAAATGTGGAAGGCGCTAATCTAGAGGTTTGTCCATTCTGGCTACTGTAGCAGTGCAACATGACAACTCTGTAGATATAAAGAGCTCATTCTAAGCTTCTGAAAGCAGAACGATTTGTAATTACAGGTAATTATACACTAATGTAAACATACTGATGAATATTGTATTCCATTTCTTCTAGTAGAGCCCCCTAAATTCTACATGGAGGACCTTTAAAATGTATGCTTATACAGTAGGGACCAAAAAATATATAAAGCACTATCAGAAACTCTACCTCTGAGTACGATATTTAAAACTGAGAGAAGGTTTTTCCTTTGTTCCAAGTAATCCTTTTTTTTTTTTTTTTTTTTAAGCTTTTCATAACTAATTAACTAGGTGATCTTAGATTTTTGGACCTTGCAAATACATGTTCAGTGTAAATATTTTGTATTTAGTGAAGCAGTATAGATTAATCTCATGATTTGATGTGATTGGACACAAGCTGAATCTCAAATGAGAATGAAGGAGAGCTCCGAAGCGTGTCTGGAGGAAATACTGATTAATGATATTTGATTATTGATCATTTGTTGTAATTCTTCTGGTGCTTTTTATTTGCTATTATGATCCATTCAGGATTGGATACTGAATGAGATCAATATTTCCACAGAGTAATGATTGTCGCACATTGTTCCGGATCGGTGGGACGGCTGCTTGTAAGAGTGGAGAGAGGGTGGTCTTGAGCAAATACCTGGCAGAAAGCCACGGCTTTCACCACCTCATCACCACACAGGTGAAAAATAAATGGTAATAGTTCCACACCTCAATACTAATGCTGCATTCAGTTCAACAGCAACATAGAATGAGGTAAAAACTAGTAGAAAAGTCAGGAAAGATAGAAGTAGTTTTGATGGACGTAACTTCAATTGTTAAACGTTGAAATGTGTTTTTTTTTTTTTTATTAAAAAAAAAAAAAAAAACATTATTCACAGTGCTTTCATCCAACACAAATGGAAAGCCATGTAGTAGCGAGAGACCTATTATAGATGTATATTATTATATTACAAGTAGTTTATATTTGGCTCTGTGTCTTTCTTTCTCTTAGTTCTCTGCGTACCTCCTCGATGAGCGAATGCCTTGTGTGCCTGCCCTGAAGTGGGAGCACATGATGGAGTCTCCTCCATGTTTTGCCCATGTTGTGCCAGCTTTGGGCCAAAACAACACCTCCAAAATCCTGTTGGGAGCACAGAGAGCTCAGGAGACCATGCTGCTGCAGTACTCTGGTTAGGGCACACACGTATACATGTGCATGCAATAGCCATTTGCTTTTTTAAGCATTTTTTAAGCTTTTTTACACCAAAGTCAGACTGTATTACCCTGTCTGCCTGTTTTATTGCTGTAGTATTCGCCTCTACTAATGTATATTTATATAAGCTCCCAGGATGAAAAATTTGTCCAAACTCCCAGTAGTAGTGCCGTGTCGGTAGCCTCAAATAATGAAACTTGTGCCTGTAAAGAGTCTTCTTATTCATTTGGAAAATAACAGTGGTCATTTTACTTTAAAAAGCTTGAGTCATGAGCAAATTGCAGACCTTGGCAAGGATATGGGCATCTTAATGCATAGTTCTTGCAGAATAAAAGTATAATCCACCACCCCTTTGCTACTTTTTAATGACCATGCTAGCTTTTCATGTTTACGTAACCTAGATTACTAGAAGTCCATAAGGTGTTTGTGTATCGCTTCAGACATGGCCCAAAGTTTGTGGGCACTTGACCATATCCCAGATATTTTAGCCTTCCCCCACGCTGTAGCCACAAAGTCCGAAGGACCCAATTGTATAGAATCTTTGTATACTGTAGCATTACAGTTTCCCTGCACTGGAACTAACGTGGTCTAGCCCAAACCTGTTCCAGCATAACAATGCCCCTGTGCACAAAGCGAGGAACATGAAGACTTGATTTTGCAGAAGCACGTATGAGTTTGATAGTTAGGTGTCCACAGACTTTTGGCTATTTAGTGTATTTGCCTAGTAAACAGCATACAGTGAAAAGTGAAACCACTGGTAAATGAGACAATGTGTGTAATTTTGCTGTATCAAAATGTATAATATATTGAGAAACCATTGTATATCAAATTTTAATTTTGTGTTTCATTAAGGCTATGAATTGTGCACCCAATCAGTAGAAGAGTGGGCTGCAACAAACAGGAAGTCATGACCTCTGAGGATACTTCTAGAGTTCTTACCTGACAGGGTTGGTGCGGTCAGAGAAGAATAGAGCTTATGGCAGTTGACTGTTTTTTTTATATATATATATATATAAAGGTGGAAGAGAACGGGCATGCCAAGCAGACGGCCCAATTCAAAAACTCTACAGTCCATGTGAGAGCCTGAAGATCAGGCAACTCCCACACAGAAAGCACAAAGCAGAAGTGAGGTTGGCTGAACATGCCACAGGTGAGTATTGGTTTTCGTACATTTGCACAATATTATATACTCTCAACTAGTCACTTTAATAGGAACATCTGCTCATTTATCCAATTAATCATTCATTCATGTGGCAGCAGCACAAAGCATAAAATCTCCAAAAGGTCAAGAACTTCATTTAATGGTCACATCAAATATCAGAATGGGGCCAAGGTGTGATCTCTGTGACTAACTGTGGGATGGTTGCTGGTGCCAGATGGGCTGGTTTGAATATTTCCGAAGCTGGTGATCTCCTGGGATTTTCACACATAACAGTCTCTAGAGTTTACACAGAATGTTGTGAAAAACAAAAAACATTGAGTGAATGACAGTTCTGTGGGTGAAAATGCCCTGTTGATAAGAGATTGGTTTCAGCTGCCAGGGAGGATATAGTAACTCATATAATCACTTTTTACAGTTGTGGGAACAGAAAAGCATCTCTGCATGCACAAAACATTGAACCTTGAGGTGAATGGACTACAACCGCAGAAGACCACCGGGGGTTCCACTCCTGTCAGCCAAGAACAGGAATCTGAGGCTGTCGTGGGCAGAGGATCACCAAAACTGGACAGATGAAGATTAGGCGAAAAAAAAAACCTGGTGTATTTCCAGTCCAGTTTTGGGGAGTCTGTGCCCATGATCAGGGTGTTTCAGCCTGCAGACCCTAAGCTCACAGGATGCGTTTTGTTTTTTGCACCATTTTGTGTAAACTCGAGTTGTGTGTGAAATTCCCAGGCGATCAGCAGTTTCTGAAATATTCAAACCAGCCCATCTGGCACCAACATCACCACCATGGTTGAAGTCGGAGATCACATTTTCCCCCATTAACTGGTATGAGCAGTAATCTAAGCTCTGTATCTGCATGATTTTATGCATTTTGTTTCTGCGACATTATTGACTGATAGGATAACTGCATAAATGAGCTGGTGTTGGTGTTAAAGTGAACAGTGAGTGTAGGTTGTTAATATAATGTACTACTATAGGTACTGCTACTGGGTGGTGATGTACTACATTCTATTGTAGATGTAAATCGAGGTTAAAGCTGTCCCACACCAATTTACTTTATCTATTTGTTTAATTCTTGCTTATTTTCCTGACCAGCGACTTGCTGTTGAGACCATTAAAAGCTTAATGTTTTGCAATATTGACTTTGCCTTGTTTTGTTTTTTTTGTTTTTTTTTGTGTATTTATAGATTCATGAATTTAAAGCTTATAACTGGAAGTTTATATTTCTGTAAATCTGTGAAGCTGCTTTGTGACTGTCCATTGTTAAAAGCGCTATACAAATAAAATTAAAGTGAACTGAATTTAATTAGTTTAGTAGTTGCACTCTTTCTTGTGATGGACAAAAAAATTCCCACTTGCAGTGAAGCAGATTATATTTTTCTTTTTCAGGCTTAACTGCAACTCAGAGCAATGGCTTCCTGTGCGTGCTCCAGCTGACAGAGGCTGGGGACATTTTCTACCAGATGCTGAGACACTTTGACCCTACCAACTCTGAGCCACATCAGTCAGACTCGGTAGAACCAGCATTGAATACAGACTTTGCACTACAACCCCATGCTTCTTTGGAAGAAGACCACGACTTTGAAAGAGAGCGACAACAGCGTATGCTGAGCCAAGTAGAAGTGGTTGGCAGTGACCGTGATGATGAGGGTGGCTCTTGTACTTCAGAGGAGAATCAAGTGAGAATCCCTACAGGGATTAACTCTGAGCCTGTTTCCGTTCTAGAATCATCCGTACGTTCTGCTAAGAGTAACCGTGCTCATCCACTGAGGCCAGCGATCCCCAAAATGGTTAGCCGCAAGTTAAAGTTAATCTGGAAAAAATGGTTGGAATCCCTCTTGAAAAAAACAGTAGGAAGAAAATGTCACTTGAAACACAGAAAAATAAAAACCAGTGTTATAATGAAGTGTAAAGTCAAAGAAAGAGACAAGCTTGAGGAAGACAAGTTTCGGAGATTGAGGATAGACCAAGCGGAGATCTTAAAGGCCAGAAAGCTGCTTGTTCACGGGGTAACATACCTGCCTCCTTTAGAGGTGACCCCAGTACCGGATGTTGTGGACACTGAGGACTGGCCAGATGATTTGAGTCAGCGTATAAGTGCCTCATGGAGGGATGGTTGGAGTAACTGGTGGGAAGAAAAACTCGGTCTAAACCGGGACGCCAAGATTGAGGCCCTGCGAAGGAAGCACCATCGGGCAAAGAGAGCCAGAGCCAGAAACAGAGTTGCACTTTCTTCAAGCTTCACCTCATCTGTCAACTACCAGGATGATTTTTCCGATTGGTCATCAGCCACAAGTCAATATCTGGGTTCAGATGCAGAGAGCATTTATAACTCTCAGAGTGCCCCAGAGGATGACCAGGAGATACTAGCTAAGAGCACAGTTTTTCAAGGAGTGAGTAAGAACACACAAGTGTCTTTAAATGTGACCGAACCAATTGAAACTTTTTTGAAAAAGCCCCAAAAAACAACGAAAATCTCTGAGCAGGACAAAGCCATTGGTACTTCTCAATCTCCTCCACTGGACTCCCAACAACTGCCAAGGCAGGCCTCTACCATGGAAAGCGACTCGGTACTTTTTTCTTCCTCAGCGACTAGTTTGAAAGGGTCACTTTCTGACCATCCAAAACCAAGACGGCAGCAGCAGGACTATTGCAGTTCCCTCTTTGGTTCTTCTCAAGAACTAGGGCAGGATAATGAGGTCACTACACCAGTTGGTTTGAAATCTACCAAATCACAGCCTTCTAGGCTTCTATCGCCCTTGCAGGCTTCAGTGAGGACCTTTTCACAGGCCTCCCAGCCGCAGAAAAAGAAGTCTCGAATGGGATTCTGAATTGGTAAGTCGCAATCAACTTTTTTTTTTTTTTCTTTAATGTAACATGATTTTGAATTGTTAGATTTATTATTCCGTTTATTCCACTTATTCAATTTTAAGCAAGTTAGCATTTTATGTGCTGTCTGTTACATGTGTGAAAGTTGAACTACAGTTAACCATTGTTTATGCCTATCTGGACTCATTTGCTGAACTATAAAAGCTTTGAGTTGTTAGCTTGTTTTATTGTGGGTTTACTGAACAATAAACTGTCAGGGGTTGCGGACACTTCCTGGTTTAGTTAGAAGGAACAAAGATTATTTTATTTATTTGGCACTGTTCAGAAAGTAGTGGCATGAAATGAGTAGGAATTCAGTCACGTCTAAGAGCAAGAGTTAGGATACGTAGTTGGGTCCATAAGTATTTGGACAGTGATGCAATTCTCCACCGCAATGGATGTGATTGAAGTGGAGAATTTCAGCTTTAATTGTAGCTATTTAATAAAAAATATTGCATTAACTGTTTTGGAATTTTTTTTTTTTTTAAACCTAATCCCTCCATCTTCACAGGCTCAAAAGTAATTGGACAAAAGACTTCTGAGCAGTTTTGTTGCCAGATATGGTCTCTCTCCATGCTATTCTATGACAAATTAGGGAGACAAAAGGTCTGGATTTGATTCCAAAAGCATTTGGCAGCTGTTCATGGGTATGTCTCTCAATATGTGGTCCAAATAGGTGTCCAAGCAAACGAAGGAGGCTATCATTAGGCTGAAAAAAAAAGTGGCGTATCAGAGAGATGGCAGAAACTTTACGAGTGGCCATATCAACAGTTTAAAGAAGGAATGCACTGGTGAGCTCAGCAGCACCAAATGGCCTGGAAGACCACAAGACAACTAAAGTGGATAGTCATAGAATTCTTTCCTTGGTGAAGGGGAAAAACCCCTTCACAACATTGCGCCAAGTCAAAAACACTCTCGAGGAGGCAGGCATATTGTTGTCAGTGTCTACAATCATAAGATACAGAAGGTTTACCTCAAGATGCAAAGACTTCGCTAGAAAGCCCGCCCAGTTCTGGAACAAGATTTTTTGGACAGATGAAATCAAGATGATCTTGTACCAGAATGATGGGAAGACATGTGTAAGGAGAAGGAAAGGAAGGGCTCAAAATCCAAAGCATACCACTTCTGTTAAATATGGTGGATATGGGCATGTATGGCTGCCAGTGGCACTGGGTCGCTGGTGTTTATGGATTATGTGACTGCTGCACAATTCTGATGTGTGTGTATAGAGCTATATTTTCTGCTCAGATTCAGTCAAATGCTGTGTAGTATGTTTGATGTGACACACAATTTGAGGAGTTATGCATGATTTTATACCATAGCACTGTGAGACTGTGTTGAAAAAGGACTGCTCTTAGCTAGTGTCTCCTATTTGTCAGATGGTGTTCATTACTTTTCTATATCAACTGTCTTGACATTAGTTCCACTTGCAAGGTTTATAATACACTTATTCTAATTCCTTATCATTTCTATAGTAGCAACCCAGGGACTAATATCGAAAAAGTAACCAAAGTGTTTTTAAAAATTAGCATTGACAAACTGCTTTGCTATGGGGGAAGTAAAACACTATGATGTTCTGCAATTGGAAATTGAGGTGGTGCTACACCTGTGGGGGAGTTGAGTAAATTTCTTTTCAGGACATGACCGTGTTGTGATGCCGTAATGCATTTTACTTATTGTTTTGGGGGGAAAAATCCTCTATAATAAGTGTTTCTTAAGGATACCTAAAATTCACAGAGGCAGCACACCACAGACTATATGATTACTATGTCTGCGTGACGCTGCAAGCAGATCTCTGTGTAACTTGCTATCCTAATAAGTCAGGGCGAGGCACTTCCTCTTTTCCACAGTGCAGGGTGAATTGCAAGAGGAGGTCTGACGTCAAGAGTCAGCTGTTCAGACGTCATGAATGTGAACAAACAGCTGAAAGGTTTTTTGTGCCGGCTTGCCAGGTTTGTGCAATCCCAAAACATTTCCTTAGAAGGAAGTAATTGAATAATGTCTCACTTAGCACACCAGTCTGATCAAGAAGGTTTTCGAAAGATACTTTATCAGTAAAAGTGTTTTTCAATTCAATGTTTCCATGTTAAGTATTTATACTGAAATGTTTGTGATTTGCTGCTAATTTGACAGTTGGTGCCATATTTTTGTAATTCCCATGAGAAGTGGGTGGTTGTCTGCCATGGGAGACATTTCTAGAAGAAAGAAAATTCAGTTCATTGCAAAATAAATCTTGGACACCATTGAAACTCACGTGCTAATTATAACAATTAATAGGCAAGTTGCTGAAGGTGGGTTTTTCCTTTAAGTTGTGTTCACTCTATGAATAAAAACAGACTCAGGTTGAATTTAAAAATATTTAGTTTTATATAATGACAAAAATAATAATAAATAAGTTAGTATCTACAACTTGCTATACATTTTTTTTTTGTACATTATACAAATTTACATTTTTTTTTGTATTGACATTTTTACATTTTGTGGCACCCCCCCCAACATTTACTTTTACACACACACACACACACACACACATTCAAGGTTACTGTGTTTCCTTCCACACAGACATACTTTGGCTAGTTTAAACCGAAACTAATCTGGCAAGTCTAACGGTCACATCACCACACTTGTATATAAACCAAAGCAAACACACAACAAAAAAAAAAAAACCTGACTGTCTCAAGCTGCACACAGCCTGAATGGCAATTGGTATACAAAACCGTGCACAGTACTGGGGTAAATGTCCCAGAATTCAACAGTCCTAGGTTGTTAAACAGTCTCACAGATCTTAAATGATTCTGTCATCTACTGGAATGTGGCAAACCTGAACATGCACCAACAATTATTCAAACACTGTAAATAATGTACTGGTTGTTTTTTTTTTTCCTTTAAAGGTCTTGGGTTGTAAACTTTAGCTGCCTGTGTTGTGCAATTTTTTTTATTTTTTTTTTTTTAGCTTAAAACCGTTACGAAGCGTAAGAAGGAAGGATCAGTAATAGCTACAGTAGGTGAAATAGAATAATTAAGAGATTAAAGTAACTATGAAAAAAGAAAAAAACCAGCCATACTATGTTCTCAAGTAACATCTTATGTGGAACCCAGGCACTGTGGCTCTTTAACATAGAGAGGTCTGGGTGGTTGCTGACATCACTGTGGGAGCTGGAGTTTTCTATTGTGAGACATATGAAGCGGCTGTTGCCATGTTTTTGGGGTTGCTTTCTCTGGAATGGCCTCAGATTAGCCTTTAGGCGACCTGCTTTTTTTTAAAGTGTGCAGGGAAATAAGGCCCCTCTGCATCGCTGCCCAGTGAACTGCTGAGAGACTCCTCCCCAGAGCTCAGCTCTTCACTCCAGTCCTCACTAGACAAGGGCGAGAGAGAAACACAAACGCGTCAGACTTGCTACAGACGACACACACCCTGCTTTAGTCACAGCAGCTACTTTTGAAGTCATACGTGCTTCTCCCTTGGGAATGTAATGATTTGACCCGCACCACACCTATGATCTGGACGTTTTCATGAGTAGACAGATGCACTGTTTTATTCTTAGTTTGTTCCTCTAAATAAGGAATGCTTATTTACAGTTCGGTCATACGTCCACTATAAGATGTGTTATACAGGTGTTCCTTTGTTTTCTCAGTCCAGTAAGACATGTCGGTTTTTGTACAGTCGATAGGTAATAGGTTAAAGCAAACTGTATTTGTTTGTCTGCTGTTGGTCACTATGGTGAACTGCTTACTAACAAAGTGACATCACTTGTCCATGACGCATTTGTAACGAATGAAATGTATAAAGCGGCAGACCAAACTCCAATGCAAAAGTGACTGTAATTAGAAAAGAATGCTAATAGTTAGGATGTTATAGTAGGGTGGCGTTGTTACAGTCTAGTAGCTAATGCAGAAAGTGAAACTAAAAGCATTGACTAGGTGTTTGAGATTCCCCTAAAAATCCTGTTTACAATAAAAATTCAAAGACTTCCCTATCGTGGTATGCATTTTGCGATGAATTACTCTTGAAACTACAATGAGTTGCTAAAATCCTGAACTGTGTTTCTGCTGGTTGGATTTCAATGACTCTTTTGTATGTGGTTAAAACCTATGTGGTAACGTGATACGGTTTTGGATAAGTACAGGATAAACTGGGACTAGCTGATCTAAGAATGAACAGGGATATTGGAGCCAGTCATTCATTCTATTGAAGTCCCTGTTCCACTTTAAAAATAATAAAAAATAAAAAAGTTAAGATGTTTTTTCCCCCCTTTGAATATGAAATGTTTACGCTAACCACGGTAGTGAACAGAAAAACTCTTTGTGTGCAGGTCCACTGTGTACCTCTCACTCCAGCAGTCTTCAGGGATCGTGGGCAGCTCTGGAGCTCCGCAGTAGCTGCTGTGCAGGTTCTGGGCCGTGCGCCGGGACACGATCCACACCAGCTTCCTGTGATTGGGTTTGGAGCATGTAGGCGAGGAATACTGCACCAGGCACTGAGCCACCAGGCCTCTCCAGAGCTGTAGCTCCGTCTCGGAGATCTGCACATACACATACAGTGGCAGTTACATAACACACAGAGGCTCTCTGAGTGTAGTATGCCGATAGCTGAGGGCCAGGCTGTTACTGAGCATGCCTGGAATTCTTTATCTCCCACAGAAAGCAGCACAGATTTGTTTAGCGACAACTAGAGCTTGCATCACTGCTGAGGGCAAATGTTAACAGGCGCGTTTTTTTTTTTTTTTTTTTTTGCACTGAAGACATTTATTTATTTATTTTATTTTATCATGGTGAAATGACCATGGCCAATGTCTAAGGACAAACAGGTAACAAATTTGCTGTAAAAAATAAAGTGGATACATATTTGATATAATCTTACCCTCAAGTGTCTCTGAATGGAGCGTGTGATCTCCAAGAGGTCAGCCGACTGCAAGGCCTCGATCTCTTGCTTTATGAGTGACAAAGCTAGCACCGAAGGCTACAAAGGAACAAGACATGGGGATAAAAAATGTCAAATAATTATACTCAGAAACCCCAAACGCTTCATTGATTTTCAGTGGAAATACTTACTTTTGCTTTGGAGAATACAATGCGGCAAAGGCAGGCTTTCAGCTGGGCTTCCAGCTTCTCTAGACTGAGGACTTCTTTCCTGAAAAGAAGAAAGCTAAGCTTTGTTACATCCAGCTGTCTTAAAGAACATCTATATATATAGATATCTATATATATCTATATCTATATATATATATATCTCTATATATATATATATATATATATATATATAAATTGAGATGTTACATAACCAGCCTGTTTGCTATCTATGCCCTTTGGTATATGGCAGTGTCTGCTGATAATTAATGTGTGACAGGATGTATCCAGAGCATAACTCGCCTACAAAACTGAACACTGAATTTAAATGGTATTTATCTGCCTGTAACTTTCTATTGTCACCTGTTCTGGTATTTTTCCCCTATGTGTGAAACGGAGACAGTATCTCGTATGTCTCACCTGCTTGAGGTATGAGACAGTACAATCGCATGATACAGGTGCAGGAAAGTTAAGGCGGTGACAGCTTGGAACTGGAAGTTGAGTTTCTCGGAGATGATTTTCTCCATGCGCCCGAGGTCGGACACGGTGAACTTGCACTGGCTGATGCGGATCAGCTCGTGCGTCGACGACACATCGCACTTATCCTCCACCACTTTGGCAGCAATGTGAAGGCAGCCAATGCTGATGCAGGCCAGATGTTTGGGCTGAACCTTTTAAGGCAGATAATAAATGACATTTTAGTTGGTATTTGACATTGTAATGTTCTTGAGTATTTGGTTAGTTTTACTAAAATGCTTAAATTAGTAAAAGGACTTAGCATCAAACTTGGGCCTTGGGTACAACAATAATAACTGCAAATGGCAGTGCAGGGTTTTACAAAGCATGCAACCGTACCTTCATCATGGCTAGAAATCTGTCCAGCAGATTAACAGCCAGAACGAACGTCTGTGTGGCGTAGCCGAAGAAACTGGTCAAGCTCCAGAGATCCTCTACTTTGGCGTTGCGACATTTTGCAGAAATTCCTTTGTCCTGGTGCAAGAAAGAATAAATAAAAAGTTAAACCTTAAATTTTGAAAGTGCTGAAATGTTTTATTACACCTAATATACATCATTGTACATGCTTTAATACCACATTCATTTATAAAAATGCAATGATTTGATTTTTTTTTTAACACAGAAATGTACAGTCTGTGTGAAAAACAGCACTTTTGTACATGAATAATTCCCAGAAATTTTATAAGTAACTGGTTTTGTCAGAGGATTGACTCATGGTTCAGTGTTCATCATCAAACACACAAAACTGAAAACAATATTTTGACATTATATGTAGCCCGGTCAGAAAAATATCATTGTAAGCAGGTGAAATGGCACGTTTTGTCCGAATACTTGCGATGAAATCTATTTAATCATGTTTACCTTTTATTTATAATAGATTTAATTATATTTAATCCGTGAATTAGTGAGCCTGGATGGTTCGGTGGTTTACCTCAGTGTTGGACTCGATCAGCCTCAGTCCCGACTCTTTGGGCAGATACAGGCTCTCCTGCTCCAGGTTCAGCTTCAGCTCCATCAGCCTGAAGGCCTCCATGTCGAGAGTCGGTTTTCTTTCGGTTATCTCAAAGTAACCTTTTAAAACAACACAATATTCATCAATGTTTTCTCGACCTAGTTATCGGCACTGGTTCGGGTCAAGCTTGGCCAAGCCCAGCGGCTCAGATTTCCACCGTTAACGCCTCCTTTAGCAAAGAGATCAAAAATAAAACTCTACACTACAAATCTATATCCGAGACGCTGAAATAAAACACAATATAGCGCATAACATCGTGAATACTTCATAAATCAGGAAAATAATCAAATCCGTTTAACGTTTTTCATCGGAGAGCTAGCTCGGTAGCATTGCTAGGTTTTTTTCCCCCTTTTGAAAAACATCGACGGGGGGGAGGGGTCTTATTCAGCTTCAATTTCCTTACATTTAGTATTTTCTGTTTCTGGATCCAACATAACAGACCAAATATACAAGATACATTTGGTAAATACCTTCGACAGCAACTACCTTTGGGTGACAAAGTAATTAAATTAATCTTAAAACGATATCATCAGCAAGGACTTCTCGCTACTAAAACAACCATTTAACCTTTATTTTATTTTAGATAACCAAACAGGACAAATATCCGCAGTACTGACTTACTGTACTAACCGTATAACTGGTCGTTACAGACATTTAAATTAGTGTTGTGAATCAGACTGGCTTTGTCCGAACCAAGTAACAGGGAGGATTTAAAACCCTGTCCGATACAAATACTTGCCATTGTATAGAAAATACCATTTACGTTAGATGACCACGTACATGTTTTCTGAGTCATAAACACACTCTTGACTATATTGTAAATAAAAGATAAATTACCTGAAATGTTAAATGGACATTTTCCTTGAACCAAGTCTTCTGTCTGTATTATGTTTTCCGAGTCTTTTTGCCTTTTGTTGATGTAGACTGTTTCCACGCCCCCTGTGTGACGTCAGAATGGTCACGTACGCTACATTTTCTCGTCTTCGGGATAAAAATGATTATTTCTCACCCCCTAACGATAAATTTAAGAATTTGTCTAATAAATCTTTCCTTATATAATATTATGATTTGTGTATTTTACATTGCAGTTGAAATTTTTTTAGACGCGTTGACAGCAGTATTGACGTTAAACCCCACCAATCATGTTCTTGAAATGTTCTGCGTTCAAATAGACCGCCCAAAATTATCGATTCTGATTGGCTGCTTCCTCACGTGCCCATTGCGACTGGTTGTTTCATTCTCATTGGCTGATGATTGTTTTGCGTGACGCACTGATGGATACGCACATATTTTACGGCAAAGCTGTTGTTTTTGTGGTTTATGTCAAATTAGTGCGCCACTTGACAAAAACGCAATAATGTTTGACTATAAAACAACACGATGTTTATATATATATTTTTTTTTTATTAATTCCAAATAATTTTTCATTTGATAATTTTACATATTATGATTTAACGCCAAAATTAAAATAAGGTTGTGGGAAGACAACGTTTTTCATATACTAATATCTTGACTATGGTGTTATTTTTGCTTGAGAAAAGGGGCTAAATGTAACAAGCATCCTGATTAAGATAGGTACTGAAACATATTAAGCAAATGGTTTGCATTTCGGTCGTGGTTGTTAATTGTTATGATGATTGTATCTCAGATCACCCGGAGGACAGAGACACATTACATAATAGACGTTTAAATGGTGCGTTCGCCAGAGAAAGTAGTCCTAACGCCATATATCACAAAATTTTACACCACGTTTGTAAGATATTTAATTACCATATTACAACAGCACGGTGAATGTTGCATCTTATTACTCAATATCAGCCATTCTTCATTTTTATTGTTTATAATATTTTTTACATGGGCTATATACGCAGTAAGAAGTGGGCGGGGCGTTTTCTTTCTTTTTCAGTCCCCTCCTCGGAAGTATAGACCTATTTGTCTATATTCCGTTCGTTTTCTTTTTTAAATATATGCATTAACCCCTTTAATTTCTTTACACAAAATGGAGGCGAAGACGGAATTGTAGAGATGCCTCGATTCGACATGTTCTTTGGTTTAATCTCAATTTAATGGACCGGATGATCTCCAAGTCGGACTGCGTTTCGCACAGCCTTGCAGGGGAGGTAACGCAAACTGACCATTTGTGTCGCTTACTGTCGTCTAGTTTTTGGTTATCATTTAGCAAAAATAAAAATCTCTTGTACAGCCAAATCTGCAGATAAATCAAACTAGTGTTCGGTGCAACTTCTTTTTCTTCACAGCTAAGAGAAAATATATCGTTAGCAAAACAAGTTAGCTTGATTCAACCGAGAAAAGCAGACTAACAATGTTATGTTTTGGCAAATTCGGATTTTAATAGTTCCGGGTTTTAACCGGTTTGTTCAGCATCCAAGTTCGGTTGATTAGCTTAATGCTGCCGCCAGGTTAGCGGGTTACTTTAGGATACCTCTGTAAATAACTTACATTTCATATCCGCAAGCGAGATTTGACCTTGTCCTGTTGCCCAAAAAACATTATACACATTATAAACATTAGTAATCATTAGTATTTTGACGTCACTTCCCAGATTGATACATAACGCAGCCCTGTAGTCCACACTCTCATTTCTTGAGACAACATTGTGTCTCATTAAAGTTGTGCTTGATGGAAGTTTCTGTTAAAGGTTTCCTTTATGGACCATTAAAGTGTGAAGCAGACTGTAGTGAAATACTAGGTCCAAAGGTATAATTACAGTCCTGGGGGAAAATGGGCCAAAACTGGAAAACATTAAGCTAAACAGCAGATAATTGCTCATGAAATTAGTAAGAATTGAACAAACAGCTAAAGTAACTTAGTATAGGATGGCATTTCCCTTTGATTTCCTTGAATGTTTACGTCTTGTGGCTAAAGTTTCACAGAAAGAAGAATCCGCTCGGCGTTAACGGCTTCAAACCGAGTGTTTTGAAAACCGAAATGTGACAGTTTGAGTTTTATATCCAACATATTTAAATCTTTTCATTATTTTATCTTTGCGTACAAGCCTATGTAAGTAAATTTCCCTGTTTCCAGGTTTTTTCCCCCAACAGTTCTATTTGTTTTGAGTTCCTGCTCATTTTCTGACCAGCGATTTGTTGCTAAGTCCATTAAAAGCGTAACGGTGTGCAATTTTGGGGTTAGGCCCATGTTTTTTTTTTCTTTTTTCTGCACATACACATGGCAAGAAGATTACATTTTAAACAATACACATTTTCACAAAGTAGCTTTACAGAAATGTGGGTCTTGAGAGGAACCAGACACAAAAGGGCACCCCATGTCTTCTGGGTGACACCAGACCGAACGATTATAAAGCTTTACCAAGTGTGTTGAAAGGATGTTTAGTATGATCATACTGTCAATAGGAGTCCTGGGATGAGCACAGAACAGTGTTTATGATTACAGCAGCAGTCTGAAGTATCCAGCTGAGATTATTCACTTGTATAAGGGTCAGACGTGGAGTGCAGTCTAGTGTTTCCAGTGTGGTACCATCCACAGCAATCTTAATGATGAAATACTTCATTGCCTACTTCACACAAGCGCTTTTTATTTGTTTCAGGTTGCTGTATCCAGTGGGGAGGTAGGCTTTTCCTGGGTTCGTGATGAAGTTTGCCGAACCCACGGAAGGCCAGAAGCTGTCTTTTCTTCTGGAAAAGGCTGCTTCTAGGGAAGCCCAGCTGTGGAGGAGCTATGTGCCTAAGAAACCAGCCAACCAGGTTAACTTATGCACATATCAAGTGTCAAATCAAGTCAAATGGGTCTTTATTGTAGCTTGAATGCATTGGAACGAAATGTTATGCAACGCATAATAGTATGCAAGACTATATATCACAAGTGTGAGACAAGCGCAATAGAATAAGTATACAGAACCGAACAATAAATACACAGGACACTAAAATACAGAACACGGGCTTTAAACTTTTTGGTACTGTACATGTATACAGACTTAGCTTTAGCATGTTTGCATACACTTTAGAAGCTCCATTTATAGGCTGTCTAAGTATTATAATATAAATATATATCTGTGTTTGCGTTTTAGAAACGTAAATACAATAAAGCTTAAACAATAAATACCTGTGCTGTTTTTAACCTTGACGCCTTTATTTAATTCCCTTTCGCCATCTTGTGGCCGGTACCAATACTTAATTAGTTCAATTGGAGTTTGTCAGATGAGTCTTTGGGTGGCTGCAGGATTGGGTCAACAATTGCAGGAGAGACTCAAACTAGCAGGCGTTGTGATCTGATCTAGTTTCTGTTTCAACACGACAGACATGAGAGATAAATGCAAACAAGAGCAGTTCACGAAGTGCTTAAACCATTTATATATACGTGTCCTTATAGCGTCTTCGCAATAACCAGGCCAGCTCTCTTAAGCTTCCGTTTCACAGTAATGCAGAGTCATGCTAAATCTCACGGACATGATTGCAGAATGCCTCAAGATAAGATGTTACATGTTACGCTGTTACATTAGCAAATCAGATCGGAAAACATTTTCATCTCTCCAATGCTGGTCCGGCTTTTAGGCAGATATCTTTCCCAGTACTGATAGTATTTGATCAGTGTGTCTCTAATGGCTGATGATTGGACCTTGCTGCACGTTGTGGACTAGGTTAGAGGTGTGCATGGAGAATGGGACCCAACAGCAAAAAAAACAGAAATGTTTAAAAATGACGATAAAATCTTTATAGAGTGCACTCCGAGCACACTCTGTTTAAGTTTACTAAAGAATGAAATGTGTTCTCCGCAGGATACAGATATCTCCCCTGCCCAGCGTGACGAGGCCGTGCGGTGGCTCACTGATGTGCACCGGTGCTTGAAGCTTTATCCAGAAACCCTCTGTTTGGCCATCTCCATACTCGACCGCTTTCTCTCCACCATTAAGGTATACTGAGTTAAGCCGAGTTGTTTTGCATTAAACAACATGGCGCTGCATTGCACTGAACTAAATACTTCATCTTGTATCTCGCTGTATCATTGCACTTTGTCTCACTAGCTATCTCAGGATTCGTCCATCAATCTCATCCTGCATGTTTAGTCTACTCTGTCCTTTTCCCTCACCCTGTCCCACGCTCCCTCACTTTACCTTTATGTCTCTCTCCCCTTAACGTGTGCTTGTACACGGGAATATAACAGAACCGGAATTAATAGGAAGGCAAAGTAGAAATTGCGTCATGACTCTGGGAAGATTGGCCAGGAAGGAACGACGTGCAGTTCCCGATTAGTTATTAGGAGAGCTCATGTGTAATACATTACCAGGAAAGATGTTGACGTCTTGACGTATCCTACAATATGCTGACGCAAGATTTTCTTAAAACATTGTCATGGACGACGTGAGGAAAAGTCCGAAGCCAGCAGAGAAGAGCAGGGCTTTTGGGAATGTGTATACAGTAAGTTTAAAAGCTCCAGGTTGACTCGCAGCCTAAACATGACTAGTAAAAGTATGCCTAGTGTGTAGAAACCGTCGCTGTCACACTCTGTTTCACTAAGTGCTCACTGCCTGAATGAGGGAAAGAACATCTCAATCTGCCGATTATTAGTGTGATGTCATTGATTCGTCTGTTGCCTGTGTTGGTAACTGATAGTCCACACACACAAGCGAGTAACTCTCCACTAATAACACTTGATGTTTATTGCTAATTGCAAATGATTGTTTTCAGCCGGCTATTTTTATAGCAGGTTTACCTGTTGGTCCAGATTGTTTTGCATGTCCGTGTGCCAGTACGTATTATTAGTCGTTGTTGTTCAGGTCTCTGTTTTTAATCTGATTGCGACGAGATGCTTTCGGTTTTGCGACTCATAGCAAGAGTTGGTTTCGGTTTTATATTTAGCTCTGAATGAAAAGTCTGCTCTGCTTCGCTGCTGTGAATGAATAATAAGAATAATAATTACATGCTTTAGAATAAACTTTACTATGATGTAGCCAGATGTCAGAGTTAGGGCGGGTTCAGAGCCCACCTCTGGCGCACCACCTCGAGGAAGAGATGCATCCTGGATGAGATTGCAGTTCATTTTAGGGCATCTCACACAGACGCTCATTCACTCCTAGGGCCTAATTTATCATAGGCAATCCACCTGCTGGCATGAAATCCACATAGACATGGCGGAGACATAAATAAGAAAGTCTACACAGACAATAACTCAACTCGGGATCGGGCCCAGGACCCTCGATGTGTGAGGCGAGTACGCTACCACTGAGCAGTCTCATTATTATTCATTCTAATACTTCTTGAATAGTTATGCGACATTATTGGCTGTTATAAGTACTGTATTAGTTATTAATAGAGTTCAGAGGAGCCTTATGAAGTACTGTTGTCAAATTACAAATAAAGCATAAACACGCCATATTAATACCGGTGTGAACGTAGGCTTTTACAATACTGATTCCCTGCTAGCAGTTGAAAAAAAACCAAAAAAAAAAACCAGATAAATGATTTAAAGATCCAGAGCTAAACGGCAGGAAAACGACCATCTCAGGTTTCTGGAGAGTAGGAGACGGTGTAATATTACCAGCTGTGCAGTCAGGAGCTGCTTGCTGGCAGAGGCAGTCAGGGAAAGTCTCCTGGATGATGGATTTTTAGGTGATCCCTCAGTAATGCAACGTAAACAAAGAAACACAACAGTACATTTTCAATATAATCCTTTTACAAAGCGGTTGTATAATATTTACATGCTGCAGCTCGGTGTTTTAGCGTGTCATGTCCGAATGGCACACGGGAGCAAAAAACCAGCACGTTTAATCACTTTCTAATCATCAGCGGTAATATTATTTGTGAAGTGTTAGATCGGACACTTTATTGCAGGCCCAGTTCATATATATATTTTTTTATGTCAGAATCTTCATTCTGTTTTCTCTTTTAACCTGTGCTGATGCTCGCGCTGTTGTTCTCCGGTGTTCAATTGCGGAGCTCGTAGGCAAAATGCATCTATATAATCAGAGTTAACAGCACTGGATATTGTGGCCGTGTATAAATGTGTACAGATAATACAATTGTTATATAGCACAAGCCTAGTATTATGTATTAATAAATAGTTGTTCTATGTAGTATTTTTAATATTATAAGATTGACGTCTCGAATGGTACAAAATTTTTCTCTTGTGTTGCGTCGTCAAAGGTTAAGAAAATACGGCCTACACTGTTACATGTGTCGGGGATTCTCGGTATTTCCTCATTCTGCTTAAGAAAGCAGGAAGTAGTATAACGGAAGTAAACGTAGGTGTTGAGCCTGTAAGCCTGCGATGTGGCACTAGTTGTGGTGCGTTTTTCAGCATTGCATAATTGAGACTAAATATCTTCGTGATTATGTTGCTTTACATTATGATATGCTTTGTGACATGATTCATCCAGAGACACAGAAAAACTCATCTGGAGCGTTTCAGCTTGATCACACCACACAGCAACACACCTGACTGGTTGAGCAGTGAAGAGGAAATATGCAAATGCACAAACCCTGCAGTTAGTGTAGCAGAGTTGTAATAGATAGGATTGGGTTAACGATGACCTTCAGTAACACAACACAAATGACCGGAATTGAAGATGCGATGCAATCATTTGTAACATTCTTGTCTCTGTCTCTCCGTCAGGCTCGTCCCAAGTACCTGCGCTGCATTGCTATCACCTGTTTCTTCCTGGCAGCTAAGACAACTGAAGAGGATGAAGTGAGTCGGATATCACAAAACAAAGGCTTGGCTGAAAAGAAAGAAATGTTGGCCTATGCATAAAGAAAGGATATAATACAGTGACTGAAACTGGCTTATAAGTAAATAAGGAAGAAATGCAGTTTGTCATGTTGGGGAGAAACAGAACAGTGCAAAGTCCTCCGTCTTAAAGACTCTCCCGTGGCCTGTGATTTTGCCTTCAAGCTGGCACAACGATCAGAGCTGCTGCTATTTAACATGTATTATTATAATACCGTTATAGTATAAAATAATCTAATATAATATCACAAAATATCGCAATACCTTATTTGCTAATTGATAAGTTCCTAAATACATAAAATGGCATTCCAGGATAATAAATGCTTAATATTTTATCTGTAGCACATAATTGATATTTCTTTGTACAGTTGTCACGCTTGCATTCTTCAGTATGTCGCATTAACTACTGAGCCAAGGAACAAACACTCCGTTATGTTTATGGGTTAGGTCTTGGTGTATACAAGTGAATGCGCCACAAAGCAATATTGGGCTTTCAGTGATTTCTTGGAGACTTGTTAGAGTTAAATTTGTCCACAAATTTTCAATAGGGTTGAGATCAGGACTTGTTTTAAGCTTAATGTTAGCCCGCTTTATCCGTTCCTCAAGCAGCTTTGATGTGTTCGAGGTCACTGTCCTGTTGGAGCACCCAGTTGTGTCCAAGTTTCAGCTGTCTAGCTGATAGTTTGAGGTCATGCTGAAGAATTTTGAGGTTCTTCGTTATTCCCTCCAGTTCTACAAAGTTGCTACTCCTCCCATTAACCTGTATTTGTCAATAACAGGAAGTTAAGAGGCTTTGCCAAGTTAAAAGACAGTAAAATAAGAGAGCGATGCAGTTAAGCATTAAGGTTAAGCGTATGAACACTTTGATGGTTGATTTCACTCTGTGTCTGTGTGTAGCGTATCCCTGCACTGAGAGAGCTGATCAGCAGCAGTGCTTGTGGATGCACTCCTTCAGAGGTGTTGAGGATGGAGAGGATCATTCTGGATAAACTCAACTGGGACCTGCATGCAGCCACTCCCCTTGATTTCCTGCACATTGTGAGTGTCTCATAATTACATCCAGGATTACTGCAAAAGGCTAGTAAATAAAGCACCCGGTTTTTTTTATTTTTATTTTTTTAATAAGCCTATGTATGTGTTTGAAACACCATGTCCACTACTACAACCTGTTTGAGAAATCCTTTTCTGAAAATGCATCAAAATATATCCTGTTTATATTATTTGCTTTATTTGGTTTCATTCTATTGTCACTCTGTACAGGTTGTTTATGTGCTTAAACTCTAATCAGGGCCACTAGTGGGCAGAGAGAGCTTGTGTTTAGGTTCAGGGAGCATCCCGGTGGTGGAGGATGGTACTGCATATTAGTTAAGTTTCTCTGCAGGTCCTCATGTCTCATCTGAGTATTCTGATCTGGTTATTTCCCTGTGGGTCTCTCTCTAGTTCCACGCGATGGTGTTCAGCTGCAAGGCCGTGAGTTCAGGCGTGTTATTGGGTCTGAACCGATCACAGCACCTTGCCCTGCTCACTCAGGAGCTGCTGCACTGCCTTTCCCATAATGCACTGCTGCAGGAGCGCGGCTCCATGCTGGCCCTCGCCCTCGTCACGCTGCAGCTGGAAAAGCTCTGTCCTGATTGGTTCGCTCTTGCTGCCGACCTGCTGCGCAAAGTTCAGGTGAAGACACTAAGTGTATTATAACGTACCAGATAATCCAGTCAGTAGGTGAGAAGTAAAAATGATTTGTCACGCTCGTCTTGTTTATATTTAAAGCCGTGTGGATTCATGCCATCGTTTCTGCCTTATTTTAACCTTTATTCAGGCTTCCATCAATATAAGGCTTTAAAGCATAAAAAATCATCTGAAATTAGAATTTGTATAGCTTTCATTTTTGATACAAGCATCAGTAAACGAAAGCCTGAGTGGTTTTCAAACCAGAGCTACTGCACGTATCATGTACATCCATCTGCCTCTTTATTAGAAACCTTTTGCTCAGCATGCAATTATCCAATAAACCAATCAAGTAGTAGCAGCGCAATGCATAAACTCATGCAGATACAGGTCAAGAGCTTCAGTTAATATTATTATAATATAATATCAAGCATCAGAACGGGCAAAATGTTATCTCGGTGACTGAACGTGGCATGGCATTCGAGTATTTCTAAAACTGCTCATATCTTGAGTGCGAAACAAACAAAAAGCATCCACTAGGTGGCAGTTCTGCAGGCAAAAAGGTCAGAGGAAACTGGGGCCAGACTGGATTGAATTGACAGGAAGTAACTCAACCACTCTAGAGTCATGGTGAAAAGTGTGCCAGAATGCACAACACGTAAGACCCTGGCGTGGATGAGCTACAACAACAAAAAACCACACTGGGTTCCTCTCTTGTTAACCAAGTACAGGAATCTGAAGCTGCAGTGCACAGGGACTCCTAGCAGTTTATAACAGTGTGAATGCATGAACTTAACCTGCCTTGTGTCGACAGTTCAGGCTGCTGCTGCTGGTGTAATGGCGTGGGGAATCTTTTATTAGTTTTGTGCACTGATGGTGTTTCCGATCATTGGAGGCTTTTCTGAGAGCAGGGCAGGGTGCTACCAAGTATTAGTATGGTGTTCCTAATAAAGTGGACAGTAAGTGTATGTTGTCATGTCACACCAGAATTGGCAAGCCCTCACAGCATGATTACTCTGCAGTGCTTTTCATTGTACAATGAATCAGTAACGCAGGTCCGTGTATGACGAGCATGATGCAATGATTTACTGCCTCATAATATATTCTAGAGTTTGAATGCTATTGATTAAAATGGTTTCTATTCTTTTCTCTCAGATTGACAGCTCCAAGCTGATCGGCTGCCGAGAGCTAGTGGCACGTTGTCTCTCCACACACACGGCATCCCTGCCTCCCAACACTGTGTACGTCTGCCACCCACTGCAAACCCCTCACGACCCCAGCGTGACCTTTCACCCTGTCCTGCCCACTCTGCCACTGCGCAGGAAGCCCTCGGCCAAGCGCAAGGTGGAGCAGATGGATGTGGACGAGTACTTCGATGGCATCAAGCGTCTCTACAACGAGGAGGAGCTAGGAGGAGGGGGCGGGACTACTTCAGGGTACCAGTCCGTAGAGGGCGAGTCCACACCATGCCCCGCCCTCCAGCCTGTCACCGTCTCCTAGCAACACGCTTGGGGTTGAAATGGGGCCAGACCGCAGTTACGACAGCTTCCCTCAGTCCTTTAGAGCAGAACAGAGCTAAAACTCACACACAATATGCTGCAGTTTTCATACCCACCTGTCTGTCAATTCTAATCACAAGCTCATAATTAAAATGTGAAAAATGGAAGATATTCGCAAAAATGTAGGAGGTACTAATCCCTGACCCACTCATACTACAACGTCTGTCTCTGTACATCACTGTCGTACGTCTCGTTTATATCTGTGAAAATTTTCAGTCTGACTTTGTATTTATCTGTGTGTTTTTCCCAGCACACTTATGTCCGAGTGCTATGTTCATCTCCTGCTTTTCCTCTTTTTTTATTTCTTGGTTGAGTGCGTGACACTCACGAATGTTAAATTTGCAAAATTTGACTAAAGTTGTTATTTTTGAGTTCAGATACTGTTTTAAGAAAATTAATTGAAAAATGTATAGAGCTACTCACTGTCTCGTCCTGTCTCGGCTGTTTAGCCTTTCTTTTCTCCATGTCTTGGCCATTTACGTACGTGCGCGTGGTTGAACGGTGATGATATCCCTATCACTTCTGTTAAAAGAGCATTAACAAAGAATTCACGTGAACGCACCATGCAGTCGCACGTGGCACAAGAGACTGTTTTAGTGTTTGTTTGAAAAGATAATGTATGTGTAGGATCACTTTAACAAAAAAAGCTTGAAAAAAATCTACAAAACCTGTTGAAATGGCACAAAAAAAGCTTTAGACTATTACCATTCCTTTTCTCTGATAATCCTTCTTCTCTGGCTCTGTTCTTCTCTGGAGGCAGGAGGGACTCCTGCACTGCCGAAACATCACCATAAAGGTGCAAATAAATGGAAACCGTCTACTACACTTGACAGGCTGGAGTTTTTCTCTGTGTGTGTGTGTTTTCCAATTCCATAGACTTCTCTCCACCTGGTTAGGATTAGCTGGTTAGCTTGTAAACAGCATCAGGAATCTGCTTATATTCAAACCTAATGGTTTATGTTCTAGTAACCACATTCTCATGGCTGAGCCCAGGGTTTGATGCTGACCCTGAGATACGTTCTGTTTAGACTTTTGCATGTTGTCCTCATTTCCTTGTGGGTTTCTTCCCACCTTCCAAAACCATGCTGGTAAATTGCCCCAGATATGAATGAGTGTGGTGTCTGCTGTGTACCGCAAAGACATGTTTATAACATTTGGCAGACACCCTTATCCAGAGCGACTTACATTTATCTCATTTATACAACTGTACACTTGAGGGTCAAGGGCCCAGCAGTGCCAACACTGGGATGTGAAAGCATAACCTTCCAATCAATAGGCCAACATCTTAACCACTGAGCTACCACTGCCCATCCTGTACACTTGTGTGCTATTAACTTCGTGGCAACAGTTTGTGGAAGGCCCACATTTAGATGTGATGATCAGGTGTCCACATACTTTTGGCCGTATATGTATTTAGATTTTTTTTGCTTGGGGATTCCTTTTCACCACTATCTGGTTGGAAGCAACTGAACTGAATGCCACGGTGACTACTGTCATCTTAGCAAGTGAAAATATGTTGAATATACTGTAAGCAAATTTGTCTAGTATTTTCTATAATAGGATAACAATAAACCAATTACAATAAGATTAGTAAACCTATTTCTAGACATTTAAAAAATAATAATTTCAGACTTTAAATTGGCTTATTATTATTTGCTTATTTCTTTCTAGAAACAAATTTATTAAAATTAACAAAATTATCTGCCAAAAGAACAAAACTATTGTCAACTTAAAATCAGTTAAATACACAGAAATAGGATTAATAGTCTTATATTTGTTTTACTGCAAGCTAATAATAGGAAACCTACATAAATGTAACTATATTAAAGGTTTTCCCACTTGCTAAGAAGCACTGTGCAAATCTAACTTTGTAAATATTTGTGCATCTGTTCAAGGGGCACCTGTTGGGACAAGGGGCAGTCACTTCAGTCAAAAAAGGCCACATCCTTTCTTTTCCACAAAGAAAAATCCAGCAAATACAGAGAATGTGAATGGACAAATAGATCCTTGTTTTAGGGCCACAGAAATACAGTAGAGTGAAAAAGTCTTAGGCTCCCAATTTTGTTCTAGCACCTTTTGGTGAGGTCTGGGGTGCAGTTGCTGTTTCAATTCATCCTAAAGATGTTTAGTGGGATTGAAGTCAGAGCAGTTCACTCTAGTTCTTCCACTCCAACTTTGGTAAACGTCTTTACGTACCTGCTGCACTTTGTCAGCCTTGTGACACAGAGACGAGCTGCGCTCCAATGTCCTTGCCGTCTGGTGAACAGGCACATTGTGAAAGAGAGGATCATAGGATGAAATGATTTCACCTCCTTGTGACCATACAGCCGTAGCCCAGGTGACAACTCTGTCCATCAGCATGTTGATAAACTAAGCCATTTTGTTTCGCTCAAATGTTCCCTCCTGACTGGAATACAGGGAACATTGAAGACCCTTACATTTTCCAGGATCTCCAGCATACGTCTCTGGTCAGGGTATAAGAACTGGAGCCCAATAGATGGGCATAGAAGGGGGGCTTATCAATGGTGGTAGCAACTTGGCTGGAGTCTGTTATGGTCATATTGTGATTATATTGCCTGCATCACAGTCCTCATGGAAAATTCCACCAGACCACAAGAGGGCGCCCTTTAAGGTGATTTAAATAGTCTTGGGCATATGTATGAGAAAGCGCTTCCATCTAGCCACCCTACCCCATAGCCCAGATATATGAAGAGTACGAGAGCTTGTTGCTCATGTAGGGAGTGACTTGTCAGATGTTCCTGCAGCTCCTTTAATGTTGCTGTAGTTCTCATGACGGCCTGGTTTTTGTCTTGTCCTTTCATCTATTTTGGAAGGACTTCCTGTTCTTTGTGGTACCCCATTTTTTACACTTGTTGATGGCTTTCATGGTCCTCCATCGTACATCTGTTTTGGAAATTCTTCGTGGACCTCTCCTGATCAATACCTTTCAACAGTGAGATCCTGTACATGCTGTGAAAGTCTGTGTGGGCCCTGGCTTCAGTACTCGGATGAAACCAAGATGTCAAGCAAATTCTACAGAAACATCTGATGTTTATTTGGGGTTAATCAGAATCACTTTATTGATGACATGTGTATGATAATTACTTTTGAACATGAGTTTGATTGGTTATAGTCACATCCCCGTTATAAAAAGGTGTGCACACTTATGCAACCGTGAGTTGTTTTTTTCTTTTTTCCGACTAAACCTTTGTATTTGTTTTTCACTTGAATTACACTGGTCACTATATCAAAATAAAGGTGAAAAAGGATCTGGCTGATTTATTTATTCTGGGTTTTTTTTTCACATCACAAAACCTGCAATTTGAAACTTTTTAATATTCTTTTGTAAACTTTTTATATTTTCACTCTACTCACATCAGGCACTAGATCCTGCCTCTCCGCATCTCTGGTTGTAGTCCACCAGTATATTTCCAGAGACTTGTGGAAACTTCTGGTGGCTTTTGGTGACCCAGCACTTTCCTAAGAGTGGCCTCTGTATATACTAGTGTATTATATACAAAAACTATATTTGGTGTTATACAGTTTTTTTCTCATGCTCTTAAATATGTGTAAATCTACCCATAGGTTGAACAGTTAAACTGTAATAGCATCAGTGATTCCTTTAGTTCTTCCTTTTTTTCATGACTACTGGCTTTTTCAAATTCATTCGTCTACTTCAGAGCTGTTTCTGGCTCTGGTGCCGTTCACACGCACTCCCAATGTTATCTGGATTTCGGAACATTCTTTTGGGTGCATTCTTTGATTTTTGATTGACAACACAAATTTGTTGCGTTTCCTTACCATGCCGATCTTGCCTTTGCATGTTTTGCAAACAAGTTTTGTATCCGTTGTGTAAAATCCAGCAGTTAGAGATAACCGAAGGTTTTTTTTAAGGCACCAGCTCCTCCATGTTTTTTTTGATACACTACAGCTAAACAAACTGAGTAGGAAGGGTAAGCCGAGGAACTGCCTGCTTATGGTTAATATCGTTATGTTTATTTGTCCGTCAGAAAGAGAATTTATCCATTCTGGTTCAAAGAACAACTTGGGGTCTGAGCATTTTCAGTGCAAATGATAAAATGTTTAATATAAAAATGGTCTGACAAACATATGATCATCAGATTGCCCACCTCTTTCTAGTACCGCTCATATTTAGATTCATGTAGTTTTTCCAGTCTTTTTATATATTGGTCATTTTTCAATGATTAGAACAGACAAAATATCATTTGGTGTGACAATTTGACCATTAGTGCAATTTTGAAAACGCAGTTGAAATTGCTCCAAATCATTTCAACCCTATTTTATTTCAACACATTTGCGATGATTTCAAAAGGGTTTTGCAGTACTGACAAAGCATTTTTGTTTGTAATACTGCATAATTCACTAACACATTTGACAGAAGTTCTCCAAATATCTTGCGGCATGACCATCAAAAGAAGAAAATTTTGAGACTTTTATGCTGAAATTAAAATAAATGTATGCAAAAAAACATGCAGCAACATGGCAACGTTTGTAAGAGAAGGTTTGTAAGACTGTGTTACATTTGAAAAACTTTCACCTTTTAAACAATAATCGCAAAATATGTTGTCATATGGACCATATGCCGTCACGCCATGACCCTTAAGAAAACAGTGAAAATTAAATTATATCTGATCTGTATTTATGTATAGAAGTTTGAATGGACTTGCATGCGTGGTCAGTTCTGTGCCTGTTAAATTTCAGTGAACTCAAACATTATGTGATGCAACCAAAAATCATGTGGTGTGACCACTGTGATAGATATTTGTCTTCCATTGGCTTTTTCTGTGCTTTTATACTCTGTATTTCTGTACAGAACGTACAATTCTTTATATTACAATTTAATTTGTAAAAAACTGATTTTTTTCTGTGTAAATCTGCTATTTCAGTTATCTTGCTAGAACAAGTATGTAAAAACAGAAAAATATTGCTGACATATGATGTCAACATTACCCTATTCTATTTCTACTTATTAGAAGAAATGTTAGTATGTTTCCATTTTCTGCATTTTCCCCTACTGTCCAGTTATATTGCTACAGTGGATATAAAAAAGTCTACACACTGTGATAAAATTGCAGGTATTTGTGATAACAAAATGAAACTAAGATAAATCATGTCAGATCGTTTTCCACCTTTAATGTGACATAGCAACCAACAAAATTCAAGTGAAAAATAAATAAATAAATGTTTCAGGTAAGAAAAAGAAAAAAACATATAATATCCTAGTTACCCTTTTAAAATGGTAGCATGTGACTGTACTCAGTAAGAATCAATCACATTTTAAAAATTCCTGCTAAACAAAACCTGTGAAATGACTTGAAGAGGGTATTTGATAGATCTGGAGCATTTTTGCAAGGAAGACAAATGGTGTTTGCTATATTGCATTAAAGGTATAAAATACCTGCAGTGATGCATCTTGTTTTCGTTTCTTTTTTTAAAACTTATTTTTTAACAAAAACAGGGATCTAAAGGGGTGTGTAGACATTTTTATATACACTGTGTAATGTGTGGTTTTAATGACCAAACATTATTTACTCATAATTCATTTTAAAATGACCATTATATATTTTTTTTACTGTGTTAGGACTAATAGATATTCAATGGCCTCTGTTCTGATTGGCTGTCCTTCTTGTCTATCACACAGACAAGAAGTTGTTATTGGTTATATTAATGGTTTATGAAATGTATGTCTGTGAGATTTAAGACCTTTATTGTATGGAATTTATTGTGCAGTGATTCTTTTTCCTAACCATGCATGCACTTTTCATTATTTGGTGTGACCATTCAGTTTAATTATGATTCCAGTTTTAAAAGCCACTGGCAAGGTAATGCAATTTTAACTAAACAGCTTCTTTTGAATGTGATGGTACTTCTATGTTTCTCTCCTGAACCCAAAGTTCCATCCATCCATTATCTATACCGCTTTATCCATCTGGGTCGCGGGGAATCCCAATCTCGGCATCTTCGGGTGAGAGGCGGGGTACACCCTGGGCAGGTCGCCAGTCCACCACAGGGCCAACACAGACAAACAAC